>QXEO01000762.1:337236-756409 GCA_007115705.1 Dactylis glomerata
TGCGTGAATTGGGTGGGCATGCGTTGTGCGGAGAAGGCAGTGAATGGCTTGGATCAATGACTGGGCCCCACACCAAGGAAGTGTGGACGAGCATGCAACTCGGTTGTGCAACAAGGCTTTGATCTCTTTTGGAAGGACACACCTCTGCAGAGTGTAAAAGGATGTGACTTGTTACCCCTTGTTCCGGGAAGGAGCTGCGAACGCGGCAAGAAAGGTGCTCTTAAGGCACTAATACCCTGTGTTGGCTGTTGGGCATAGTTTTCATAAGTAAAAGCAATCTTTCAAGAAACTTTGATAAAACCTTGCATTGGCCTATGACTCTTTTGGGTCCATGGCTTTAGTTAGTGCATATCACATAACTTCTTTCTAAAGAAACTTGCTGGGTAACGCTCGTTACTCACCCCAATCTCTTAAACCCTTGCTAGACTTTGAAGAATTAGATTGAAGGCAACCCAAGGAGACAACCTCAAGACATTGAAGATGAAGATGAAGCATTCTACCAATGTCGTGATTATTAGCGGAGCCTACAATTGTATGAAGCTTGGAGAAAAACTAGAATAGGGTTAGAAAGGAACCAGTTTTCTAATCCTAGAACCTAAGTAGTTAGAGAAACTCTATATTTGAGTAGCAAGCCAAATGCATTAGTTGTAGTTTAGTTTAGTCTTTCTTGATTCTTTCTCGTTTGTAGTCGCCAGAACTAAACCTCTACCTGTTGAGGAGGTTCTAAAGATCTTTTGTATGCTAAAAATTGTAATCCTATAGACATACCGTGGACCTGCGATGTTTCTGTTGTACCACTCTGATGGATGTAATACTAGTGAGACGGTGTTTCATTAGTGTTATGTCAACGACTTGCATACTACATATGCAGTGGTATGCTGGGTCACCACATCGGGTATAATCAATTTCAGCAATATGCCCCAAACGATACTACTCGAATTCGTTTTAGTTTCCAAGGTAGGGCTGTAGGGGTAGTATCTACACAAACTATGAGCCTGTTTGTATTATGGCCTACGGTTTTTTTTAAAGGAAATGCGGTAGGGGAAGCCCCTACAGTGATTTTTTTTTAAAAATAAGAACCCAAATTCGCGTCTATGGAGACTTGAACTTGAGTGGCTGGGTTGTGCATCTACTTCCCTAACCAAGTGAGACTTGAACCCAAATTCACGTCTATGGAGACTTAAACCTGTTTGTATTATGGCCTACGGTTACCATACCAATATAGTATTGGCGTTGACGGGTAGCCTAGGCTATCGCTTGGATTATAGCCGTCGCTTCACGGGCATGTCAAAATTTTGGTCCCATAGTTGAGAGCATGTTTGGTTTTCGCCCATGCCCTGCCATACCAAATCGTGGGCACGATCAATTTTTTGGCGGCCGATTTCTGCGCCCTCGGTTGGCTAAGAATTGGCAAAAAATAGAATACACAGGGATGGACGCGTTAGGCTTTGGCTAGCCAACCAAGCAGCAGCCAATGGATATGGTGATGCCAACTTTTTGGTAAGGCAGACGTTGGCTCCAAACCAAACAGGCTCTGAGATTCCGCGCCCATGCCTAGCGAAACGCAGACGAGCAAATCAGTCGCCAAAATATTGGCGAGCCCTGCTTTGGCGTGGCAGACACGGGCATGAACCAAACAGTCCCATACCACTCGATCGAATTTGTTTTAGAACCCGTTCGGATCCTCTCCAAATTCTCAACTCAACTCCGGGAGTGGAAGGAGCCACTACTTATTTCTAGGAGTGGCTCAAATCGAGCTTCACAAACTCTGCAGAGTTGAGCGGAGTGGAGGAGTACCAAACACCGCGATTCCGGCGAGAGGGAAGCCAAGATCCGACGCTCGCGCTGCCCATAGTCTCGGCGAGGTTAAAGGAGATGTGTAGGCGGTGGCCGCGGGGGCTGGCCGGTAGGGAGGTTGGGGAAGTGGTGGAGGAAGACGGAGATTCAGTGGAGGTTGGGAGGGGACGTTGTACATCACGTGGGGAAGATTAAGTGTACTTTGTACACTTAAATTTGCTTCAATTACCATCATACTGATGTGAGCTCTGAACCATAACGAGCCAACCAAATCGGAGTAATTACGAGTGACGTCTGAAAGCAAATCCCCCGCCATTGATTATCGTCTTATCAGCTCGGCTATGAGAGTTTATCTAGGACCCTCCAAACGTCCTTGTAGTTTCCAGTTCTCCACACTACGCGCGCTCCACCTCGAGCTTCATCACGTACGTACTCCTACGAGAGCAAGCAACAATGGCCTCCGTTTCCTTCCTCGAGCTCTCCCTCTCCTTGCTCTGCTTCGCTGCCTTCTACTACTTCCACATCAGGTCCAAGCGCAAGAACCCGGTGATCCCGCTGCACTGGCCGGTGGTGGGCATGCTTCCGGCGCTCCTCAGCAACCTCCCGCGCCTCCACGACTGGGTCACCTCCGTCCTCACCGCCTGCCCGCTCAACTTCCACTTCACCGGACCGCCTCACTCCGGCATGGAGCTCTTCCTCACCTCCGACCCGGCAAACGTCCGCCATGTCTTCACGTCCAACTTCCCCAACTACCCCAAGGGCCCCGAGTTTGCTGAGATCATGGACATCCTCGGTGGCGGCATCTTCAACGCCGACGGCGAATCCTGGCGCCGCCAGCGCGCCAAGGCGCAGATGCTCATGTCCAGCCCCAGGTTCCGGGCTTTCGTGTCCCGGTGCAGCCGCCGCAAGGTCGAGCGCGACCTGCTCCCGCTGCTCGCCCACGTCGCCGCCGGCGCTGGCGAGGTCGACCTGCAGGACGTGTTCCTGCGGCTGACGTTTGACACGACCACCACTCTGGTGTTCGGCGTCGACCCGGGATGCCTGGCGATCGGCCTCCCCGAGGTACCATTCGCGCGCGGCATTGACGACGCCATGGACGTGCTCCTCGTCCGCAACGTGCTCCCTCTGTCGTGGTGGAAGCTGGTGCGGTGGCTCGGGGTCGGGTACGAGCGGAAGATGGTGGCGGCGTGGCGCGACATCGACCGATTCATCGGCGACACCATAGCCAAGCGGCGGGAGGTCATGAAAAGCAGAGGCGGGATCGAGGACTCTGCCGATCTCCTCTCCTCGTACATCGACGACGAAGACCAAGAGGTCGTCGTGGACGCCTACCTCCGCGACACGACTATGAACCTCATGCTCGCCGGCCGCGACACGACCGGCTCGGCGCTGTCCTGGTTCTTCTACCTCCTCACAAAGAACCCGCACGTGGTGTCCAAGATCCTCGCCGAGCTCGACACCGTCGACAAGAGCACCACCACGCCGGACGGCATGGTGACTTACGACCCTGACGAGCTCGGCCGGCTGGTGTACCTGCACGCCGCCCTGTGCGAGTCGCTCCGGCTGTACCCGCCGGTGCCGATGGAGCACAAGGGCGTGGTGGCGGCGGAGGTGCTGCCGAGCGGGCACGAGGTGCAGCCGGGCGTCAAGATCATGGTGTCGCTGTACGCGATGGGGAGGATGGAGGGCGTGTGGGGCAAGGACTGCCGGGAGTTCCGGCCGGAGCGGTGGATCGGGGAGGACGGAAAGCTGCGGTACGTGCCGTCGTACAAGTTCGTGTCCTTCAACTCCGGTCCCAGGACGTGTCTGGGGAAGGACATGGCGTTCGTGCAGCTCAAGGCGGTGGCGGCCGCCGTGGTGAGGAACTTCGAGGTGGAGGCCGTGCCGGGGCACGTCTTCGAGCCCAAGATCTCCATCATCCTCCACATGAAGAACGGCTTCAAGGCCAGGATTAAGAGGAGGCAGGTGCTTGACAATTGATTCAAAGGAATCATGTGCCTGATCATAGAGCTGAATTTGGAAAAGATGCATGGAGTTAAAGAATGGAATCTGTGTCGGTTGTAGGGCTTGATCGATCCCACGGGCGGTAGCTGAAAAGTGGCAGCCCAAGGAAAGTTCTAGTGATTGTATCGTTTGCCACGTACTGTACTGTACTTGCTAGCCCCAAGTGCTATGTGCAGTCACTGTATCTGTACTACTCTGTAGTCAGTCTTATATCAAAGTAGTTGTGCACATAGTTGTCCGTCTTTGGATCCGTATCGTAATATCTTATAATTTTACGATACTATTGCGGCTAATTGATACATACCGTGATGATATTTTAATTTAATAGTATCTTAGCGGATTTTACCGAGCAAGAGGTTTATAATGCCATTCTACAAATCGAAAAATGCCCCAGGTCCCAATGGTTTTCCGAGTGAATTCTATCAAAAGTTTTGGGATGTATTGAAAGGGAATCTTATGCCAATATTTGAAGCTATTCAAGATGGAAGCTTGCCACTATTCTAACTAAATTTCTTGAAAATTATTCTCCTCCCTAAAAAAGAGGATGTAATACAAATCCAGCAATATAGACCAATTTGTTTACTGAATGTAATTTTTAAAGCCTTTATGAAGGTTGGGACTGAAAGGGTAAGTAAGGCAGCCCATTTAGTTGTGAACCCAACACAGACAACTTTTTATGCCCGGGTGCCATATATTGGAAGGTGTGTTGGTTTTACATGAGACAATTCATGAGCTTCATACTAAAACAATTAGATGTCATCCTTCTAACGATAAACTGTGAGAAAGCCTATGATAAGGTAAATTGGTCCTTTTTAAAACAAGCTATGCATATGAAAGGATTTGATCCTAAATGATGTAGATGGATACATGAGTTTATTAGTAGAAAAAAGTGTAGGTATTCGAGTTAACAATGATACTGGGCATTATTTCCAGAAAAAAGAGCTTCGACAAGGCGATTCCCTTTCTCCTATTCTCTTCATTATAGTTGCTGATATGTTAGACATTATTATTCACATAGCTAATAATGATGGTCAGGTTGAGGGTCTTATTCCACATTTAGTTGACGGAGGGTTTTTTATATTACAATACGCTGATGATATAGTCATATTCATGGAGAATAACTTAGAAAAAACGTTAAACATGAAACTTATCCTTTCTTTTTAGCAACTAATTCTAGTCTTCAAATAAATTTCCACGAGAGCGAGGCTTATTGTTTCGGCCAAGCGATGGATATGGGAGAGAATTATAGGGAGCTATTTGGTTGTGAATTCGGAACTTTTCCCTTCAAGTACCTTGGGATTCCAATTCAGTTTAGAGAATTAAGAAATGGAAAGTGGAAACCGGCGGAAGATACATTCGAAAATAAGTTAGATAGTTGGACAGGAAAGCTGTTGTCGTATGATGACTGGTTAATTCTAATAAACGTGGTACTCACCAGTGTTCCCATGTTATGTTATCTTTTCTTGAATTACCCAACGGGGTGATGTAAATATTAGATTTTTATAGATCTAGGATTTTCTAGCAAAGCAATGGGCACAATAGAAAACATACATTAGCTAAGTGGAATATCATTTGCTGGCCTAAGGATCAAGGTGGTATAGGTATTGAGGTTTTAGAATTGAAAAACAAATGCCTATTAGCTAAATGGTTTTTTAAACTATTGGACAAACAAGGTGTTTGGCAAGAACTAATTCATAACAAATACTTATTCCAAAACTTCGTCTCAAGGTTCAGCCAAACCCAATGATTCTCCATTTTGGAAAGGCTTGATGAAAGAAAAATAAGTCTTCTTTAATCAAGGTTCTTTCAAAGTAGGGAAGATGGAGAATACTAGATTTTGGAAAGATACTTGGCTAGAGGACAAGCTACTGCCACAACAATATCCATCCCTTTTTTATTCCTAAGAAAACAAGCTTGGATAAAAATGCCTTTAAATATCACTTTTCATAGAAATTTTAAAGGGTAACAAATGGGCCCAATGGCTTCATTTAGTGAATCGCCTTATGCATGTTTATCTCCTAACACAACACGATGTGTTTGTGTGGAGTTTAACTACCTCTAGGTTTTTTTCCTGGTTAAATCGATGTATTTAGATTACTTGAATAGTCACATCAAGTATATTCGTAAATATGTTTGAAAGATGAAGGTACCACTAAAGATCAAGATCTTCATGTGGTTCTTGCATAGAAATGTTATCCTAACAAAAGGCAATCTTATCAAACATAATTGGCAGAGAAATACAACTTGTTTTATCTGTGATAAGGATGAATACATTCAACATCTATTTTTTGAGTGCCCACTTGCAAGAATTGTTGGAGAATTGAAGTGCAAATAATGGGGGATGATGAACAAAAAAGAAGAAAGGAGAAATTTGAGGAATTGCCTTTTTGCTGTTGTCTTGGAGTCGGAGCTCTTAAAGTGATAGATGCAAAATCTGTTGCTTGTATTAGCACTACATTCTCTTTTCTCAGCTGATCTTACTCTTAGAGGGAAAAACCCTTTTATTTTCGCTTTTGGTGGTTGCTGTGTGAGGTGGTGAACTTTTGTAGCTTGTGATTTCTCGAATAGAAATCGGGGAAACCCTTTAATAAAAAAGTTATATTTCCAATAAAAGTAGAAAGAAGGGATCTTCAACTAAATGATGAAATTAAGCGGCCCATATTCTCTCGTACTAAGTAGGGAGACTATCATAATCCAACGCCATTCGAGAGTATATCATTTGAAAGTTCCTTTTTGAGCCAGACATGGACTCCTCATCCCAACCCTTCGTTTTTGGTCACACCGATATGAAATTTATATAATATAAAAGTATACTTTATTACTATTCTAATTATATTGATTTGGAATTAAAGATGTTGATACACATTCTGATATAGTTAATCAAACTTTGCAACATTTGACTTTGCCTAAACCTTATATACATAGTAATATAGAACAGTGGGAGTATCTTGTAAGATCCTCTAAAGTGCGTACATGCAACTTTCTTGTAAATATTAGAATAACTGTTACTACTCATTTGTTCCATTTATAGGACGTTTGAACAATCTAGTTAAGCTTGCCAAAACATTTAACAATGGGGGTGGGGGCACATGAAGTATTTTTTTTAATACACATGAAGTATTTGTTATTATAGAATTACAATTAAAATGATATGAAATTTATCTAATTTATTAATTTGTTCAAACAGGACCTATGTCCAAAAAAAGAATTCAAATAAAGAATCTAATCTCTCCATCCCAAATTATCTTGCATATAAATTTTGGTCAAAATTAAACTATATTAAATTTGATTAAATATATATCAGAATATATAAACTTCTATAATAGCAAATCAATGTTATTACAATCTTCGTGAAACACACTTTCATCCTATATACATTTGGTATTGTGGATGTCCATATTTTTTTTGCTACATACTTGATCGTTAGATAAAAAATTAATCTAGTAAAATATTTTGAGATGGAGGAAGTATGTCTAAACGATGAAAGCGGCCACCCAAATTCTCTGGTACTAAGCAGGAGGACTATCGTAATCCAACGCCACAGCTGATAGATTGATGTGCTCTCATTTGAAAGCTCCTTTTCGAGCGAGACATGGACTCCCCACTCCAGCCCTTCGTTTTTCTGTCACGCCCTGGTGCAAAATTCCATGGAGACAGAGTCAAGACTAGCTACACAAGTCCCGCGGGGACCGGCCGGAGAGAGAGACGGAAAGCGGCGATTTAGACAAAATTAACCCAAACTTGAAACGATTTCAAATAATAAACCATCGGTGAAACTATTTTACACGACTAACCCCTTTTTGCATCGCCATCCATGGTGGCGACGCAGAAGGTGGTGCAACGCCACTGCCAGTGGCGCGGCAGTGGCTGCCACGTAAGATAAGCGGGCCCCGCCTTGTAAGTGCGTCGCCACTGGTAGTGGCGAGGCACAAGTGCCTGCCGCGCCACTGAGGGTGGCGACGCACTTTAGGTTTAGGGTTTCCCGCCCAGCCCCGAGCTGGCCTCCTTCCTCACTTCCTCCCTCATCTCCAGCAAAGGCGGCTGCTCTCTCTCCCCCTCTCAATCTTCCCACCCAAAACCACTCAAATCGAAGCTTTTCTCCGGGGATTTCTCCTTCCCCAAGTCTCCTAAGGTACTCTCCCTCATTTGCCATTCATTTGACCCATTGGAATTTGCATATTTGGTTTTGAATCCCCAAATCTTGGAAACCCTAGAAAAATTGATTCACCCAAATTGCAATGTTGATTCTTGTTAATTTGGTCAATGTTGGCTTGTATGATGTGTATGAAATATTTTAGTGTAGATTGGTAGGTTAGTGTAAGGGTTTGTGAGGTTAGGGTTTGTTGTTATGTTAGGGTTAGGGTTAGGGTTTTCTTGTTATGTTAGGGTTAGGGTTAGGGTTTTCTTGTTATGAAGTATGATGTGTTAGTAAATATTGGCATAGGTACTTATTAATTTTTTTACCTTATTGTTGTTATACAAAAATAGGTATGGCGAGAATTGTTCATGTTCATCATGTTGACAAGGAAGCATATTTGAAAGGCAATTTAGAGCCCGACCCGGATGAGCTTGACTTGGTGTTTGAGCGTACTCCTACGTACGCCGAGGTCTTGGAACAAGTTAGGATAGAGTTGAAATGGATGGACCCTAGTGATGTTGTTGAGTTGGAGGGTAGGCACAATGCCGGATTTGGCATGCATTTCCGTTGGAAGATAATGCGTATCAACTCCGAGCAACGTTGGGGTGCATACAAGGAGGTGGTGGCCAAATCTCTTGACAAGGCTCTTGAGTTATTTGCCACCAAAAAGGTTGGTGGTACTTTGCATGTGGACTTGAACCGGAGTGCCTCCCGGGTTGATGCTAGGAATTCTCCACCGAACCACCAAGAAGAAATGACGGATGGAAGGCCAATTTCAAAGGAGGACGAAGCATTGGAAGAGGAGGATGATGAGTGCGGGGATGATGAGAATGATATTGAGCTTCATGACCACAATGTTGGAGATTTGGATATGTACTATACGCAAGAAAACAT
Source organism: Dactylis glomerata (assembly GCA_007115705.1). Lineage (NCBI taxonomy): Eukaryota > Viridiplantae > Streptophyta > Magnoliopsida > Poales > Poaceae > Dactylis > Dactylis glomerata. The sequence continues at coordinate 346,070 of QXEO01000762.1, forward strand.
GGACCATGACATCCCGTACTCGCGATGCTATGCATCGGACTCGGATGACGATGGTCCTGAAGAAGAAGTTGATGAGGAAGGGTTCACGGCCAATGAGGCCGAAGTCCACGAGGAGGTATTGGGGCGAGATCATCGGATACCATTGTTCCGTGATCTTAGTCTCGCGGATGAAGCCACGGTTGACGGCGGCGAGGGTATAGTGCTTGGACCAAGGCCTACTTCTTACCGGGATGGCAATCACGAGAGTAATGGTATATCAAAAGGCTTGATGTTCAAAACCTTGATGGAATTTAAACAATGGATCAAGGACTTCTCGGTTAAGTATCATCGTCCCTATACGGTGCTTCACTCAGACGTGAAGAAGCGTTACACTATTAAGTGCGAGGAGGATCGATGTCCTTGGATTGTGCGTGCAAGACCATGGAAGGGAGGACCCGATTGGCGCATAACAAGTTATGTGCCAACTCACATGTGTCGCGGAAAGAGGGTGGATGGCAAAGCAGTAAAGCACGATCACTGACAACTCACCTCCGAGTTCATCGCATATAGACTTTCCAACCAAATCTCGTCACTTCCAACAATGAGCATCAAAACAGTCATGGAGCTTGTGAAAGCTCTCTTTCACTATGATGTGAAATACGGCAATGCATGGAAAGCGAAGCAAGCTGCATTCAGGATGTTGTATGGTGATTGGGAAGAAGCATACAACCGAATTCCTCGGTTGTTGTTAGCAATGGCCGATGCAAACCCGGGCATGGTTCATGTGGTAGAGCCTTATGGACAGGAAACAAGGATTTACAATGGAAGAACTGTCCGAGTATTTGGCCGTGCATTTTGGGCTTTCCAGCAATGCGTGAAAGATTTCGAGCATTGTAGACCGGTAATCTCCGTTGATGGCATATTTCTGACCGGGCAATATAGGGGGACTCTCTTGGTTGCAATAGCAAATGATGCCAACAACCGTTTGGTTCCTTTGGCTTTTGCTTTTGTTGAGGCGGAGAACAACAATAACTGGCAGTGGTTTTTTCACCTTTTGAGGACCAAGGTATTACCGCCACAAAGGGAAATTTGTGTCATCTCAGATCGACATCAAGGAATTCTCGCAGCTGTAAATATTGAAATTCCAAGGCATGCTCCTTTGCACCATAGATGGTGCATGAGGCATTTCTGTTCAAACTTCTATAGGGCATGTGGTAGGAAGGAGTTGACTGATGATCTTCAAGATTGTTGTCTCGCTTTCACTGACCGGCGTTTCGCAAACTTGTACATCAAATTGACCTCAAACAGAAAGCTCGATGCTAAGGGTCAAGCATTTCTCACTAGGCACATCCAAGATAGAACAAAGTGGGCAAGAGCCTACGATGAAAATGGTTGGAGGTACGGTCAAATGACAAGCAATATGGCAGAGTGCTTCAACAAGGTGCTCAAGGGTGTCCGTGCATTGCCCGTGACGGCAATTGTGCGATACACATTCGACAAGTTGAATGAGTATTTTTTGAAGTACTCAGATGAAACGGAAAGGCAGATTGCGGGAGACAATACGCAAAACCACAAATACATGTACCCACCCAAAGTTGACGAGTGGAGGACATTTCAGTCTCGTAAGGCGGATTCTGAAGTTGCCACCGTTTATGATAACGAAGAGCTCATTTATCAAGTGAACGAGCCCGGAGGAACCACGGCCGACGGTGTCCAACACGGAGGCCGAGCTTTCAAGGTCTCGCTAAGGACTTGCGAGTGCACATGTGCGAGGCCATCTTTGGTCCGTCTCGCTTGCTCGCATTTGCTAACGGCGGCTCGGGTGCGTCATTTGGACTACAATCACCCTCTCACCGTGAGAGAGTCAGAGTTCTCCATCACGACGACCAAGAAAACATGGGCTCCTAGATTTAACCCATACCTAGACCAATCACAGTGGCCCGAGTATCATGGAATCCAACTCTGGCCCCATCCGTCATGGAAGGTTGTTAAACGTGGAAGACGTCAGACAAAGCGTTTTAGGGGTGACATGGATGGATGGGGTCGTGGTGGTGCGAGAGAATCAGGAAATGACCAATTTCAAGAGCCATGTGATAGAGCTCGTTGTGGAAAGTGTAATGGTCATGGACACAATGCTAGGACATGTACCCAAAGGAAAAGAACAAAGAGAAATGACCCGAACGCAAGCCAACCCATGAGTAGTCAACAAGGTGGTTCAAGCCACCAAGATGTTCCAAGCCAACAAAGAAGTACCCAACAAAGTGGTCCAAGCCACCGAGATGTTCCAAGCTCAAGCCAACATAGGAGTACCCAACAAAGTGGTCCAAGCCAACAACGGAGTACCCAACAAAGTGGTCCAAGCCACCAAGATGGTCCTAGCCCAAGCCAACAAAGGAGTAGCCAACATAGTGTTGCAAGCCAACAAAGTGGTCCTAGTCACCGAGGTGGTCGAAGCCACGGAGGTGGTCCAAGCTATCGTAATCCTAGGCAACAAAGAGGAAGACAACTAGGTCTTAGAGGAGTCCATGGTGTAAATCGAACTAGTATGATAGGATATCTACAAGGACCATTTCCGTATGTACTTTTATTTTATGCTCTACAATTTCTAAATTTGAGATAACATTTTACATATTGTGTTTACTAACTTTTATCTCCACTCTTATTGTAGATATGGCGGGGAGTCAAGCCAACAAGGAGGGGGATCAGACCTTCAATGAGTCATGGAGGAAGGTGATGGAGATGGATGCGGCCGAGAGGAAGAAGAAAGAGGCAACACAAATGAGGATGGAAGAAGATCAACAATTGAGGGTTCGTGGGGAAAGAATGAGGAGAGAAAGAGAAGAGCAACGTCAGAAGGAGCTTGCGGAGGGGGTAATAAAGAGCATTCGTGAGTACGACGAGATAATGAAGAGAGCCTATGATAAGATAAGCAACATGGAAGTAGAGATGGAGAGGGAGAGAAAGGTGAGTGGGACGGGACATAGCTCAACTCAAGGTCACAAGGAGGATGATGATGTTCAAAATGAGGCTTTGAGGAGAGTGAATGAACAAGATGCGGCCAAGAAAGTGGAAGAAAGAAAGAGGAAGCTGAAAGAGGAAGCTGAGAAAGAGGAAGCGAGGCGGGCGGATGATATGAGAATGCGGTGGGAACATATGATGTGGCAGGACAAGCAGCGCGCCAAAGCACTTAAAGAGAAGAGAGAATGAGAAGCGCGTGAGTTGAAGCAGCGCCAGGCTGTTTGGGCGGCGCACCTAGCAAGGGAGGACGCAAGGATAAAGAGGGAGAAGAAGGAACTATTTGAGAGGGTGGCTGCCGAGGCGCGTGCCATAAGGGAGGAGAAGGAAGAAGAAGAGAAGAAGAGGAAGGCCATGGCAAAGGCGAAGGCAAAGGGACCATGTTTGAGCGAGTAGAGCATTCGTGTATTTGGGCATGTATTGAACTATTGCATGTGAACCTTGTGTGAACCTTGTTATTTCGAACTATGTGTGAACCTTGTTATTTGTGAACCTTGTTATTTCGAACTATGTGTGAACCTTGTGTGATCCCTGTCATTTCGAACTATGTGTGATGCTTGTGAACTAGTTGTTGCTGCTGAATTTCTAGAAAATGTTGACACAAGTTGCTGCATTTTTTCATAGTTTTGAGCATTTTTTCGAGCTCCAGGCTTGCCTCGCCACTGATGGCGGCGACGCAGCAGTGCCTCGCCACTGCCAGTGGCGACGCAGCAGTGCCTCGCCACTGCCGGTGGCGACGCAGCCATGCCTGCCTCGCTGCAGCCGACGCAGCCATGCCTGCCGCGCTGCAGCCGGCGCAGCTGCCGCCCCTGCCGCGCCACTCGCCCTGGCGACGCACCCTGCCTCGCCACTGCCGGTGGCGACGCACCCCTGCCGCGCCACTCCCTGTGGCGACGCAGGCCTGGAGGTTGAAATAAGCTCGAAATCAAGATCTAAATCATATTGGACAAGCTCAAAATCAATATACATGCTCGAAATCAAGCTCATATCCTAGCAATATATCAAAACACAATATCATATTGGACAAGATCATATATCCAAGCATCAAGCTCACAATATCATATATCAAAATATCAGAACACAATATCATATATGAAAACATCATAACACAATATCATATATGAAAACATCAGAACACAATATCATATATCAAAACATCAGAAATTCTAAAAGAAGATCATATATCAAATTCGAGCACATGATCATATCCAAACATCATGCTCATAGTTCAAATATTACATAGCCAAACATAGTGTCCGTCATAACAAGCACAAGTTCAAAGCGAGATTACTAAACATGGCAAGTTCATATAGCTAGATAGGATAAAACCTAAATATCTACTTTCTTCCACGCTTCCCTCCTCCCCTACGCGGAGCAATCTTCTTCCGTGCCTCCAACACGAAATTATCATCATCGGAATCAAAGACTTCTTCCGTGACCACCTTCTTCTTTGTCTTCTCCTTGAAATCATGTGGTGTGTACTTGTCCCTATGTACACCTTTGTTCTTTCTCTTCGATGGTAGAGGATCCTCTTGTTCCTCTTCATCCTCTTGTTCCGGCGTGGATTCCTCGTCCGCGGAGTCCGATATGGCATGAGACTGGGACGGCGACGACGTTGATGCAATCTCAGGATCACGGCAACCAAGAAGGTTTCCTAATCTCCGTAACTTCTGGCCCTGACGCTATAAGAAGAAAATAATTGTCAAAAGTATAAAACAATGAAAGTGGAATAGGATAAAAAGGAAAAGCACCGCAAGTAGTCACATGCATTGTAATGGTCTCATGGTCTTAAAGTTTCAAAAGAAACTAGCAACATGTAGTACTTGGCATTTAGAAATGGCTAGGCAATGGTCTTAAAGTTTCAAAAGAAACTAGCAATGGGTATCACAAATTTATGAGAACTCAAAAGCACGGCGGTGAACCAACCTACAAGTAGTGCATTATCCAGCATTTCACCATTCATGAATAGAATATGTTCTCCGGCAAATTCATACCTTCACAAATTCTCGCAATCTTGAATAGCCATCTTTGTTCTCCGGCAATTCCAAAGCCACCTCGAATTCAGCAGCTTGCTTCTGGATCTCCGAGCGCTAGCATGTATATCTATACCAATATAAAAAGGCACAGAGGGGGGCAGATCCAACGCATCCCGACCATCAGATCGACATCTAACGCTTCAAACGTATCCCGTAATTAACTCTAAAATAGGCTGACGGACAACTCCTCGATGACATCCGTTTTGCTAATTAAAAAACAGTTTTTCCCTAAAACACCGCCGCTGACGCCTCTCACCAGCGCAGCCGCCGACGCCCCTCGCGAACGAGGCCCCCGCCGATGCCCCTCAGCAGAACGGCCGCCGATGCCCCTCACCAGAGCGGCCATCGCCGTCCTCAACGTCTTCATGTTCCAGAACGCCGCCGCTTTGTCCAATCACGAGGACGCGGCCGCCGTATCCGTCACGAGAATGCCGCCCGCGCACCCAGCTAGATGCGTACTGCTCCTCCAAGGTGGTGGCCTCGCATCGCTCACAGAGAAGGTACATAGTCCTGGTACACTCCTCGCACCATGTAGATCATTGCCCGCACATTGCTTCTAAAGAGCTGGTTCTTTGTTTTTTTCTATCTTCAAATTTCGGCTGACTACAAGAAAGATCCTTAGGGTGTGTTTGGTAGGTCGGGTCACCCCAACAAGCGTTTCCCACCTGAGACAAGCTGAATTGAGATACGTTGAGTTGAGATTTTGTGTTTATTTGGTAGCCTGCATCTGTTGAGAAAGTTTGGGTCCAGATGTTGTTTGGTTCAGAAATCTGCCAGAGGCGGCGCATCCTGCCGGTGGGCGTAGGGGCGCGCACTGCCAGCGTGTGGAGCCGACGCGTCGTGGTGGGCGTAGGAGGCACCCTGTCGGTGCCGGTGCTCGCCGAGGAGGGCAGGGGCGGCGCCGGCATCGAGGAGGTGTGGAGCTCGTCGAGGGGCGGCCAGGTCAGGAGTTCGTCGAGGGGCAGGTCGGAGGGACGCTGGCGCGGTGCTCCTGCTCAGGTCTGGGGATGGAGAAAATGAGGAAAGAATCGGGTGCGGGTGGGGGTCGGGGGGGGGGGGGGCACGGGCTGTCTCTACAGTGTTTTGCGGGATGGATTCAACCGAGCTCATCTCAGAAGCTCGATTTGAGCTTCGCATCCCGACCCGGCTGAGGGCTTGTTTCCGTATCAGGTCGGCACTGCCGCGTTGAGCCGAGCCGGGCTAACAAACAGCAAATCGTTGGTATATCTCGGTTGAGATGAGAATATCTGAGTTCCCCCAGGCTACCAAACACACCCTTAGTCTCTCTGAATTTCTGAAGTCACGACCACTCTCGAAGCTGAACAAGATTATTCAACATTCATTGTGCTACCTTGTAATAAACCTGTACACATCAAATGTCTTATGCATTCAGCAAAACAATGTGCTGCTGCTACACTAATTTCAGCAAAACAATGAATATCTCAAAGATAGCACGCCACCGTTGTGTGCTGCTGCTACACTAATTTTAGCAAAACGATTAATGTCTCAAAGATACAATAAGTGTTCTAACTATAGAAAAATATTATGACCAATAATCTGAGTCATGTTTGATCTGAAAGGGTTTATTTTCAATTAGTTGCACGTTTTTGACTTTTGACTGTTGGTTATAGGCGAGGGCAGAAAACTGGGCCTCTAAATTGGTATATATTTGTCAGGTAATGAACAATGGTGTATGATTTATGTTATTTTATTTTTTCCAATTGTTGATTATTTTGAAAGATACAATGATTTAATTATTGCCAATATCATGTGTGTTTGGAGAGGGACCACTACAATTGTAAACTACAAAATAGATGCCCTTTAATATGCTGCAATTGTTATCTTGGCGAATTATCAGCATGGAACTCATTTTCATAGTATCCATTCTTTCATGTTTATGCCTTGTATAAAAAATAGTGTATAGTTATGGCTATAAGATCAAATGGGTATGCTAACCCAAGCATTGACAACTGCCAGTATAAAATATTCTTGTCTATACTTTTTGGTTTTATGCCAGCCTGAGCTCATCTTGAAATGCATGTATAAATATATTGCTATATTTTTTCCAATGTGACATTGGTCCCAAGTTTACTTTTTTCTTGCTTTAGATTCCCAGGGCACATGTTTACTTATTCTGACATGAAGGCACCTAATATATGATTCGTTTAATGCAGGAGGCAAGTTGGTTACTGTAAATCGGAATCAGTGGCGGATCAGAGAGGTGTGTACCATGCTCCTCGATTTGAAAATCTTTAATTACTGTTGTTGACTCAGACATGCATATTTGGGGCTGTCCAGTTAGGTGTCTCCTTTTCCCAATTCATGCAAAATAGATTTTTATTGGGGGTGCATACTGACCTACAGTATTTTACTGCAATTACGACTTCTCGGGTGATGAATTACTTTCAAAGCAAACCTGCTTTAATAAAAAAAGGTACCTTTTCAGTACAGCGGGTTGCGTCTGACTTTGTAAGTCTCAGTTTTGTGATTATCGAAGTACACGAGTCTTAAAAATGAACTGAATGTGTTTTAGGATGGTAAATAACTGCTAAAGTCATTTGTTCTACCCCTTTTGTTTTAAGCATAAGAACATATTATTTCAAGCATATGAACATATTCACGATCGCCAGAGTAAAAAAATTAAGAAGGCTGAGACGACATAGAATGGTAAATAATATATATAATTATTACACGTGCGTGTACGTGCACATTTACTAGTGAATATGTAAAGACACAAGTGGCAAGTGGAGATAGTAGTGAGATTCCAAAAAGAAGAACAAGCTTACCACAAAGTTAATCGATGAAGAAAAAGGGACTTGGCGCCCCTCTCTGACAAGCTTATTGTAAGCAAGATTGCCAAGCTGGTCGAACGGCAAAGGTTCTTCCAAAATGACATCCGTGTAGGCATCCGGAAGAAGCTGCAAACGAGTCCGAGGTTGAAACCAACGGAGATAGTTATTGAAACCCTCATCAGAATGGTCCGCTACATTTATTCCTTTTGCCCGCTTAGTCTCCGCCACACGTTGTTGAAACGTCTTGATATGCATCTTGTGAATATTGGGCCAATCTGTCTTTCGATGTTTTCTCCTGTCATAGCTGCATAATAAAATAGCACACTGTCAACAAACAAGAATTACATTACACAAAGGCGGAACGGCGGAAATAGGATTCATACCGGTGAAGCATACGATCCGTGTCCTCATACATCGGCGGGTACTCTTGATATAGATCAAACTGCCGCATAACCCGCTGCGTCAAGTGATACTCAACAGCCCACATGCATATCAACGGGCAACGCATATGCCACAGAACTCTTTCAGCCATGCAAGCAGGGTTAAGCTCCCAGGCAGCGTCACCGTAAGAATATCCTTTGCCATATGGTTGCCATATCACCTACAACATGCCCAATAATGAAGATCCTAAATACCCGAGAAGAGAGAGTGAGGGAATAGAGTTTTTTACCTGCTCAGGGGTTAGGTTGTCAAACTCGTTGGTGTATTGTTGATATGCTTGTTCTGGGTCAGAAGTAAACTCAGAATGCCAGTCCCAATAGTAAGCAAACGTGGGATACCGGTGGCAGTCGTTACCATCGTGCCAGTCTTTACGAGGACCAATTTTCGGCCGTCCAACAGGGAAGCGTTCCCAACTCCACACCGAAAGAAGAAGCAGGGAACCACCAATACAAGCTTGTGGATCTGTCCTACAACAAGCATCGTCAAGCTGCACATGGTATGAAAGCAAACATCAATAACAAGAATGTAGCCAAAATGGAGAGCAAATGTACGGAGTGGACAAAACAACTCATTACCTGACGATACAACCAAGCCAAAGCAGCAGTGCCCCAGCTCCACTTCTTATCCATGACGGTGAGCGCCTTAAGCCAATGCCAGTGCGCGGTCTTCCCACTAGTGTCATTGAACAGAGTCCGTGTGATAACATACCACACGTACATGCGGGCGTAGATCTTGACGAGATCCTCATCGGCATCCTCAGGGCACGTACCGAAGTTATCTGAGATCCATTTGAAAGTAGCCCCGGCGGAGACCCTCAACTTTACTCCTTGCCTATTGAGAGTATCCCCGGGGCACTTCCCAATAAGATCTAACATCTTCCCACGCCAATCATCAGAGGCTGTATCGATACAAAGAGGAGCCCCCTCGATGGGGAGCGCAAGTATCATCGCCATGTCCTCTAGCGTGACCGTCATCTCGCCGGTCCGGAGGTGAAAGGTGTGGGTCTCCGGCCTCCACCGGTCCACAAGCGCGGTGGTCGCGGCAGGATTGACGTTGAGTGTCGTCCGGGTGACCATATGGATGAACGGTAGAAGCCCTAGATTGCGGATGTAGGGGGTGTACCGCTCATCATAGTTCATCGGCGTTGACGTCATCTGGTTGTACCTAAGTCGCAATGGTCCAAGAATCTGCACGGTGACGAACATACATGCATGGTGTCACATACCAATTCACGCTTACCAATATTACATTTGAGTACTTGGTTTTTTAATTACCTTCTTCTTCTCGGTCATCATATAGGCACGGTGACGAACATCAACTTCACCCTCGAGAATGCTTTCATTATTTAACTCCTCCATCCTAAACAATCCGACTTTAATGTGAGCATATATGCACATAATTCATACAATTCCTCTATAACAATATATCTCCAATATTTCATCTACAACTATACAATTCATCTAAAATTAACTTCAACTATAAAATTCATCTACAACTCATCCTATTAACATATATGTGAGCATATATGGACATAATCAAACTTGGTGAGCATATATGTGAGCATATATGCACAAAATCCATATAATATGCAAATAATAATTCTACTAATTTTATACATATGATGAAGCACAAATCAATCACACAAGTAATCTAAAATTGCTAGTTCAATAACAAGAAACATAAATCAATCACACAAATCAATCCATTGGAATCATCCATCACTACCTATCAATCCATTGGAATCATCCATCAATCCATTGGAATCATTCATTTCAATCTACCATACAAATCAATCCATCTTGAGGACACTATCATACAAATCCATCTATCAATCTTGCTAAAATACCACCATACAAATTGATTTCGAATTCTACCTAGGGGAGGGGATTAGAGAAGGGGGATTGGGGGATTAGAGAAGGGGGATTGGAGGAGAATACCTTAGTGAAGATTAAGAGGGCACCAATGGATGAGGGAGGGAGAGGTGAGGGAGGGAGAGTGAGGGGGAAGAAGAACACCACCCGCCGCCGGCGCCGCCAGAGATGAGGGAGGGAGAGGTGAGGGAGGGAGAGTGAGGGGGTGGGGGAGTGAGGGCGCGGGCCGGGGGGCAATAGGGCAACCCTAGAGTGCCTCGCCACTCCCCCTGGCGACGCAGGCCATTGTGCCTCGCCACCCGGAGTGGCGACGCACTAGCCACTGCGGGCCCCACCATGCCGACGTGGCCGCCACCGCCGCGCTACTCCCCCTGGCGACGCACGCCCTTCTGCCTCGCCACTGGTGCTGGCGACGCAAAAAAGGGTTAGTCGTGTAAAATAGTTTCGCCGATGGTTTATTATTTGAAATCGTTTCGAGTTTAGGTTATTTTTGTCTAAATCGCCACGGAAAGCACACCAACAGCTTCGTCCACAGAGGACAGCAAGTGCTTTCCGTCAGACGCGGTCATTCCTGCTCTGCGGCGGTTCCACCATTGCATTGCACCTAGAGAAAAATAGGGGAACTGAACGATGCCGGCCGGCTGCCCCTCGATCCTCCGGCATGCATGCGCGTCGCGTCGTGCGATCGCGCCACCTAGCACTAGTAGCGGCATACCGCACTGGCGCCGGCGCCGGCGAGCGCGCGCGTCCAGCCAAGGCTCCCGAGTTAGGCGGCGTGGGTCTTTCGCTCCTAGCTAGCGATCGGGCCAGCCCGGCCGGCGGCCCTGGTGCAAAATTCCATGGAGACAGAGTCCCGCGGGGACCGGCCGGAGAGACGGAAAGCACACCAACAGCTTCGTACGTCCTTCCATTCAGAGTACGTCCACAGAGGACAGCAAGTGCTGTCCCTGCTTCTGCCTGCGCGCGCGTGTCGTCAGACGGCGTCATTCCTGCGTTCCGGCAGGACGGAATCGTGGCATGCATGCGCGGGGAGCGCAGCGCGTCGGCGTCGTACGCTCGCGCCACCTCGCAACGGCACACCGCACCGGCACCCGCACCGGCACCGGCGCCGGCGCGCGCGCGCGTCCAGCCAAGGCTCCCGAGTTAGGCGCCGTGGGTCTTTCGCTCCTCGTCTCGTTGGATTCATCAACCGATCAATCGCCATGCGCGCGCGGTTCCGGCGCGGCGTCGCTGTCGATCGACTCCTTCACGCCCACGCCGCACGTGCGAGTGTGGCCGATCTAGCGCGCCCGCGAGGCCGCGAGCGATGGACGGACCGCCATGTCCGCAGCACGGGTGGCTCGAATTCAGCGCCCGCTGTGCGTCACCAGTGCGCCTCGTGCCGTGCGCTTGCTACGGAATGATGCCACGAGCTCCACATGATTTCCTATCTAAACCTACATCATGCATGGACCAACTATTGTCTGGCATGAATTATTGGAGCATTCGACTATTGGAGGCTGGGTTGGCATGAATTATCGTCTGCATGTCTCTTTTGATTTTTTTTCTTTTCGGCCTTCTTCCCATTTGCTTCTTCTATGCAAGTCTTTGTTTCTGAGAAATTATCCCGGCTGGCTTATCGTCCTACTTTCTTCCCAGCCCACACTCGGCCTATAAGGGGCTGCTATGTCCAGCTAAGCCCACCACGGCCCAGAAGGACATACGCCCTCTATTCATTATTATAAGTTGTTTTACATATTTCAATGTAGACTAGATACAAACCGAGATGAGTAAGTCTACATACTAAACGTGTAAACATATAAGTATTTTTTAGAAAATTCTAAAAGCATTCTAAAGGTATTCTAAAAGTATTCTGAATGTTTCCTTTTTACCCTGTTTTTTTTGGAGTACCTAAACTTATCCTACATTCTCGTATTGGCTAGATGTGTGGTCGAACAACCCTACTAAAGAGTACAACATAACCATACACCACCCAGAAGAAGCGACATAGCTAAATTTAGGTTGGGTGGGTTGGGGGGGGGGGGGGGGGGGTGCGCCCCTAGCACATTGGCATTCTTTGAAGAAACAACAATGAATTGCTCCATCCCCACCCCCACCCCAAATGTTGGCCCATGCCATGTACTTTTATCCCACCTGCCCCCTCCTCAAACGTTTTGCCCAAGCTCTGCCACTACATGAAAGGGCGTATTTGTTATCATTTCCTTACTTACTGGATGTGATGTTTGACTTAGAGAGAAAGTCTGACAAATGGTTCACACAGAAACAAGTTTGAAACATTGTCTTGAACTGAACCAAGTTTAGAAGCATGCCGACAATACTGTATGGGGCTCACTTGTTGGTGGTGGCCATTTGCTGATAGGTCGATCTCTTCTAGAAAGACAACGCGTAATTGATTTTTGTTTTGTTTTTGATAGGTTTAAAAATGTAGCACTAATTTATAGAAAAAAAAGCACAACCATCCAATTTTAAACTTTCAATATTTTCAAACTTTTGGAAATTTATACAAAAAAACTCGAGAAACTCAAATGTAGTGATTATTCCATAAGAACGGATTTGGTTTCTGCTTTGAATCAAGTCAAAACACATGCCACCTAAAAATTTCTCTTGTAAGACACACGAGATCAGTTAGTAACTCAGTACTAATTCATTGCATTTGTAAACACTTATTGTATAGTGGAACTCATCCTCACGTGCTAGAGATTTTCTATTGTGAGGATTTCTTAGGTAAAATCCCCTATATAGACTCCTTATGAGATATTTGGTTTTTGTTTCACAAACAACCGAAATGTTTGTACAAAAATATTTTTCTTTCTCGAACTTTCCGTTTCATACACTTGTTCACGTCACGGGGCCACCATCCCAGTCAATTAGGATTTTAAGGAAACAACAAGGAATTGGGCCATTTTCCCCTAAATGTTGGCCCAAATTATGTTGTTTTTACCCCTCTAAACCCATTCCCCCCAAATGTTCACCAAGCTTCGCCACTACCCCGAAGGGCATATTTGTAACTATCTATTTTGCTTACTGGATGTATTGGCTGATACAAGTAAAGTGAGATAGAAACTATGACATATTCAATCAGAAAACAAGTCCGAAACATTGTTCATAACTGAATAAGTTTAGAAGTATGCTAGCAATGCTGTCCGGGGTCACTTCTTGGTGGCGGCCACTTGCCGACCATGTCTCTTCTTGAAAGTTGACGCGTAATTAAACTTATTTTTCGGTAGGTTTTAGAAAATTTAGCACTAACTTATAGAGAAAAGACATCTCCATCATAAAAAAATCAATATTTCAACATTTTGAAACTTTTGGAAATTCATAAAAAAATCTAGAAACTCAAGTGTATGGATTATTACACAAGACCAGATTTGGTTTCCGCTTTAACTCATGTCAAAACACATGCTAGCTAAAAATGCCTCTTGTAAGACACACGGGACAACTTAGCAACTCAATACTAATTCGTTACATTGGTATAGTGGAATCACCGCCACGCGCTAAATATTTTCCATCACGAGGATTTTCACGTAAATTCCCTACCTCTACTACTTATGAGCTATTTGTTTTTTCATAAAAAAACCTGATTTTATTACCAAAATATTCTTCTTTCTATCCTTCCGTTCCCCTTTCACACACTCATTAGGGAAGCTATGTTTAGGACCGCCACACCCCCCAACCCATTAGCATTCTCTGGAAAACACCAAGGAATTGGCCCATTTGCGCCCCCTCCCTCGTGGTCGACTCGGCGTTGCTGCCAACTTTGACTTTCCATCGTTCACAAGTTTTCTGTCACGCATATAAGGACCCTCTGCTTCGCACCGGTTGCGGATAACCTATAAAAATTTGGGTTCAAATGCACGGATAACATCATTTTTTTTATACATGTGAGTTAATATTGTTTTGAAAAACATATAGGATCATTTGACACCACAACTAACGCATAGTCGTCCGTGCCCTCCACCTCAAACATCTACACCCTAAATATTCCAGTCTCCCATCCACGTAGTCTGTTCAACTCTGGTTGCGCCTAGTCTCCGCCGAAGTGGAATATGATGATAAAGAGAGGCCCACGGTGGCTGGAATATCTACTAGAGTTGAAATAATTTTAGTTATTGGGATAATGGCACTATACCCTCTCCCTCTCACTGGTTGTGGCTAAGCTAAAAGGATGTGGGTTCAAATGCACTAACAAAATCATATTGTTTTGGATAAAGTGAGTAAAATTAGTTATTTCTTAAATAGATGTTAGGGTCATCTGATCCACAACTAACACATAGTCGTCGTTGTCCCTTCCCTTCCACCTCACACATCCAAAATCTATATCTGCCGGTCTCTCATCCATCATAATCTCCGCGTCAATTCTGGCCTCGTATAGTTTCCGTCGAAGTGGAAGATGATGATAAAGATAGGCACACGGTAGCTGAAATATCTACTAGAGCTTAAGAATTTCAGTTGTTGGGATTACGGCAAACCTACTGAAAAACATAGACCATACATTGCCCTTATGCAAACCACATGATTCTCAGTCACACATACTTAGATATGACGTGCACGAGCACATCGTCATTCCATCTTATACTGAAAAACCACAAACTATTTTTTTGAAAACCGATAAAATCATATTGATGACCCCAATCATCGTACTGTAAGCTGATGTGAGACACCTCACCTACTTATGAGCACACGCATATCATCTCACGTATGCATGAAAGAGTGTCCATATAAGGCCATATTGCACTCTGCTGATCTCCATCTTCTCCAAGCTAGCCATGGATTCCCTGTACTGGTTCGTAGAGTTCCTCTCCCTCCTCTGCTGCTTCGTCTTCTACTACCGTCACCTGCAGTCCAAGAAAATATGCAAGGTAGAGCCGACCGATTGGCCAATCCTGGGCCATCTCTTCGGCATGGTCGCCAACATGCACCACTTCCACGACTGGGCCACGCGCATCCTGGCCGGCACGCGGTACAACTTCGAGGCACGCGCGGGGCTCACCGGCATCCGGTACCTCGTCACCTGCGACCCGGCCAACGTGCGCCACATCTTCACCTCCAACTTCGTCAACTACCCCAAAGGGGACGAGTTCGCCGAGATCTTCGACGTCTTGGGAGACGGCATCTTCAACGCCGACGGCGAGTCGTGGCGCCGCCAGCGTGCCAAGTCCCAGCTGATAATGGCGGGGCCTCGTTTCCGCGCCTTCTCGGCGAGGTACAGCCGAGACAAGGTGGAGCGGAGCCTCCTGCCTTTCCTCGCGCACGCCGCAGACGCGGGTGCCAGCTGCGACCTACACGCCGTGTTCCTGCGCTTGACGTTCGACATGACCTGCAACCTCGTCTTCGGCGTCGACCCCGGGTGCCTGCAGATCGACCTCCCCGTCGTGCCCTTCGCGCGCGCCATGGACGACGTGCTGGAGACGCTATTCCTCCGGCACCTCTTCTCGCCGGCCTGCTGGAAGCTCATGTACCGGCTGGAGGTCGGGACGGAGCGGAAGATGGCCGCCGCTAGGAGGACCATCGACCTCTTCGCCGCCGAGACCATCGCGAAACGGAGGGCCGATCACATGCGCCGCGAGGGCATCGGCGGCTCGGCCGACATGCTGTCCACCTTCATCTGCAACGATGACGCGAGCGAGTTCGACGACGAGTTCCTGCGTGACACGACGGTGAACCTCCTGCTGGCCGGCCGGGACACGACCGGGGCGGCGCTGTCGTGGTTCTTCTACCTCCTAACCAAGAACCCGCGCGTAGAACAGAAGATCCTGGACGAGCTGGCGCCGGTCGCTTCCGACAAGAAGCTTTCCGGCGACGACATGGTGGTGTTCGACGTGAGCGAGCTGAGCGGCATGGTGTACCTGCACGCGGCGCTGTGCGAGTGCCTGAGGCTGTACCCGTCGGTGCCCTTCGAGCACAAGGCGGCGGTGGCAGACGACGTGCTCCCGAGCGGGCACGAGATGAAGGCCGGCGACAAGATACTCATCTTCTCCTACTCCATGGGGAGGATGGAGGGCGTGTGGGGCAAGGACTGCATGGAGTTCAGGCCAGAGAGGTGGATCACCCACGAGGGGAAGCTGCGGTACGAGCCGTCCTACAAGTTCATCTCCTTCAACGCCGGCCCCCGGACCTGCCTCGGCAAGGAGATGGCGTTCGTGCAGATGAAGACCGCCGCCGCCGCCGTGCTGTGGAACTTCGCCGTCGAGGCCGTGCCGGGGCACGTCGTCGAGCCGAAGCTGTCCATCATACTGCACATGAAGAACGGGCTCGCCGTCACGGTCAAGAGGAGGAACGTCACGGCCGTGCATGGCTAACTAGTTCTTGTCGGAACTTAGGTATGTACGTGCATACACGTCTTCAACGGCTGCAAGGTAGTAATACGGACGTACTTACACGTAGTGGACACGTACTCGTATACATGTAAGTATATGTATGCAAAAATGGCATGTGTGCTTGCGTATGGTACGTTTCATATATATCAGCATCAGAATATAAAAAATAACTAGACGAGTGTAGTGTGTGCGTACGTGTCTATCAGCTCTCCAAAATAGAAATGAACGTATGGGCGCGTCATATATTGACCTTGGATGCGTGGTTGGCGTGCATATATATTTGTTGGGTTTGCCTATGTTGAGAAAATCTTATTTCTCAGTCACTTTAGAAAAGTGTAACTGTAGTTTTAAAAAAGTGCAACTGCAACGAGTTGTACTTTTCTAACAGAAAAGTGCAATTGCATTTTTTTACAAAAAAAGTGCAACTGATGCATATTTTTTAGGATGACTGAAAAATAAAAATTTCTCAGGCGACTGTTACTTAGCAAATCCGATATTTGTTTGCTCGATGTTTAGTTGGCACTCTATAATTCCGTGCAGCTACACTCTTTGTGGAAGTTCCCATATGCATGCTTATTTTCTTATTCCTCTTGCATATCACACTTCTGTACATTTGATTGCAAACTTATTTAGCCAGAACGAGAAGATGCAGACATTGGAAGTTGGAAGCAGCATTAATTCGACAGAGAGCATTTCCTAGGGTCAGATATTCAGTTAGATATCCATGTCCCACAAGGTCACATGCATGTTGAATTATGCTGGAAGTGTATAAACCGATCGATATATAGATCGGCACGCAAGGACATTACTGGAACTAGAAAAGAAGCAACTGTATACAATCAGTGGCACTTCCCCACCCTAGCTTGCTGCTTGTTTTTTTTGGCCCATTTGTGTCCTTTGAAGATCCCTCAGATGAGCTCTCTCCTCCAATCAATCAATTTGCGTTTTGTGTGTACAACTACACGTCAATCAGCTAGCAGTGCTAGCTAGCCTGCTATCTGCTCCCTTCATTGTGGACGAATACACTTCTGGTTGCTTGCAAAATAATGCAATAGCTCCTTTTGCTCCCGAATATTCGTGGTCCATGCATGTGCGTATTGTACACTTTGACGCATATTCTATTTAATTCTTTTCCAAAAAGGGGGTGAATCCCAGCTCTGCATGGAAACATGCACACAGGTTAATTTATTGCATAATTTGATAGTTTTAAAGTTTACAAACTCACGGATCACATAATGTGGCTACACAAATCAACCACCTAAATATGAATAAAAAAGAATATGCATCTTATATCCTAGAAGAATGCCGCCAGCCAAGCTAGTTGAAGATAACCCTATGACTACCATCAACCGACTGCGTCCAGAGTCCATATGTCCTCGCTGATCTGCCGACAGAAGGTAGGACCACATGAGGATCCAATAAGAAGCTTCGTGACTTGCAAGAAATGAGCACCTCCCATCTTGTTAAAAACAACATCATTTTGGTAATTTCATATTGCCTATCAATCCCATTTGGCCAATTACCAAACATATTTCTGATAATAAATGGTGGAGATGTATTTAAAAGAGAAATGAACAACCTTCCATATCAGTTTCACGAAGGAGCATTAATAAACAAAAGTTCAATGGATTTCTCTAAATCACAGAAAACACATTTTTAACATTCTTGTCTAGTTAAGTTTTGCTAGATTATCTTTAGTAGGCAAAACTTATTTTTGCAAGAACCACATAAATATTCTTTTTTAAGTGGAACCTTTTATCATCCATTGATGTTTCCTCAAAAAATGGCCATTCATAAAATCCACATATAAAGACTTCACCGTAAACAACCATATAGAAGTTAAATGCCAAGTAAATTTATCCGGACCATCTGATAATTGGACTCTCGACTGTGCTCAGCTAGGTGTAACCATGCCGTCTGCTTCTCATCATTTATCACCCGTCTGAAACTAATATTCAACGGTGTTTGGATCAACGCCTCCGCAACACTAATGTACTATAGTTTATAGGAAGGGATACTTAGTCGTGTACACGTCCAGTCCAAGCATCCTCCCAGAATGTAGTACTCTAACCATCCCCTAGGATGAAAGAACCTTGTTTCAACAAATCATCTTTAACACACATTATCCCCTTCCAAAAAGGAGAGTCTGTTGGCTTGACTTTTTTGTTGGCTTGACTTTAACTTGAGAAAGAGATTTCATCCTACGATATTTATTGTGTAGCAGCTACTGCTAGCTGCCACACACCCTCCTCATTAAGTAACTTAAACAACCTTGTTTAATAGTGTTCCCTCTTTTGTAATTGTTAATTTGTCATGTCTTCCTGCTCCACATGACTAGTTACAAGGGGTATTTTAATCACCCTGTGTTTCTGATTAGTATTGTTGGTATTTTTTGCTATTCTTAGGTTACCTGATCTGAATTTTGAGATTGGTGCAAGCACAAGGAGGTGAGATGATCTTAATTGCACGACTATAGATGTCAACTTTCTAAACCGAGTAAGAAATAATCGTTCTGTCGCTACTACCAATTTGTACCCAACGAGACCTGGTTTCCTAGGTTCAAATAAATTTCCTAGAAATTCAGAGGACTACTATTTAGGTTTTTTCTATAGAACTTGTTTAATTTTCAGGATTTGAAGCCATAGCCTATGACCTACTCTGCATGTACTTTAATATGAAAAATTCTCTTAGATCCAACCTATTGGAGTTTATTTCCTTTATTTCAGTCATAACTATTGATACACACAATCCTTCTTAAAAGTATTGTGTTTTTTCCTACAACGAAATCAAACACATCAATTAAAAATTCATTCATGTGGGATCTAACATGTCATCTAAAATGAGCCGTACCATATACCATGGGAACAAGCATGCCATGCATGCAGCAAATTGACCTGCATATCTTGCTAGCGTGCATGCGTGTAGCTTTTTCCTTCCACTCGTGTTTCCCCCTTGTGAATTACTTGTACATATGATTTGTCTCGATCGATCAGCTGAGCACTTGGTATCTGGTAGACTAGCTAGCTAAAAATGCGAGTAGCTAGCAGTAGCCAGTAGGTGATGCAACAACATCACGCACAGCTGAACACGTGAACCGTGATAGTGTGTGACACAGGCTGGGACGGAGTGGCGGTCCTGAACGCGTCTATCTCGTGCGAGCTAGCGATTGTGCAAGCTGAGCTAGCTAGCTAGGAGAGACTGACTCTAGCCTGTCTACACAGGCCTGTGTACGTAGTACGTATATGACCTTCTGCTGCAAGCGAGTCATGGCTAATGAGTGCAATTTAGAGCATACACCGACTAATAGTCCCCTGTACAGAATTAACCGAGGGAAAACGTACAGAAAATCAATGAGCACACGTACGTTTTTTTTTTGAAATGGGCAGCATGACCCCAGCCTCTGCATCAATTGATGCACACGCCCGTAGTTATAGTTTAAAAGTTGAATATCTCACGGATAACACAGGGTGAACATAAACATCAACCATCGATATAATAGTAAAATGAAACGTCTATGCATCATTTATTCTTTCAGAAAGCCGTCAGCCACCCTGGTTGTAGATATCCCGTGCGACCGCCTCTAGACAGTTGCATCCAGAATCCATATACGCAACTGTGCCTCCGGGAGTAGATAGAACAACTCGTGGATCCAATACCCACATCAAAGCACAAATACCCGTTCTAACCTACGCTTTAGATTTTTTCTCCCCCGTTTAGCCAATTTCCAAATATATTTGTAACATTAGTAGGTGAGGGTATATTGAAAGTAAACTGAATAGTTCTCTATATAAGTCTAGCGAAGGGATAAGTGAAAAAAAAGGTTGATAGACTCCTCTGAGTTACAGAACACACATTTCTTACAACTATTTCATTTCCGCTTTACGAGATTATCTTTGCTAGCTAGGTTGGCTCTGGTATAGAAAACCTCCTGATCATCATCATCATAACCATGAACCATCATCATTATGTCATCGTGCGTACATGGTGCTAGTTACGCCTTGCGGCCGCACTGCAGTTGGTGGTACAACGGCATCACGTACGGTGGAATTTTTGGCGGCACGCACACGGGGACCGGCCACCAAGACGTACGCCTGGAACAAGGGAACAGGACACAGAAATCCCGCACGATCTATCCATCTGTACGCGCGCAAGTACTACGCTCTGTCGCTGTGCACGCACAGCGGAGCACGCGGCCCCGATGAAGCACGATGTGGCCTGCTCTTGGCCGTATAACACTATCGATTAGCTAGCGAGTATTCTCACACGTTCTTCTCGCTCCCGCGATCGAGGTTACACACTTATAGTATCTAGAGCGGTTTGACGCATTTTAACTTCAAATCATATTCGGTTTAGACCATCTACGTCGAGCCTTGGACATGAAATTGGTCATTTATTTATTCACAAAAAAAAGAAATTGGTCATTTATTGGCCCATGTCCATTTACGTCGGGAGTAGTTCCCTAGCGGGCCGACGTATTTTTCTCCACATTGTATTGATTTTAAAATACATTGCGTAACATGAAATAAAGAAAAACAAGAAAATAAAACACCAAGGTTCTCCTTCCACGGCGTCGGACGCCTACTGCTCGTCATTGTCCTTTGTAAGGTCGATGACCGGCGGATGGCAGGGGACCATCGGCACCCTCAGAGCCGGCGCTGCTGCCTCTGCCAAATCCTGGTACTGCGGCGAAGGAGCGTGTGGCGGGGACTCCCACACCGCCTAGGCCCAGGCTGCTGGTGGGGAAGGCGGCCGGGGCAGGTCCTCAGTGCAGCGTCATTGGCGGCATCACAGCATGGCCGCCCTGCCCTGGATGGCCGACTCCAGCAACTTCAAGGCGAGGTCTGGCCACTGAGCTAGTTCAATGAGCTCGAAGTTCTAGAGCGCCTTTGGAATGGCCTCTTCCTTGGTGAGCTAAGTCAGCTGGGACTCCTCGACCGGCACCACCTCCTCCTTAGCCGAAGGAGGAGGAGGAGGAGGGCCTCTGCCGTTTCTTCGGTTTGAATGACCTGGCCTCGTCGTCGTCCATGGTCTTCTTGAAAGGCCACAACGCCATGGTGTAGGGGAAAGGGACTGAGGAGGGTCTGTGGCCTTGCCATGGCCATGGTCGAAGACCTTTAAAGGGAAGAAACCGTGTGGCCACTGATGAGGCATGGGACCCGAAGAACTGGGAGGCGACCACCCGAGGCCACTGATGGCGGCGGAGCTTTGCGAAGCGTTCCTGTGTAGGCCATTGATGGCGACGCAGGGTCGTGAAGCGCCGCACGTAGGCCTGGGCGCAGAGATGGATGCTGGCCGGGTCAAACAGAGTTAATTGTGTCCTTGCCATGCGGGCATGAGGTCGAGGTGGGAGGACACACGCGGATGCCACGTCCTGTCCACCGCGGCGCATCCTGAGCCTAAATTTGGACCTCAATTGCATCACTATGAATATGAAAAACATTTTGCATGGAGCCGTTGGGCTGAGTTTTATCCCCCAGTTAGATTCGGACCATAACGGTCACCAGTGATCCGTTTACATTGGCTCGCTGGAGATGCCCTTACGATGACACCGCAGCCGTGTAGAGAGACGACATAGAAGTTTCACTTGTAATCAATAAAAGCCGAGTAGCACATCTCACACGGATTCATCTCGACTGACTCCATGTAAAATGACGTTGTAGCGAAGCCGTGCAAAACTGTATGACAGACAGCTGCCTGGTATGGCAAGCTTCGATCCGATCGTCGTCTACTCGCTACCCTAGTGCTCACGACGTGATCATATAGGCATCAACGTGTAGTCGACGAGCTTCGCATGGCCAAGTCGTTTTCGGTGGCTGTGCCTGCCGTGCGATCTAAGTATATGTATGCGAAAATGACATATGTGCTTGCAATATGGTATGTTTCATATCATCATCAAAACTGCGCTTTTGCTACTTCTCGATTCGGCTGGGTTTTTTTTTTTTTGGATCTGATCGTTGTGGTTAAGCCAGATGACGTGCATTATTACTTTTTTTTGTAGGTATGGTTTTGAAGAATTCTTTTTCGTAGTTGCTATGTTGCTACTGCTCTTTGCTGCTGCAAGGCATTGACACTTCGCCAGGGCTTTTTTTCTCTTTTTAGCTGTGTACATTCTTGATGTCTAGATTTGACCTCAGTGTTAATCTATTCTTTTGTAAAAAAAAAAGATAGTCCACATCCTAAAGAAGCACTAAGCTCCCTGGGTTTTAAGCCCCTATCATTGCTCGGGACGTGGCGCTTCGGTTGGGTCTACCTGAACGACGTGTTGCGACGCTTTGATCCAACCGGGTCGGTTTGAAACAGTAGCTAGGACTAGGAGGATGCCAGATACTTCTCATGAGCCCACCAGCCCAACACACGTACGACAGTAGCCTACCACAACGCCCACCGCCTCCAGATTCCCACCTCCCTCTCCCGCGGTGATGTAGCGGCAGTCAACGGCCATGGCATTGGTGATGTGCTAGAGCCTGGGGGAGCAGAGGGGGGCAGAGCTGCGACGGCGTGCGAGTCCTAGATAGGGACTTCCATCACCCCACCCCCTTGCTCTGTGGGCTCCCTCGATCCTGTCGGTCTCGACTATAGGTTTGCATCGCTTCCTGTCTTCATATTTTAGCCTTATTCATGTCAATCTCGCTCGCTCGGATCGGGGCTGAACCTGCGAGCTCTGGGATGATTTGTAAGATGTGTCCACTCCTTCCCTCTCCTCCCCACTCCTCTCCGAAGCATTCATGATTCGGCTTTCCGATGCGGATGTAAAGCAGATTGTTCTGCCCAATGTTGTTTCTATGTTACCTGTTGCCTGTGTGATATTATGCCATGTAGGTCTGCTGCTCTACCATTGCGATTAATAGGATAGGAACTCCTTGATAAGTTATTGTTAAACGGAACTACCCGCAATCAGTTTGTTCCCTTGACCATTGCTCTTCTTCCCCGGCAACGGCGCCAGAAAGAGCTTGATGCTACCGAATTGATGAAGTAAAATAATCGGCCAGTTGGGAACCCCAAGAGAAAGGTTTGATGAATATAGCAGCAAGATTTCCCTCAGTTAAGAAACCAAGGTTTATATCGATCAGGAGAAGCTCCCTGGGTTTTAAGCCCCTATCATTGCTCAGGACGTGGCACTTCGGTTGGGTCTACCTGAACGACGTGTTGCGACGCTTTGATCCAACCGGGTCGGTTTGAAACAGTAGCTAGGACTAAGAGGATGCCAGATACTTCTCATGGGCCCACCAGCCCAACACACGTACGACAGTAGCCTACCACAACGCCCACCGCCTCCAGATTCCCACCTCCCTCTCCCGCGGTGATGTAGCGGCAGTCAACGGCCATGGCATTGGTGATGTGCTAGAGCCTGGGGGAGCAGAGGGGGGCGGAGCTGCGACGGCGTGCGAGTCCTAGATAGGGACTTCCATCACCCCACCCCCTTGCTCTCTGGGCTCCATCGATCCTGTCGGTCTCGACTATAGGTCTGCATCGCTTCCTGTCTTCATATTTTAGCCTTATTCATGTCAATCTCGCTCGCTCGGATCGGGGCTGAACCTGCGAGCTCTGGGATGATTTGTAAGATGTGTCCACTCCTTCCCTCTCCTCCCCACTCCTCTTCGAAGCATTCATGATTCGGCTTTCCGATGCGGATGTAAAGCAGATTGTTCTGCCCAATGTTGTTTCTATGTTACCTGTTGCCTGTGTGATATTATGCCATGTAGGTCTGCTGCTCTACCATTGCGATTAATAGGACAGGAACTCCTTGATAAGTTATTGTTAAGCGGAACTGCCCGCAATCAGTTTGTTCCCTTGACCATTGCTCTGAATTTGTTCCAGTGAGCCATGTACTGTGCCACACGTACATGTAGTGATAAACAAAAGTACTAATTCAGATGCTCCTAGCATATTTTTGCACAATACACATTATTTCACCCAGCTATAAGTCGCGTCTTTATATAAATTGCAAGTAGTTCACCTATAGAAAGGACTCTATGGTTCATAGACATATGCCTCTCAATGGTATTTTAATTCTGAATAATTTTTAGATAAGAATTGACAACATAGATTTGGACGTGCTAAGAGTAGTTAATTAATTTGCATTTAGTATAATTCCCTTGCTGAGATAAGAGTACCCGACACAGATTAATCCTTTTGTTCTACAGTTAACTGATTATTTAGGGGCATGTAATTGAATGCCTTTTTCTATTAATGAAGGAACATTTTTGCTCTATCCTAAGGAGCCTAAAAACAAGTTAAAAGTACGAGTTGTGGTGGCAAGGATACTCGAAACCAGAGCTGAGATGCCAAAAGGAGTTTATTGAGAGTATAGGGAGGTACGTGCTGAAGGTTTCTTGATATTTATTTCTACCAGTGGTAGAATCAACTACTCTACTAGGCCTAGGGCGGAGGTTGTAGGGGAAGGAGGGAGCTGCGTGAGAGCGGAGGCGAGGGCGCCGGCGAGTCGGCGCCGTCGCGAGAGCTGGAAGAGGCGGCGGCTAGAGGAGGGGGCGGCGGCTAGGGTTGAGAGACCGACTCCTTTGGGAGTCGGCAATAAAGATTATGTTTATTGCTTGTCTTTTCCTGTTTGATTACAACTCCTATATATAATGGAAATAAGATAATTGGGCTAAGCCCCTAACTAAGCCGGCCCATGGGGCCTCCTCCGGTTATACACTAAACCGGTCATAACATCTCTCCCCGCCTGCGCAAACAGCTCGTCCTCGAGCTGGTAGTCTGGATAATGCTGCTGGAACTCATCATGCTGCTCCCAAGTGGCCTCCTCCTCCGGAAGGCCCTCCCACTGAACCAGCAAGTACCAGACGCCATGTCGGAGCTGTGCGCGCAACACCTTGGCCGGACTTGGCAGCAAACGTCCATCTGCAGTCGGAGGAAGGGCTGGCGTAGCCGTGGGCGCCGCGCCACGATAGGGCTTGAGCAGCCCCACATGGAAGACATCATGGATGCGAGCCCCGGCTGGCAGCTATAGACGATACGCCAGCTGCCCAATGCGCTCCAGGATAGCGAATGGCCCCGCATAGCGAGGCCCCAGCTTGCTGATGTCTACGCACTTCTATTCTTGTAGACACTTGTTGGGCCTCCAAGTGCAGAGGTTTGTAGAGCAGCAGCAAGTTTCCCTTAAGTGGATCACCCAAGGTTTATCGAACTCAGGGAGGTTAGAGGTCAAAGCTATCCCTCTCAAACAACCCTGCAATTACGATACAGAAAGTCTCTTGTGTCCCCAACACACCCAATACACTTGTCAGATATATAGGTGCACTAGTTCGGCGAAGAGATAGTGAAATACAAGTGGTATAGATGATTATAAGTAGCAAACGGGATGTGAAATAAATATCGCTGCGAGCAAACAAGTAACAAAATAGCAAGTAAACGGTGTGCAATGCTTGGAAACAAGGCCTAGGGATCATACTTTCACTAGTGGACACACTCCCAACAATATAACATGACTGAACAAATAACTTCTCTTTGCTAAGGTACTCTGAATTACTCTCCTATTGAATAACACTAATCATTGCGTAGTGGCTACAGAAGCACCCCTTAAAGTTCATCAAGTACTTGACAAACACCACTCATAGCGATACCCAAATCAGATCACAAGTCAAGATAGAAATCATTGCAACTTAAACCAAGTACTAACACGGTGCACACACTGTCAACATTACACCATGAAAGGAGGAATAGATCACTCAAACTATCATAGCAATAATTATTCTCATAATCCACAAGAGATCACAATCATAGCCTAAACCAAGTACCACCATGATGCACGCACTGTCACCGTTACACCATAGCAGGAGGAATAGATTACTTTAATAACATTGCTAGAGTACACAAAATATCTGAATAATAACATGTACTTGTTCAACATGATACAAAGCTCACGATCACATAAAGATCACATCATGGGAGAGAGAGGTGAACCACATAGCTACCGGTAGAGCCCTCAGCCCCGGGGATGAACTACTCCCTCCTCATCATAGGAGACATCAAGGTTGATGGAGATGGCGGTGAGGTCGATGGAGACGGCGGAGACGGCGATGGAGACCGATGGAGATGGCTTCGGGGGCACTTCCCCGTCCCGGCAGGGTGCCAGAACAGAGACTTCTGTCCCCTGAAATTCGTCGACGGCGGCGGCGGAGCTGCGGAACTGTTTCTGGAAAATTGCCGAATCCCCTAGGGTTTTCCGTCCCGAGGCTTCTTATAGGCGAAGGGGCGATGTCAGAGGAGGGCCAGGGCCTCCTCACACATGGCTGGCGTGGCCAGGGGCCTGGCCGCGCCACCTGTGTGTGTGGGTCCCCTGTGGCCCACCTCCTACTCCTCTTCGGATCTCTGGAAGCTTCCGGGAAAAATAAGACTTCAGGAACTTGTTTCGTCCAATTCTGAGAGTATTTCCTGTGTATCACTTCTGAAACACAAAAACAGCAGAAAACAGGAAACTGGCACTGTGGCGCTTGTTAATAGGTTAGTTCCGGAAAATGCATAAAAGTGCCACTAAGTGTAACGAAACAATAGGCAAATGGTGTAAAAACAAGCATGGAGCATCAAAAATTATAGATACGTTTGAGACGTATCAAGCATCCCCAAGCTTAACTCCTGCTCGTCCTCGAGTAGGTAAGTGATAACAAAAGAATAATTTTTGAGGTGACATGCACCTACACAATCTTGATCATATATGTAAGCATTGGTGAGCTGGGATCAATAGAACTTAAAACATGGGCATGAAAGATATGATCATGACAATAAGAAACTTAGCAACCATGTTGTAAACATGCAATTGAACACAAACAAAAGATCATGAAAATGAAACAATGAAAGTCAAACGTGTGTTCAAATCATAAGGAAAAACATACAAATGGTTTTCAGCTTGTCCTTCAAAGAGAGCAAAACATAAATGCATAGGACACCTCAAAGTTTAAGAGGGCGACTAGATACAAATAATTTAAGAACAAGTGAAACCAACAATATGAATCAATCAATGAACTTTGGGACAATGCATATCACACTAAGAATGACAACTATGCTCTCTTAATGGTGCATAAAGAAAGAAGGTGGTGACTCAACATAAAAGTAAAGGAAAGGCCCTTCGCAGAGGGAAGCAGTGATTGCAAGTTTTATAACCTTCAAAAATTATGGTACTTACCGGCTTTGAGCTCTCATTGCCCCCATCATAAGCATCTTGAATGGTTAAAGTTAATGTGAGAACAATTATGATGCATATGCTTGACAAATCATAAGTTGAAAACCTCGTGTCCCGTGAATACGAGTACCCAAACCATGCTACTTTACTTAGAGTCCCAAGCAAGGCTCTTGTCATTGTAAATATATGTGTATCATTGAGAACCGCCAATGGGGTACCTCCGTGCCCGATGACATGGAACAAGCCCACACCAAAATGACAGGACAAGCAGACAATGAACACATGGACATCTCTTTTATTTGCTATATTGTTTAGCTTTTTATTGTGAGATGCGTCGTCGAATGTTCACCATGGGTATGCTGCAAATTTCCACCATGAATTATGCATGGCTTAGATTGGCGGCCCGTCGTTTCCCTAACACATATAAAAACTCCATGATCCTCCCAAGATTCCCAATTCATTTCACACCGCGGGCATCCATAAACAAAAGATCACGATATCAACTAAAAAAGAAGTGCAATGTTGAAAGCTTGCCCCATGACAACATGGCTAGGCTAGAATCCAACTTACAACTTGCAAGCATAACAACTCAGCATAAGAGACCACAATGTCAAATTTTTAAGAACAGGAAAAAGTAAAGTGTGCCTTCCGGTTCGTGAGAGCTTTACTAACTGAGTTTCGCATAACACTGGTAAGAGTTTAATTTGAAGAGAAAATAAAAGCAAGTCAAATTTACTTGGAATAGCAAATTGCTAGTAGGTATGTATGGTGGACACTTTGGAAAACTTTGGCTTTTAGGAGTTGGATGCACGAGTAGAGCTCATACTCAGTACAAGGCGAGGGCTAGCAAAAGACTGTGAGCGACCAACTAAGAGAGCAATAATGGCCATAATCATGCAAAGCGACAAAGCGACATTAAAAGAAGCATACGATGGCATCAAAAGTCAAAAACTAAATGATCATGAAGGCTAAGGCGACTTTGTAAGAGTCTAACATGTGTGAGCATGCGCCAAGTCAACCCAAATAAAGCATCAAGGAGAAAACCAAAATAATGCTTCCATACAATAAAAACAACGCATGATTTTTTCAAAGGCTCATTAAGCAATCTCAGTTATTTGAGACAAGTCATGCTACAGCAAAACCACTAAGCATACTATCAAAAAGACATCAAGCATGACATGAAAAAGCCTAAGCCGCAGTCCACACAAGCTCCTTCTTGTACCACTATTTTGCACAAAGCTTTTTCTCTTTTCCAACACCATTTGAATTTTTTTTAAGACACCTCTTTTGATGAAAACCAATAAAGATCAGAGGCAAAAATACAACTTGATGAAAAGGTATGACAAGGTCTAAACGCAAATCAAGGCGAAAACCAAAAACCAAAAGCAGTAGCAGAAAAAGAAGAACACTCGGTGAACGATAAGAGTGAAAAACTGAGTGTTCTTAGCAAATGAAAACGAGTTCATCTCCTCCAAAAGAAACATGATGTGATCTAACCATTTATTGCAGCAAACAAACAAACCTAACCAACTAAGAAAACTAAAACAACTGACGCTCCAAGAAAAACACATAGTGCATGAAGCAATAAAAATATAGTGTTTTGAAAGGTGACCTGATTTTTGCCGATGAAGAAGGGGTGCCTTGGGGGCATCCCCAAGCTTTGATGCTTGTACTTCTTGAATATTTTTTGGGGTAATGCATGGGCATCCCCAAGCTTGAGCGTTTGTCCATTCTTCATCTCATCTCATCATTCTCCAATCCCTACACTTGAAAACTTCCTTCATACAAAACTAAACACAATTCTATTAGCAACATTAGTGTAAGCATAAAATATAATCAACCTCTTTTAGCTTCAGGTTTCAACTCAAAACCACCACATACATAGCAAATACTACTGTAGCAACTCCCCAAAAAGTTCCATGATGAAAAGAACTCAAAAGAAAGCGATAAAGTGGCAAACACAAATATTGGCAGAAATCTGTCAAAACTGAACAGCTGACAAAGGTCGAATTTTTGAGGGGTTTTCTGTTGCTCAAATCAAAAAGTGTTCAACTAATGAAAGTTTGGATATAACCTGGGGCATATGCACAAGAAATCGCAGGTCCAAAAGATATACAGAGAATTTTCACGAATTTTTATGGTGCAGCACCGAAAACTGTTTCAGGACAGCAATATCCCCAAATCTTTACCTCACTCAAATTAGAGGCTTCTCTTGGCACAAAAACGAAATAAAAAGGATAAGGAGCGGTTATTACAGTAGTAATAACTTCCAAGACTCAAATAAAAGAAAAAGTACTGAAAGTAAAACAATGGGTTATCTCCCAAGAGTGCTTTTCTTTAACGCCTTTGAGCTAGGCGCAGTAATTTGCAAAGATGCTCATGTGGGCGCCATATAAAAGCTTGAGGCAAAGGCGCCATATAAGAACTTAAAGCAATAGAGAGCATCAAAAAGCAAATGTGGAACACATTTAAATCTAAACCACTTCCTATGAAAAATAGTCTTATAAAGAGACAAGTCATGAAAGCGCAAAGCAAAAAGCATAGGAAGGCAAAACAAGTACAACTTCAAGAATTGCAACATAAAGAGGGGAAACTCAATATTGTTGAGATCCATCAAACCATGTTTCCCTCTCTCATAGTAACTTTCAGTAGCATCATGAATAGAATTAACAATATAACTATCACATAAAGGATCTCTATCATGAGCCACATGCATAAAAGAATTAATACTCACAACAGGAACAATAGTAGTAGGAGCAGATTCAATAGAATAATTATTCTCATCACCATAATCATCATAAATAGGAGGCATATTGTAATCATAACTAATTTTATCATCAATAGCAGGTGAACTGAAAATATTATACTCATCATCATAGCCATCATAAACTAGAGGTTTAGTATCATCACAAGCTAGAGAGCAACTATTTCGCAAAGCATATTCTTCAAACATATCATCATAAGAAGGAACATCACATATGGGAGATAAAATATCATCAGAGCAAATTTTCTCCACTAAAGCTGGGGAACTAAAAATATCATGCTTAACAAAACCAGCTTCCCCAAGCTTAGACTTTTCTATAGCATTGGCAACAACGGTGTTCAAAGCATTCGTACTAATAACATTGCTATGCGAAATAAGCTCCAAAGGATTTTCAATTTTCTCTTCAAATCTAAAATTAGGAAAAAGACTAAAGAACTCTTTGTTTTCCATTAAGCCTAACTAGTGAAAATAAAAACAAGAAACAAAAAGATGTAATTGCAGAATCTAAAGGAAATAACTCCGAGCACTCACACAGGAGGATGCGAGTACCTTTTACCTTACCTCCCCGGCAACGGCGCCAGAAAAGAGCTTGATGTCTACGCACTTCTATTCTTGTAGACACTTGTTGGGCCTCCAAGTGCAGAGGTTTGTAGAGCAGCAGCAAGTTTCCCTTAAGTTGATCACCCAAGGTTTATCGAACTCAGGGAGGTTAGAGGTCAAAGCTATCCCTCTCAAACAACCCTGCAATTACGATACAGAAAGTCTCTTGTGTCCCCAACACACCCAATACACTTGTCAGATGTATAGGTGCACTAGTTCGGCGAAGAGATAGTGAAATACAAGTGGTATAGATGATTATAAGTAGCAAACGGGATGTGAAATAAATATCGCTGCGAGCAAACAAGTAACAAAATAGCAAGTAAACGGTGTGCAATGCTTGGAAACAAGGCCTAGGGATCATACTTTCACTAGTGGACACACTCCCAACAATATAACATGACTGAACAAATAACTTCTCTTTGCTAAGGTACTCTGAATTACTCTCCTATTGAATAACACTAATCATTGCGTAGTGGCTACAGAAGCACCCCTTAAAGTTCATCAAGTACTTGACAAACACCACTCATAGCGATACCCAAATCAGATCACAACTCAAGATAGAAATCATTGCAACTTAAACCAAGTACTAACACGGTGCACACACTGTCAACATTACACCATGAAAGGAGGAATAGATCACTCAAACTATCATAGCAATAATTATTCTCATAATCCACAAGAGATCACAATCATAGCCTAAACCAAGTACCACCATGATGCACGCACTGTCACCGTTACACCATAGCAGGAGGAATAGATTACTTTAATAACATTGCTAGAGTACACAAAATATCTGAATAATAACATGTACTTGTTCAACATGATACAAAGCTCACGATCACATAAAGATCACATCATGGGAGAGAGAGGTGAACCACATAGCTACCGGTAGAGCCCTCAGCCCCGGGGATGAACTACTCCCTCCTCATCATAGGAGACAGCAAGGTTGATGGAGATGGCGGTGAGGTCGATGGAGACGGCGGAGACGGCGATGGAGACCGATGGAGATGGCTTCGAGGGCACTTCCCCGTCCTGGCAGGGTGCCAGAACAGAGACTTCTGTCCCCCGAAATTCGTCGACGGCGGCGGCGGAGCTGCGGAACTGTTTCTGGAACATTGCCGAATCCCCTAGGGTTTTCCGTCCCGAGGCTTCTTATAGGCGAAGGGGCGATGTCAGAGGAGGGCCAGGGCCTCCTCACACATGGCTGGCGCAGCCAGGGGCCTGGCCGCGCCACCTGTGTGTGTGGGGCCCCTGTGGCCCACCTCCTACTCCTCTTCGGATCTCTGGAAGCTTCCGGGAAAAATAAGACTTCAGGAACTTGTTTCGTCCAATTCCGAGAATATTTCCTGTGTATCACTTCTGAAACACAAAAACAGCAGAAAACAGGAAACTGGCACTGTGGCGCTTGTTAATAGGTTAGTTCCGGAAAATGCATAAAAGTGCCACTAAGTGTAACAAAACAATAGGCAAATGGTGTAAAAACAAGCATGGAGCATCAAAAATTATAGATACGTTTGAGACGTATAACTTGCGCTTCACCCGAGGGTCCAGGGACTGGGTGGAGCGGTGCAGGAGGCGCAACCACACCCAATCACCCACCGCGTACTCCACCTCGCGATGGTGGCCGTCGTAGTAGTGCTTGGCCAGCAGCTGAGCCTGGACGAGACGCTG
This sequence comes from Dactylis glomerata, assembly GCA_007115705.1. Classification (NCBI taxonomy): domain Eukaryota; kingdom Viridiplantae; phylum Streptophyta; class Magnoliopsida; order Poales; family Poaceae; genus Dactylis; species Dactylis glomerata. The sequence continues at coordinate 378,693 of QXEO01000762.1, forward strand.
CCGCGCCTCGGCAAGCATCTCATCGCGGGTGCGGAGAAGCTCCCCCGCAGCCTCTGTCTGAGCCGTCGCCGGATCCACCGGTAGGATAGGCGGAGGCGGCCGGCCGTAGACCACCTCAAACGGCGTAGCGCGCAGGGCAGAGTGATAAGATGTGTTGTAGCAGTACTCTGCCCATGCAAGCCAATCCACCCAGGCGCGAGGATGATCACCTGTAACACAGCGCAAATACATGGCAATCATCTTGTTAACCACCTCTGACTGGTCGTCCATCTGGGGATGAAAAGCGATGCTGAAACGGAGTTTCACGCCCGCCATCCAGAAGAGATCACGCCACACATGCCCCGTGAACACCGGGTCCCGATCTTTGATGATCGACGCGGGAAACCCATGTAGGCGGACGATGCCATCAAAGAAAGCGTGGGCCACCGACGTGGCCGTGTAGGGGTGGCCGAGCGCGATGAAGTGGGCGTACTTGGAGAAACGGTCGACCACTGTGAGGATGACAAACTTGCCACCCACCTTGGGGAGGCCCTCGATGAAGTCCATGGAAATCTCCGCCCACACCTGAGATGGCACCTCCAATGGCTGCAACACGCTAGCTGGCCGCAAGGTCTTCGTCTTATTGCGCTGGCATGTCTCGCATGAACGCACCCAGTCCTGAACCAAAGCCCGATCACCGGGAATGTAGAAGTCGGCGCGGAGACGATGGAGAGTCTTCTGGACACCCTCATGGCCGGCTGAGTGCGCCATCAGTAATACTTGATGGCAGAGGTCATCGTGGTCGGGCACGAAGATATGGCGCCCATGTAGGAGCAACCCATCCGCCCGGCGCCAGGGCTCGTCCAACGCACCCACCTCGAGCTGCTGTCGTAGAAGCTGAGCGTCCGGCGCGGCCATGGTAGCCCGCCGGATGTGGTTGAAGAGGGCGAAAGAGGGACCCGAGCGGATGCAGAGCATCGCGCCCTCGGCGTCTCCCTCGGCGTCGGTGGGGTTGGCGTCACGGTGAGATAAGGCGTCGGCCACGGTGTTGAGGCGCCCAGGGTGATAATCCACCGTGAAGTCAAAGCCCAAGAGCTTGCTGATCCACTGATGTTGCGGCACCGTCGACAGCCGCTGGTCCAAGAGGAACTTGAGGCTGTAGTGGTCCGTGCGAACCCAAAACGAGCGACCCCACAGGTAGGGCCGCCAATGGCGCACGGCCTGCACCAAGCCTATGAGCTCCTACTCGTATGCCGCCAGCTTGAGGTGACGTGCGGCGAAGGGCCTGCTGAAGTAGGCGAGGGGCCCGTCGCCCTGGTGAAGGACGGCGCCGAACCCCGCACCGGAGGCATCGCAGTCGATGATGAACGGCAGGTCGAAGTCCGGCATCTGAAGAACGGGGCCGTCGTGAGGGCCCCTTCAAGGCCTCGAATGCCGCAGTGGCCTCGTCGTCCCAAGCGAAGGCATCGCGATGCAGCAGGCGTGTGAGCGGCGATGCGATGATGCCAAAGTCCCGGATAAATTTCTGGTAGTACCCGGCGAGGCCCAAGAAACTCCGGAGGGCGCGAGGCGAGTGCGGCGTCGGCCAAGCCGCGACGGCCGCCACCTTGTCGGCGTCCATAGCCACGCCATCGGTGGAGATGATGTGGCCAAGGTAGGCGACCGACGCCGTCCCGAACGAGCACTTCGAGCGCTTAAGGTGAAGACGATGCGCTCGAAGCTCGTTGAAGACGATGGCGATATGCTGGAGGTGCTCCGCCCATGAAGTGTTGTAGGTTAGTATATCATCAAAGAAAACAAGCACAAACCGGCGTAAGTATGGGTGGAGGACGTCGTTCATCAAGGCCTGAAAAGTCACGGGCGTGTTGGTGCGGCCGAACAACATCACCACAAACTTGAAGTGGCCATGATGGGTCCGGAACGCCGTCTTGGCGATGTCGTCCGGGTGCATGCGCACCTGATGGTAGCCCGACTGGAGGTTGAGCTTGGTGAAGAAGCGCGCCCCATGGAGCTCGTCGAAGAGCTCGTAAACCACCAGGATCGGGAACTTGTCCTTGAGCGTCAGGGTGTTAAGAGCGCGGTAGTCGATGCATAAGCGCCACGTGCCGTCCGACTTGCGGACGAGGAGCACTGGCGCTGAGAACGGCGATGTAGAGATCCGGATGATGCCCACGGCGAGCATTAACGTGCACTGCCGCTCTAGCTCGTCCTTCTGCAACTGGGGGTAGCGGTAAGACCGCACCGCTACCGGGTCCGTCCCCGGCGGCAGGTGGATGCGGTGGTCGTACTCCCGAACGGGTGGCAGCCCTTGCGGCTTGATACGTCTCCAACGTATCCATAATTTTTGATGCTTCATGCTTGTTTTTATACCATTTGCCTAATGTTTTGTTACACTTCGTGGCACTTTTATGCATTTTCCAGAACTAACCGATTAACAAGTCGCCATAGTGCCAGTTCCCTGTTTTCTGCTGTTTTTGTGTTTCAGAAAAGCTACACCGGAAATATTCTCGGAATTGGACGAAACAAGTTCCTGAAGTCTTATTTTTCCCAGAAGCTTCCAGAGATCCGAAGAGGAGACGAAGAGGGGCCACAGGCCACCCTCACACCAGGGCGGCGTGGCCTGCCCCAGGCCGCGCCCCCTATGTGTGAGAACACTTGGGTCCACTTCTGACGATGCCCCTTCGCCTATAAAGACCCCCCGAAGGGAAAAACCTAAGAACCCGATCAATTTTCCAGAAACACATCGCGATCCACCGCCGTCGTCGACCCGAGATCAGGAGGGTCCAGAAGCTCTTCCCGGCACCCTGCCGGAGAGGGGAATCACCACCAGAGGTCTTCTTCATCGCCATGCTTGCCTCCGGAGCGATGAGTGAGTAGTCTACCTTGGACTATGGGTCCATAGCAGTAGCTAGATGGTTGTCTCCTCCACCATGTGCTTCATGTTTAGATCTCATGAGCTGCCCTACATGATTGAGATCACCGTTATGTAATTCTACATGTTTGGTTTGTTGGGATCCGACGAATATTGGTGTTATGATTGAGTTGCTATACTGAAATATATCTTATGTTATCTCTATGTTGTTTATGATCTTGCATGCTATCCGTTGTTAGTAGCTATCTTGGCCGAGTAGTTGCTAGTGACTCCAAGAGGGGGTATTTATGCTCGATAGTGGGTTCATGCCTCTATTTAACCTGGGGGAGTGACAGAAACCTCTAAGGTTGTAGATGTGCTGTTGCTACTAGGGATAAAACAACATTCATATGCTCAAGGGCATATGCTTTGTTTACATTACACACTTTGCTTAATGCAATTATCTGTTGTTCGTAACTTAATACTCATGGGGTGTTCGGATGATATCCCCGAGAGTAGATTATTAGTCATAGATGCAGTTGGATGGCGGTCTATGTATTTTGTTGTAATGCCCAGAGTAAATCGCATAGTGATCTTCTTGATATATCACGTTTATCTTTATTCTATCAATTGCCCAACTGTAATTTGTTTACCCAGCATATGTTATTTTATCTTATGGAGAGACACCGCTAGTGAACTGTGGACCCCGGTCCTATTTCCATTATATTGCTATCACCTGTTTACTTTACTCGCACTGTTTACTTTATTCGCATACTTTTACTGTTTTCCACTAGATACGCTTATACCCTTTGTTTCAAGCAAACCGGTGAGATTGACAACCTTATCGTAAGTTGGGAACAAAGTACTTGGTTGTGTGTGTGTGCAGGTTCCGCGTTGCTACTGGCCAAAGATGAGTCAACAAGTATCGTAAATGGCGCCCTTGTTGGAGTGCTATTAAGCCAGTCCGCATCACCTTTAGTCGTTTGTCTCTCCTCTCCAAGAATGATAAACCTTGGTTTCTTAACTAAGGGAAAATCTTGCTGCTATATTCATCACACCTTCCTCTTGGGGTTCCCAATAGGCTGGTCATTTACCAGACACAACAAGCTATTTTCTGGCGTCATTGCCGGGGAGGAAGTAGAAGACTTATGCGAGGGTAGTTTTGCACACACACATCCTTTACTTTGTTATTTGTTTTGCTTTATTTTATTTATTTTACCTGCATCATTTTATCAAAAACCTAAAAAAATTAGAATCCTTGGTAGTTGTTATTTTTTTTTACTTTAGTTCATTATGTTGTTCCCTAAGTACGTTCTGGAGGACCTCTAAGTAGGTAGTGGTTCAATTATTGGGAAAGATAACATTGAGGAGTTCTTTAATCATATTAGTATGCATAAAGAAGTTGAGAAAAAGTCTTTGGTTGAGCTTGCTCCTAGTATTGAAGTTGCTTCTGCTTATTTAATTCACATGTTGGAAGCTAGGTTTGCTAGCCTTAATCCTTTTATCCAACACATGTTCCTTAAGCTTCATCAAACTGAAGATCCTGAAAAGAAAGCCTTTATCATGGAAACTTTCCGCTTAGAATTTAAAGATGTTGCTATTGAAGCTAGGAAAGTTTTTAAGCGTTTTAATAAACTCGGTTCACCTATAAAGGGTATTAGTACAAACAATGATGGAACCGAAATACCTATACCTAGCAAGCTTTTGGGATTGTATGAAGCTTTCAAAAATAATTTTAACTGGATCTGTCCTGAGAATCTTTTTAGTGATTTGCGTGAACCAAAGCGTGATCACAAAGGGTCTTCAAAAACTTATGTGGATTAAATACAATGCCTTATTGACAAGACCTCTGCAGTTGATCTTAATGCTTCTTCTCAAAATACTTGATTCGCAATTTTCTGCGCCTAGCTGAAAGGCGTTAAAGAAAAGCACTCTTGGGAGATAACCCAATGCTTTATTTTCAGTACTTTTTCTTTTATTTGAGTCTTGGAAATCATTACTACTGTAATGACCTCTCCTTATCTTGTTTATTTTATTGTTGTGCCAAGAGAAGCCTCTAATTTGAGTGAGGTAAGATTTGGGGATGTTGCTGTCCTGAAACTGTTTTCGGTACTACACCGTAAAAATTCTTATAAATTATCTGTATATATTTTGGACCTCCGATTTCTTGTGCATATGCCCCAGGTTATATCCAAACTTTCATTAGTTGAACACTTTTTGATTTGAGCAACAGAAAACCCTTTAAAAATTCGACTTTTGTCAGCTGTTCTGTTTTGAGACATTTCTGCCAATATTTGTGTTTGCCGCTTTATCGCTTTCTTTTGAGTTCTTTTTGAAGGGTTTCGCAGCATAGTAAATCAAAAATTTTCCTACGGATGCGAACAAGAAAGCCAAGATCTAATCTAGGAGATGTAATCAACGAGAGAGGTAGATGAGATCTTCATACCCTTGAAGATTCGCACAGCGGAAACGTTCAATAGAACGTGGTCGACGTAGTCGTACTCGCCGTCTCCTCCTCGCGATCCGATCCGATCCTACGCCGCAAGTGGCGGCGCCTCCGAGAGTTGCACACGTGCGGTGCAGCGATGTCTCCTCCTTCCTTGGTCCAGCAAGTATGGTGGAGAGATAGATTGGATCAGCAGCACGACGGCGTGGTGCTTATGGTGGAGAGTTTCTGCGGCAGGGCTTCGCCTACGTGCAGTCGCGAGAGAGAGAGAGAGGGAGGGCAGCAGTTGGCGGCTAGGGTTTGGGTTAAGGGGTAGAGAGGGCTGCGCCCTTGCCCCCCTATATATAGAGGGGTGGCCGGCCAGCTTGGCCTCTCCCCAAACCCTAGGGCGCCGACTTGGAGTAGGAAGAGTGGGGGGCAAGTTTTCCCCCCTTCCTTCTTTGAAGACTCCCTTAGGGTTTCCCCTTGGGCTGGCCGGCTGGGCCTTAGGGGCCTTGTGCGCCTGGCCCAAGGCGGCCAGGGCACTTCCCCTTAGGCCCACGCAGGCCTCCGTCAAGTGGGCCCACGTTGGTCCCACTCCGGAACCTTCTAGAACCTTCCGGTACAATACCGATAAACTCCGAAACTTTTCCGGAATCCAAAAACTGCTTTCCTTTATATGAATCTTATTCTCCGGACCATTCCGGAACCTCTCGTGACGTCCTGGATCTCATCCGAGACTCCGAACTAAAACTCATAAACCAATTATCCATTCTATCCTAGCATCGATACACGTTAAGTGTGTGACCCTACGGGTTCGAGAATATGCAGACATGATCTTCTATCAATAATCAATAGCGGGATCTGGAAACCCATATTGACTCCCACATATTCATCGATGATCATATCAGATGAACCACGATGTCAGGATTCAATTAATCCCGTATATGTATTCCCTTCGTCACACGATATTTTACTCGCCCGAGATTTGATCGTCGGTATCACCATACCTAGTTCAATCTCGTTCACAGCAAGTACTTTACTCATTCCGTAATCCGATATCACTTTGTGATTAACTTCTTAACCACATGCTTGCAAGCGGTGTTGATATCGATTACCGAGTGGGCCCGAAGTATATCTCTCCGACTTGGGAGGGACAAATTCCATCTCGATACATACAACTCAACAAGTACTTTCCGATCACCTGAGAGACACCTTTATTATCACCCTCACATAGGATGACGTTTGATGACTTCAAAGCTTTCTTCCGATACTAGGGAGTTGTATTATCTCATGGTCTAAGGAATACAATACTTGACATAGGAAAAGCTTCGCAAAGATGAACACGATGACACGATCTAATTGCTCTGCTTTATTTGGGTTTGTCCATCACATCATTCTCCTAATGATATGATCTCATTATTAATTGACAACTCATGTCTATGGTTAGGAAACCTTAACCATCATTAATCAATGAGCTAGTCTAGTAGAGGCGTACTAGGGACACGGTGTTGTTCATAAACCACACAAGTATTAATGTTTCCTCTTAATACAATTATAGCATGGAGTATAAACATTATCATGAACAAGAAATATGATAACAATATTATTATTGCCTCTAGGGCATATTTCCTTCAGTCTCCCACTTGCACTAGAGTCAATAATCTAGTCAATACTTGCGCATTCAACACCTATGGCATTCCAGTGTTACTCATACGCGTTGCACGTGGTAAACCTTATCTACGGATCTGACACTTTCAGGTCCGTTTGTATTTGCATATCTTGTGCGTCATCACGCATTACTCATCTTGAAATGAGATGGCATCGTATAAACTTGGTCTTCTGGCAAGACCTCAATTTCTTTGCCGAGACTATGTTGTCACTATTGTCATACAATAGAACTACATAGTATTAGCACACTTGAAAAATAGCGATATCCACCGTGCATCGAAATACTCATTGGTCCGCACACATTGGTATGTATGATTTCCAATAAATCCGTTGCTCGCTCCATTATTCCGGAGAACGGGTTTTTGATCATCTTGCCCATGAGGCATGGCTTGCACGTGTCAAATGATTCAAAATCAAGAGACTCCAAAAGTCCATCAGAATGGAGTTTCTTTATGCATTTTATGCCAATATGACCTGGACGACAGTGCCACAAATAAGTTGGATTATCACTATCTACTTTGCATCTTTTATGCCACTTCTAAAGCGATTATATACTTAGCCCTCGTTGCAGTGTCCGCCACAATATTAACATTGGAACTCATCCAAGTCATCATGGAACTTTTTTCCACCTTATTATGCCACCTTCTAACTCAAAACAAATAGCTTAAAATTGAGATAAAATTTTACTTGTATGTGTGACAAAGCCAATGTAACACATTGCAATGAACCATTTGTCACTTTTGCATACAGAACATATTCTTACTTCTTCGAAAGTGCATAAGAATATCTTTACTATTGTCCAACGATCATCATATGAATGCTATAACCTTTAGAGCATTGGACACATCTGGATCTACATATCATGGTATACAAGATTGATAAAATCATTCTTGTGGTTTCACTCATCAAGTGTCAAAATAATTGATTCTTGCGCCAACCTCTTCCATGTAACAAGAACCGTTCTTATTGTTTCCATATTGAACAAATTCAATATTTCATCTATGTACTCTGGCAAAACTATATTAGTGCCTCAATCTATCTGCATAGACATTGATGCTTAATATTCTGGTTTTACCTAAGTCTTTCACTAGAAATCTAATTTTAGTGAAAACTTCACAAATATCAAGAAAAACACATAATTTCCAATGAACGATATGTCATCTACATAAAGCATTAGAAATATGTCTTAGCGCTCCCACTTACTTTCTTGTAAATACAAGCATCTTCAAATATCTTGATGAAATTAACACTTTAACATTTTCATCATTGAAGATTCCAACTTCGCTATGCTTACTTCTACCATAGAAGTTTGCATACATATCTAGCAACCTTTGAATTAACAAAACCCATTGGGTCGTGTCAGGTACACGTCCTTGGTGTGCATTCCGGTAGAGGAACGTTGTTTCGTTTATTCAACTAACATATCTCAATATGTAATTGTTGCTAGAATAATTCATATGACGAAGTCAGGGCCCATCATCGCTTCTTTGTATATTGTTGGTTACTATTATCTAATAATATCTCGTCCTCAAATCTTATTATTTGATTACGACCAACTTGGTTAAATAGGAACTTCGATGTCGTGACTACAACACATTGTAGACACGTGAGCTATGAATGCAGTTGCCGCTTCCAGAACATATTCTGGTGCTGCGCTACTCTGATCATTTTGCTCAGATTCAACAACCTCATCAAGTTCTATCTTCCTCCCACTTAAACCTTTCGCGAAAAACTCCTTCATAAGAAGTTCACTTCTTTCAGTGGCAATCACCTTTAATTGGGTTTATGGCAGAAGAAACACCCATCGACATTCTTTGGGATAACCTACAAAGACTTACTAATCCAATTTTGGTTGTAAACATTTTACACATATGCCTTGCATACCAAAATTCAAGAAAAGACAACTATAACTTGTATGGTGTCATTTCGGCAGATTATGATGGCACTCTATTCAGTGAAAAGCGGTAGTCTCTAAAGCATAATCCACAAATTATATTGGTAGTTTATTTCATCATTGATCTAACCATGTCAAACAAGGTTTGATTACATCCATCGAAAAACTCCATACTCCTATGGTGTTTATCACAATGCAAGTTTGTGGAACAATTCCTCTAACTCTTAGATGCTTGCTAAACTTGTAACTCAAATATTCTTCTTTATGATCCAATCATAAAAACTTGAATTTTTCTTGTTACAATAATTTCCACTTCATAAATTGAACAATTTCAATTTGTTTCATACTTCTATCTCATCAAGTAGATATACCATACATCTATTCGAGTCATTGATGAAATAGAAAACACACCCTGATCGACTTCACACCATGGACTATATACATCAACATGTATGATCTCCATTTAGTTAGTCGCTTGTTCTGTCCATGGCCTATGAACGGAGTTTAATCATCTTTAGGAAAAGTCTCACAAGCGTCAATCAATTCAAAATCAAATGACTCAAAAATCTATCAATATAGAATTTCTTTCATGTTTTGTTTCCAATATGACTTAAACGGCGGTGTCATATATAAGTGAAATTCGTTTTTGTCTTGCGACCTTTAGCATCAGTGTTATAAATATCTATTTCACCAACAAGATAATAATAATCGATTATGGAAGACGGTAATAATTTGAACAACCATTGCTCTCATAATACCAGAACAAAATAACAATTATTAAGTTCATGAAATATCTTGAAGGCTAGCTTTGATGTCGACGAGAAGCACAATAACACTTTTATTTGTATCTCGACATGCATCATTACCATATTCTTTTACTAGTTACTTAGGCCATTGTACTTCTTGTATTGTGTTGCTTTGTATGACATTTCATACCAACAAATCAGTATCGAATACCCAAGAATTACATTGTTAACGAGCAAAAGAATTCATCTATAACATGTATATCATTTATATACCTGAGCTGGACAATTCCAGTCTTTTTCCTTTTTCTACCAAATACCTTTTGCAGATCCTATTTAGCGTTTCCTCTCCTTTTAGAAGAATCTATCGACATCAATAGTGGCGTCAATCATTTGACACATAGTCCAAAGGATTTTTAGTCAAATACTAATAGCCTTGGACTTTGCACATTGAGGTGGATCACCATCATCATATAATTGGCGTTCTTCTAGATTCCATTTTTAGTATCTTTGGTATAGCAAAAACAATTTAGCCAATACCCTTTCATTCATCTTATCATGACAACTTTCATGATCAAACTACTATAGCTTATAAGGATGAATGCAAGTATAATATTAGTTCCCAAACTTTTGGGTGATCGGGACGCCTAGCATCTTCAATCTTCGCATATAGTCATACAATATGAGCATATGTTCTTTTACTAAATTATATTTCATCATTTTGCAAACAATCAAAGTTTTAGATATCAAATATCTTTCACTTCTTGTTTGTTTCTGAAACAATTCTTTCAGCTCCAAGATCACTTTGATTCTCAAACAATTTTGAAGATCAATTTATCATGAAGGCAAACATATGATCTTTAGATACTAAACTTGAATCGTTGCTCTTAGATTATTAAATCGTATGGAGCAAGCAAGGTTTGCTAAAGTTTGCAATAGGACTTAATCTTTAGTCTTGAAATTCTAACTAAATGGCACTAGACCGAAAAGTGATTATCCAGAATTCTATAGTTCTTTTAACTCAATTAAGCTAAGTGTCGGTGGGAAACGGTTGCCAAAGACTACAACGACTTATGCAAATACACTAAGATTTAGTTCATGATAATTAGTTCAAGTTAATCAAATTACTAATGAACTCCCACTAAATTCAACATCCCTCAAAGTTGTTCAGTGAAGCATGATCCAAATTCACTACACAGAGACCGATCATCACGTGAATGATGTAGTTTTAATGGTGAACATCAACATGTTGATCATATCATCCATATGACTCATGCTTGACCTTTCGGTCCGTGTGTTCCGAGGCCATGTCTGTACATGCTAGGCTCGTCAAGTCAAACCCAAGTATTTCCGCATGTGCAAAACTGGCTTGCACCCGTTGTATGTGAACGTAGAGTTTATAGCACCCGATCATCACGAGATGCTTGAAAAACGACGAACTTTCGCAACGGCGCATACGAGGGGAGAACACAATTTTTATCTTGATCTTTAAGTGAGGAATCATCTTATAATGCTACCGTCGCGATCTAAGCATAATAAGATACATAAAAGGATAAACATCACATGCATATAATTTTATGTGACATGGTATAGCCAATCTCCGCGCCATGATCTCCATCTTGTGCGCACCGGTATGATCTCCATCACTCCACCATGATTGCCTCCACCACGAATAGAAACTACAACTATTGCTAACTACTTAGCGATAAAGTAAAGCTATTACATGGCGTATAAGAAGTTGACACGCAGGTCATACACAATTATAAAGACAACCATATGGCTCCTGCCGGTTGTGAACTCATCGACATGCAAGTTGTGAAAGATTACAAAACATGATCATTGCATACATCTCAATTCATACACATCATGTCTTGGGCCATACCATATCACAAAACACTCCCTGCAAAAACAAGTTAGACGCCTCTACTTTGTTGTTGCATGTTTTACGTGGCTTATGGGAGTAGCAAGTTAAGAACGATTCTTACCTACGGAAAGCCACAACGGTGATATTATGGTTGCTAACATCCGATGTAAGTCCCATGACTACTATAGTGAGAGAAACTGGCATCCACCAGCCGCATGTGTGGAACAAGCCACACGTCAAGTGCGGAGCCGGTCTCGCGAACACGGTCGCGTAAAGTTGGCCTGGACCGCTTCGATCTCACTATACCGCGCCATAAGAAATACACAACAAGAAGTTTACAACAGAAAACATCAACGCCCGCAACAAGCATGTTGCGTTCTACTCGTGAAACACATCTACGCATAGATCTAGCTCTGATACCACTGAAGGGTTTCGCAGCATAGTAAATCAAAAAATTTCCTACGGATGCGAACAAGAAAGCCAAGATCTAATCTAGGAGATGTAATCAACGAGAGAGGTAGATGAGATCTTCATACCCTTGAAGATTCGCACAGCGAAAACGTTCAATAGAACGTGGTCGACGTAGTCGTACTCGCCGTCTCCTCCTCGCGATCCGATCCGATCCTACACCGCAAGTGGCGGTGCCTCCGAGAGTTGCACACGTGCGGTGCAGCGACGTCTCCTCCTTCCTTGGTCCAGCAAGTATGGTGGAGAGATAGATTGGATCAGCAGCACGACGGCGTGGTGCTTATGGTGGAGAGTTTCTGCGGCAGGGCTTCGCCTACGCGCAGTCGCGAGAGAGAGAGAGGGAGGGCAGCAGTTGGCGGCTAGGGTTTGGGTTAAGGGGTAGAGAGGGCTGCGCCCTTGCCCCCCTATATATAGAGGGGTGGCCGGCCAGCTTGGCCTCTCCCCAAACCCTAGGGCGCCGACTTGGAGTAGGAAGAGTGGGGGGCAAGTTTTCCCCCCTTCCTTCTTTGAAGACTCCCTTAGGGTTTCCCCTTGGGCTGGCCGGCTGGGCCTTAGGGGCCTTGTGCGCCTGGCCCAAGGCGGCCAGGACACTTCCCCTTAGGCCCACGCAGGCCTCCGTCAAGTGGGCCCACGTTGGTCCCACTCCGGAACCTTCTAGAACCTTCCGGTACAATACCGATAAACTCCGAAACTTTTCCGGAATCCAAAAACTGCTTTCCTTTATATGAATCTTATTCTCCGGACCATTCCGGAACCTCTCGTGACGTCCTGGATCTCATCCGAGACTCCGAACTAAAACTCATAAACCAATTATCCATTCTATCCTAGCATCGATACACGTTAAGTGTGTGACCCTACGGGTTCGAGAATATGCAGACATGATCTTCTATCAATAATCAATAGCGGGATCTGGAAACCCATATTGACTCCCACATATTCATCGATGATCATATCAGATGAACCACGATGTCAGGATTCAATTAATCCCGTATATGTATTCCCTTCGTCACACGATATTTTACTCGCCCGAGATTTGATCGTCGGTATCACCATACCTAGTTCAATCTCGTTCACAGCAAGTACTTTACTCGTTCCATAATCCGATATCACTTTGTGATTAACTTCTTAACCACATGCTTGCAAGCGGTGTTGATATCGATTACCGAGTGGGCCCGAAGTATATCTCTCCGACTTGGGAGGGACAAATTCCATCTCGATACATACAACTCAACAAGTACTTTCCGATCACCTGAGAGACACCTTTATTATCACCCTCACATAGGATGACGTTTGATGACTTCAAAGCTTTCTTCCGATACTAGGGAGTTGTATTATCTCATGGTCTAAGGAATACAATACTTGACATAGGAAAAGCTTCGCAAAGATGAACACGATGACACGATCTAATTGCTCTGCTTTATTTGGGTCTGTCCATCACATCATTCTCCTAATGATATGATCTCATTATTAATTGACAACTCATGTCTATGGTTAGGAAACCTTAACCATCATTAATCAATGAGCTAGTCTAGTAGAGGCGTACTAGGGACACGGTGTTGTTCATAAACCACACAAGTATTAATGTTTCCTCTTAATACAATTATAGCATGGAGTATAAACATTATCATGAACAAGAAATATGATAACAATATTATTATTGCCTCTAGGGCATATTTCCTTCAGTCTCCCACTTGCACTAGAGTCAATAATCTAGTCAATACTTGCGCATTCAACACCTATGGCATTCCGGTGTTACTCATACGCGTTGCACGTGGTAAACCTTATCTACGGATCTGACACTTTCAGGTCCGTTTGTATTTGCATATCTTTTGCGTCATCACGCATTACTCATCTTGAAATGAGATGGCATCGTATAAACTTGGTCTTCTGGCAAGACCTCAATTTCTTTGTCGAGACTATGTTGTCACTATTGTCATACAATAGAACTACATAGTATTAGCACACTTGAAAAATAGCGATATCCACCGTGCGTCGAAATACTCATTGGTCCGCACACATTGGTATGTATGATTTCCAATAAATCCGTTGCTCGCTCCATTATTCCGGAGAACGGGTTTTTGATCATCTTGCCCATGAGGCATGGCTTGCACGTGTCAAATGATTCAAAATCAAGAGACTCCAAAAGTCCATCAGAATGGAGTTTCTTTATGCATTTTATGCCAATATGACCTGGACGACAGTGCCACAAATAAGTTGGATTATCACTATCTACTTTGCATCTTTTATGCCACTTCTAAAGCGATTATATACTTAGCCCTCGTTGCAGTGTCCGCCACAATATTAACATTGGAACTCATCCAAGTCATCATGGAACTTTTTTCCACCTTATTATGCCACCTTCTAACTCAAAACAAATAGCTTAAAATTGAGATAAAATTTTACTTGTATGTGTGACAAAGCCAATGTAACACATTGCAATGAACCATTTGTCACTTTTGCATACAGAACATATTCTTACTTCTTCGAAAGTGCATAAGAATATCTTTACTATTGTCCAACGATCATCATATGAATGCTATAACCTTTAGAGCATTGGACACATCTGGATCTACATATCATGGTATACAAGATTGATAAAATCATTCTTGTGGTTTCACTCATCAAGTGTCAAAACAATTGATTCTTGCGCCAACCACTTCCATGCAACAAGAACCGTTCTTATTGTTTCCATATTGAACAAATTCAATATTTCATCTATGTACTCTGGCAAAACTATATTAGTGCCTCAATCTATCTGCATAGACATTGATGCTTAATATTCTGGTTTTACCTAAGTCTTTCACTAGAAATCTAATTTTAGTGAAAACTTCACAAATATCAAGAAAAACACATAATTTCCAATGAACGATATGTCATCTACATAAAGCATTAGAAATATGTCTTAGCGCTCCCACTTACTTTCTTGTAAATACAAGCATCTTCAAATATCTTGATGAAATTAACACTTTAACATTTTCATCATTGAAGATTCCAACTTCGCTATGCTTACTTCTACCATAGAAGTTTGCATACATATCTAGCAACCTTTGAATTAACAAAACCCATTGGGTCGTGTCAGGTACACGTCCTTGGTGTGCATTCCGGTAGAGGAACGTTGTTTCGTTTATTCAACTAACATATCTCAATATGTAATTGTTGCTAGAATAATTCATATGACGAAGTCAGGGCCCATCATCGCTTCTTTGTATATTGTTGGTTACTATTATCTAATAATATCTCGTCCTCAAATCTTATTATTTGATTACGACCAACTTGGTTAAATAGGAACTTCGATGTCATGACTACAACACATTGTAGACACGTGAGCTATGAATGCAGTTGCCGCTTCCAGAACATATTCTGGTGCTGCGCTACTCTGATCATTTTGCTCAGATTCAACAACCTCATCAAGTTCTATCTTCCTCCCACTTAAACCTTTCGCGAAAAACTCCTTCATAAGAAGTTCACTTCTTTCAGTGACAATCACCTTTAATTGGGTTTATGGCAGAAGAAACACCCATCGACATTCTTTGGGATAACCTACAAAGACTTACTAATCCAATTTTGGTTGTAAACATTTTACACATATGCCTTGCATACCAAAATTCAAGAAAAGACAACTATAACTTGTATGGTGTCATTTCGGCAGATTATGATGGCACTCTATTCAGTGAAAAGCGGTAGTCTCTAAAGCATAATCCACAAATTATATTGGTAGTTTATTTCATCATTGATCTAACCATGTCAAACAAGGTTTGATTACATCCATCGAAAAACTCCATACTCCTATGGTGTTTATCACAATGCAAGTTTGTGGAACAATTCCTCTAACTCTTAGATGCTTGCTAAACTTGTAACTCAAATATTCTTCTTTATGATCCAATCATAAAAACTTGAATTTTTCTTGTTACAATAATTTCCACTTCATAAATTGAACAATTTCAATTTGTTTCATACTTCTATCTCATCAAGTAGATATACCATACATCTATTCGAGTCATTGATGAAATAGAAAACACACCATGATCGACTTCACACCATGGACTATATACATCAACATGTATGATCTCCATTTAGTTAGTCGCTTGTTCTGTCCATGGCCTATGAACGGAGTTTAATCATCTTTAGGAAAAGTCTCACAAGCGTCAATCAATTCAAAATCAAATGACTCGAAAATCTATCAATATAGAATTTCTTTCATGTTTTGTTTCCAATATGACTTAAACGGCGGTGTCATATATAAGTGAAATTCGTTTTTGTCTTGCGACCTTTAGCATCAGTGTTATAAATATCTATTTCACCAACAAGATAATAATAATCGATTATGGAAGACGGTAATAATTTGAACAACCATTGCTCTCATAATACCAGAACAAAATAACAATTATTAAGTTCATGAAATATCTTGAAGGCTAGCTTTGATGTCGACGAGAAGCACAATAACACTTTTATTTGTATCTCGACATGCATCATTACCATATTCTTTTACTAGTTACTTAGGCCATTGTACTTCTTGTATTGTGTTGCTTTGTATGACATTTCATACCAACAAATCAGTATCGAATACCCAAGAATTACATTGTTAACGAGCAAAAGAATTCATCTATAACATGTATATCATTTATATACCTGAGCTGGACAATTCCAGTCTTTTTCCTTTTTCTACCAAATACCTTTTGCAGATCCTATTTAGCGTTTCCTCTCCTTTTAGAAGAATCTATCGACATCAATAGTGGCGTCAATCATTTGACACATAGTCCAAAGGATTTTTAGTCAAATACTAATAGCCTTGGACTTTGCACATTGAGGTGGATCACCATCATCATATAATTGGCGTTCTTCTAGATTCCATTTTTAGTATCTTTGGTATAGCAAAAACAATTTAGCCAATACCCTTTCATTCATCTTATCATGACAACTTTCATGATCAAACTACTATAGCTTATAAGGATGAATGCAAGTATAATATTAGTTCCCAAACTTTTGGGTGATCGGGACGCCTAGCATCTTCAATCTTCGCATATAGTCATACAATATGAGCATATGTTCTTTTACTAAATTATATTTCATCATTTTGCAAACAATCAAAGTTTTAGATATCAAATATCTTTCACTTCTTGTTTGTTTCTGAAACAATTCTTTCAGCTCCAAGATCACTTTGATTCTCAAACAATTTTGAAGATCAATTTATCATGAAGGCAAACATATGATCTTTAGATACTAAACTTGAATCGTTGCTCTTAGATTATTAAATCGTATGGAGCAAGCAAGGTTTGCTAAAGTTTGCAATAGGACTTAATCTTTAGTCTTGAAATTCTAACTAAACGGCACTAGACCGAAAAGTGATTATCCAGAATTCTATAGTTCTTTTAACTCAATTAAGCTAAGTGTCGGTGGGAAACGGTTGCCAAAGACTACAACGACTTATGCAAATACACTAAGATTTAGTTCATGATAATTAGTTCAAGTTAATCAAATTACTAATGAACTCCCACTAAATTCAACATCCCTCAAAGTTGTTCAGTGAAGCATGATCCAAATTCACTACACAGAGACCGATCATCACGTGAATGATGTAGTTTTAATGGTGAACATCAACATGTTGATCATATCATCCATATGACTCATGCTTGACCTTTCGGTCTGTGTGTTCCGAGGCCATGTCTGTACATGCTAGGCTCGTCAAGTCAAACCCAAGTATTTCCGCATGTGCAAAACTGGCTTGCACCCGTTGTATGTGAACGTAGAGTTTATAGCACCCGATCATCACGAGATGCTTGAAAAACGACGAACTTTCGCAACGGCGCATACGAGGGGAGAACACAATTTTTATCTTGATCTTTAAGTGAGGAATCATCTTATAATGCTACCGTCGCGATCTAAGCATAATAAGATACATAAAAGGATAAACATCACATGCATATAATTTTATGTGACATGGTATAGCCAATCTCCGCGCCATGATCTCCATCTTGTGCGCACCGGTATGATCTCCATCACTCCACCATGATTGCCTCCACCACGAATAGCAACTACAACTATTGCTAACTACTTAGCGATAAAGTAAAGCTATTACATGGCGTATAAGAAGTTGACACGCAGGTCATACACAATTATAAAGACAACCATATGGCTCCTGCCGGTTGTGAACTCATCGACATGCAAGTCGTGAAAGATTACAAAACATGATCATTGCATACATCTCAATTCATACACATCATGTCTTGGGCCATACCATATCACAAAACACTCCCTACAAAAACAAGTTAGACGCCTCTACTTTGTTGTTGCATGTTTTACGTGGCTTATGGGAGTAGCAAGTTAAGAACGATTCTTACCTACGGAAAGCCACAACGGTGATATTATGGTTGCTAACATCCGATGTAAGTCCCATGACTACTATAGTGAGAGAAACTGGCATCCACCAGCCGCATGTGTGGAACAAGCCACACGTCAAGTGCGGAGCCGGTCTCGCGAACGCGGTCGCGTAAAGTTGGCCTGGACCGCTTCGATCTCACTATACCGCGCCATAAGAAATACACAACAAGAAGTTTACAACAGAAAACATCAACGCCCGCAACAAGCATGTTGCGTTCTACTCGTGAAACACATCTACGCATAGATCTAGCTCTGATACCACTGAAGGGTTTCGCAGCATAGTAAATCAAAAAATTTCCTACGGATGCGAACAAGAAAGCCAAGATCTAATCTAGGAGATGTAATCAACGAGAGAGGTAGATGAGATCTTCATACCCGTGAAGATTCGCACAGCGGAAACGTTCAATAGAACGTGGTCGACGTAGTCGTACTCGCCGTCTCCTCCTCGCGATCCGATCCGATCCTACGCCGCAAGTGGCGGCGCCTCCGAGAGTTTCACACGTGCGGTGCAGCGACGTCTCCTCCTTCCTTGGTCCAGCAAGTATGGTGGAGAGATAGATTGGATCAGCAGCACGACGGCGTGGTGCTTATGGTGGAGAGTTTCTGCGGCAGGGCTTCGCCTACGCGCAGTCGCGAGAGAGAGAGAGGGAGGGCAGCAGTTGGCGGCTAGGGTTTGGGTTAAGGGGTAGAGAGGGCTGCGCCCTTGCCCCCCTATATATAGAGGGGTGGCCGGCCAGCTTGGCCTCTCCCCAAACCCTAGGGCGCCGACTTGGAGTAGGAAGAGTGGGGGGCAAGTTTTCCCCCCTTCCTTCTTTGAAGACTCCCTTAGGGTTTCCCCTTGGGCTGGCTGGCTGGGCCTTAGGGGCCTTGTGCGCCTGGCCCAAGGCGGCCAGGGCACTTCCCCTTAGGCCCACGCAGGCCTCCGTCAAGTGGGCCCACGTTGGTCCCACTCCGGAACCTTCTAGAACCTTCCGGTACAATACCGATAAACTCCGAAACTTTTCCGGAATCCAAAAACTGCTTTCCTTTATATGAATCTTATTCTCCGGACCATTCCGGAACCTCTCGTGACGTCCTGGATCTCATCCGAGACTCCGAACTAAAACTCATAAACCAATTATCCATTCTATCCTAGCATCGATACACGTTAAGTGTGTGACCCTACGGGTTCGAGAATATGCAGACATGATCTTCTATCAATAATCAATAGCGGGATCTGGAAACCCATATTGACTCCCACATATTCATCGATGATCATATCAGATGAACCATGATGTCAGGATTCAATTAATCCCGTATATGTATTCCCTTCGTCACACGATATTTTACTCGCCCGAGATTTGATCGTCGGTATCACCATACCTAGTTCAATCTCGTTCACAGCAAGTACTTTACTCGTTCCGTAATCCGATATCACTTTGTGATTAACTTCTTAACCACATGCTTGCAAGCGGTGTTGATATCGATTACCGAGTGGGCCCGAAGTATATCTCTCCGACTTGGGAGGGACAAATTCCATCTCGATACATATAACTCAACAAGTACTTTCCGATCACCTCAGAGACACCTTTATTATCACCCTCACATAGGATGACGTTTGATGACTTCAAAGCTTTCTTCCGATACTAGGGAGTTGTATTATCTCATGGTCTAAGGAATACAATACTTGACATAGGAAAAGCTTCGCAAAGATGAACACGATGACACGATCTAATTGCTCTGCTTTATTTGGGTCTGTCCATCACATCATTCTCCTAATGATATGATCTCATTATTAATTGACAACTCACGTCTATGGTTAGGAAACCTTAACCATCATTAATCAATGAGCTAGTCTAGTAGAGGCGTACTAGGGACACGGTGTTGTTCATAAACCACACAAGTATTAATGTTTCCTCTTAATACAATTATAGCATGGAGTATAAACATTATCATGAACAAGAAATATGATAACAATATTATTATTGCCTCTAGGGCATATTTCCTTCACTTTTGATCACGGAATTTTTGGGGAAGTTGCTACAGTAGTATATGCTATATATGTGGTGGTTTTAGGTTGAAACCTGAAGCAAAAAGAGGTTGATTATATGTTATGCTACACTAATGTTGCTAATAGATTTGTGTTTAGTTTTGTATGAAGGAAGTTTTCAAGTGTAGGGATTGGAGAATGATGAGATGAGTTGAAGAATGGACAAAAGCTCAAGCTTGGGGATGCACATGCATCACCCCAAGAAATATCCAAGAAGTACAAGCGTCAAAGCTTGGGGATGCCCCCGAGGCACCCCTTCTTCATCGGCAAAAATCAGGTCACCTTTCAAGACACTATATTTTTATTGCTTCATGCACTATGTGTTTTTCTTGGACCGTCAGTTGTTTTAGTTTTATTTATTAGTTTAGTTTTGTTTGCTGCAATAAATGGTTGGACCCCAACAAATTTCTTTTGGAGAAGTTGCCTTGCTTTTTATTTGCCAAGAACGATCTAGTTTTCACTCTTATCAAAAACCGAGTGTTCTTCTTTTTCTGCTACTGCTTTTGGTTTTCGTTTTCGCCTTGATTTGCATTCAGATCTTCTTATATTTATTCATCAAGGTGTATTTTTGCCTCTGATCTTTATTGTTTTTCATCAAAAGAGGTGTTTATAAAAAGTTTGAATGGTGTTGGAAAAGAGAAAAATCTTTATGCAAAAAAGTGGTACAAGAAGGAGCTTGTGTAGACTGTGGCTTAGGCTTTTTCATGCCATGCTTGATATGTTTTTGATAGTATGCTTAGTGGTTTTGCTGCAAATAACTGAGATTGCTTAATGAGCCTTTGAAAAATCATCCGTTGTTTTAATTATTTGGAAGCATTATTTTGGTTTTCTCCTTGATGCTTTATTTGGGTTGACTTGGCGCATGCTCACACATGTTAGACTCTTACAAAGTCGCCAATAGCCTCTATGATCATTTAGTTTTTGACTTTTGATGCCATCTTATGCTTCTTTTAATGTTGCTTTGTTGCTTTGCATGATTATGGCCATTATTGCTCTCTTAGTTGGTCGCTCCCAGTCTTTTGCTAGCCCTCGCCTTGTACTGAGTAGGAGCTCTACTCGTGCATCCAACTCCTAAAAACCAAGTTTTTCAAAGTGTCCACCATACATACCTACTAGCAATTTGCTATTCCAAGTAAATTTGACTTGCTTTTATTTTCTCTTCAAATTAAACTCTTACCAGTGTTATGCGAAAATTGGTTAGTAAAGCTCTCACGAACCGGAAGGCATACTTTACTTTTTCCTGTTCTTAAAAATTTGACATTGTGGTCTCTTATGTTGAGTTGTTATGCTTGCAAGTTGTAAGTTGGAGACTAGCCCAGCCATGCAGTCATGGGCAAGCTTTCAACATTGCACTTCTCTTTTGAGTTGATATCATGATCTTTTGTTTATGGATGCCCGTGGTGTGAAATGAATTGGGAATCTTGTGGGGATCATGGAGTTTGTATATGTGTTAGGAAAACACCTGGGCCGCCAATCTAAGCCATGCATAATTCATGGTGGAAATTTGCAGCACACCCATAGTGGACATTCGACGATGCATCTCAAAATAAAAAGCTATACAAATGGTAAATAAAAGAGATGTCGAGGTGTTCATTGTCTGCTTGTCCTGTCATTTTGATGTGGGCTTGTTCCATGTCATCGAGCACGGAGGTACCCCGTTGGCGGTTCTCGATGATACGTATATACTTACAATGACAAGAGCCTTGCTTGGGACTCTAAGTAAAGTAGCATGAGGTTTGGGTACTTGTATTCACGGGACACGAGGTTTTCAACTTATGATTTGTCAAGCATATGTAGCATAAGTGTTCTTGCATTAACTTTAACCATTCAAGATGCTTATGATGGGGGCAATGAGAGCTCAAAGCTGGTAAGTAACATATTTTTTGAAGGTTATAAAACTTGCAATCACTGCTTCCCTCCGCGAAGGGCCTTTCTTTTACTTTTATGTTGAGTCACCACCTTCTATCTTTATGCACCATTAAGAGAGCATAGTTGTCATTCTTAGTATAATGTGTATTGTCCCAAAGTTTTCATCGATTGATTCATATTGTTGGTTTCACTTGTTCTTCAATTATTTGTATCTAGTCGCCCTCTTAAACTTGAAGGTGTCCTATGCATTTATGTTTTGCTCTCTTTGAAGGACAAGCTGAAAACCATTTGTATGTTTTTTCTTATGATTTGAACACACGTTTGACTTTCATTGTTTCATTATCATGATCTTTTGTTTGTGTTCATTTCCATGTTTATAACATGGTTGCTAAGTTTCTATTATCAAGATTATATCTTTCATGCCCATGTTTTAAGTTCTTATGATCCAGCTCACAAATGCTTACATACATGATCAAGATTGTGTAGGTGCATGTCACCTCAAAAATTATTTCTTTTGTTATCACTTACGTACTCGAGGACGAGCAGGAGTTAAGCTTGGGGATGCTGATATGTCTCCAACGTATCCATAATTTTTGATGCTCCATGCTTGTTTTTACACCATTTGCCTAATGTTTCGTTACACTTCGTGGCACTTTTATGCATTTTTCGGAACTAACCTATTAACAAGTCGCCACAGTGCCAGTTTCCTGTTTTCCGCTGTTTTTGTGTTTCAGAAAAGCTACACAGGAAATATTCTCGGAATTGGACGAAACAAGTTCCTGAAGTCTTATTTTTCCTGGAAGCTTCCAGAGATCCAAAGAGGAGACGGAGAGGGGCCACAGGCCACCCTCACACCAGGGCGGCGCGGCCTGCCCTTTGGCCGCGCCCCCTATGTGTGAGGACACCTAGGTCCACTTCTGACGATGCCCCTTCGCCTATAAAGACCCCCCGACGGGAAAAACCTAAGAACCCCATCAATTTTCTAGAAACACATCGCGATCCGCCACCGTCATCGACCCAAGATCGGGAGGGTCCAGAAGCTCTTCCCGGCACCCTGCCGGAGAGGGGAATCACCACCGAAGGTCTTCTTCATCGCCACGCTTGCCTCGTGCTTCATGTTTAGATCTCATGAGCTGCCCTACATGATTGAGATCACCGTTATGTAATTCTACATGTTTGGTTTGTTGGGATCCGATGAATATTGGTGTTGTGATTGAGTTGCTATACTGAAATATATCTTATGTTATCTCTATGTTGTTTATGATCTTGCATGCTCTCCGTTGTTAGTAGCTATCTTGGCTGAGTAGTTGCTAGTGACTCCAAGAGGGGGTATTTATGCTCGATAGTGGGTTCATGCCTCTATTTAACCTGGGGGAGTGACAAAAACCTCTAAGGTTGTAGATGTTCTGTTGCTACTAGGGAGAAAACAACATTCATATGCTCAAGGGAATATGCTTTGTTTACATTACACACTTTGCTTAATGCAATTATCTGTTGTTCGCAACTTAATACTCATGGGGTGTTCGGATGATATCCCCGAGAGTGGATTATTAGTCATAGATGTAGTTGGATGGCGGTCTATGTATTTTGTTGTAATGCCCAGAGTAAATCGCATAGTGATCTTCTTGAAATATCACGTTTATCTTTATTCTATCAATTGCCCAACTGTAATTTGTTTACCCAGCATGTGTTATTTTATCTTATGGAGAGACACCGCTAGTGAACTGTGGACCCCGGTCCTATTTCCATCATATTGCTATCACCTGTTTACTTTACTCGCACTGTTTACTTTACTCGCATACTTTTACTGTTTTCCACTTGATACGCTCATACCCTTTGTTTCAAGCAATCCGGTGAGATTGACAACCTCATCGTAAGTTAGGAACAAAGTACTTGGTTGTGTGTGTGCAGGTTCCGCGTTGCTACTGGCCGAAGACGAGTCAACAAGTATCATAAACGGCACCCTTATTGGAGTGCTATTAAGCCAGTCCGCATCACCTTCAGTCGTTTGTCTCTCCTCTCCAAGAATGATAAATCTTGGTTTCTTAACTGAGGGAAAATCTTGCTGCTATATTCATCACACCTTCCTCTTGGGGTTCCCAACGGGCTGGTCATTTACCAGACGCAACAAGCTATTTTCTGGCACCGTTGCCGGGGAGGAAGTAGAAGACTTCTGCGAGGGGAGTTTTTTGCACACACATCCTTTACTTTGTTATTTGTTTTGCTTTATTTTATTTATTTTTACATGCATCGTTTTATCAAAAACCTAAAAAAAATTAGAATCCTTGGTAGTTGTTATTTCTTTACTTTAGTTCATTATGTTGTTCCCTAAGTACATTCTGGAGGATCTCTCAGTAAGTAGTGGTTCAATTATTGGGAAAGATAACATTGAGGAGTTCTTTAATCATATTAGTATGCATAAAGAAGTTGAGGAAAAGTCTTTGGTTGAGCTTGCTCCTAGTATTGAAGTTGCTTCTGCTTATTTAATTCACATGTTGGAAGCTAGGTTTGCTAGCTTTAATCCTTTTATGCAACACATGTTCCTTCCGCTTCATGAAACTGAAGATCCTGAAAAGAAAGCCTTTATCTTGGAAACTTTGCGCTTAGAATTTAAAGATGTTGCTATTGAAGCTAGGAAAGTTCTTAAGAATTTTAATAAACTCGGTTCACCTATAAAGGTTATCAGTACAAACAATGATGGAACCAAAATACCTATACCTAGCAAGTTCTTGGGATTGTATGAAGCTTTCGAAAATAATTTTAACTGGATCTGTCCTGAGAATCTTTTTAGTGATTTGAGTGAACCAAAGCATGATCACAAAGGGTCTTCAAAAACTTATGTGGATGAAATACAATGCCTTATTGACAAGACCTCTGCAGTTGATCTTAATGCTTCTTCTAAAAATACTTGATTCGCAATTTTCTGCGCCTAGCTCAAAGGCGTTAAAGAAAAGCACTCTTGGGAGATAACCCAATGTTTTATTTTTAGTAATTTTTCTTTTATTTGAGTCTTGGAAGTCATTACTACTGTAATGACCTCTCCTTATCTTGTTTATTTTATTGTTGTGCCAAGAGAAGCCTCTAATTTGAGTGAGGTAAGATTTGGGGATGTTGCTGTCCTGAAACTGTTTTCGGTGCTGCACCGTAAAAATTTGTATAAATTCTCTGTATATCTTTTGGACCTGCGATTTCTTGTGCATATGTCCCAGGTTATATCCAAACTTTCATTAGTTGAACACTTTTTTATTTGAGCAACAGAAAACCCTTTAAAAATTCGACCTTTGTCAGCTATTCTGTTTTGACAGATTTCTGCCAATATTTGTGTTTGCCGCTTTATCTCTTTCTTTTGAGTTCTTTTGATCACGGAACTTTTGGAGAAGTTGCTACAGTAGTATATGCTATATATGTGGTGGTTTTAGGTTGAAACCTGAAGCAAAACGAGGTTGATTATATGTTATGCTACACTAATGTTGCTAATAGATTTGTGTTTAGTTTTGTATGAAGGAAGTTTTCAAGTGTAGGGATTGGAGAATGATGAGATGAGTTGAAGAATGGACAAAAGCTCAAGCTTGGGGATGCCCATGCATCACCCCAAGAAATATCCAAGAAGTACAAGCGTCAAAGCTTGGGGATGCCCCCGAGGCACCCCTTCTTCATCGGCAAAAATCAGGTCACCTTTCAAGATACTATATTTTTATTGCTTCATGCACTATGTGTTTTTCTTGGAGCGTCAGTTGTTTTAGTTTTATTTATTAGTTTAGTTTTGTTTGCTGCAATAAATGGTTGGACCCCAACAAATTTCTTTTGGAGAAGTTGCCTTGCTTTTTATTTGCCAAGAACGCTCTAGTTTTCACTCTTATCAAAAACCGAGTGTTCTTCTTTTTCTGCTACAGCTTTTGGTTTTTGTTTTCACCTTGATTTGCATTCAGATATTCTTATATTTATTCATCAAGGTGTATTTTTGCCTCTGATCTTTATTGTTTTTCATCAAAAGAGGTGTTTATAAAAAGTTTGAATGGTGTTGGAAATGAGAAAAAGCTTTATGCAAAAAAGTGGTACAAGAATGAGCTTGTGTAGACTGCGGCTTAGGCTTTTTCATGCCATGCTTGATATCTTTTTGATAGTATGCTTAGTGGTTTTGCTGTAGCATGACTTGTCTCAAATAACTGAGATTGCTTAATGAGCCTTTGAAAAATCATGCGTTGTTTTAATTATTTGGAAGCATTATTTTGGTTTTCTCCTCGATGCTTTATTTGGGTTGACTTGGCGCATGCTCACACATGTTAGACTCTTACAAAGGCGCCAATAGCCTCTATAATCATTTAGTTTTTGACTTTTGATGCCATCTTATGCTTCTTTTAATGTCGCTTTGTCGCTTTGCATGATTATGGCCATTATTGCTCTCTTAGTTGGTCGCTCCCAGTCTTTTGCTAGCCCTCGCCTTGTACAGAGTATGAGCTCTACTCGTGCATCCAACTCGTAAAAACCAAATTTTCCAAAGTGTCCACCATACATACCTACTAGCAATTTGCTATTCCAAGTAAATTTGACTTGCTTTTGTTTTCTCTTCAAATTAAACTCTTACCAGTGTTATGCGAAAATTAGTTAGTAAAGCTCTCACGAACCGGAAGGCACACTTTACTTTTTCCTGTTCTTAAGAATTTGACATTGTGGTCTCTTATGTTGAGTTGTTATGCTTGCAAGTTGTAAGTTGGAGAATAGCCCAGCCATGCAGTCATGGGCAAGCTTTCAACATTGCACTTCTCTTTTGAGTTGACATCGTGATCTTTTGTTTATGGATGCCCGCGATGCGAAATGAATTGGGAATCTTGTGGGGATCATAGAGTTTGTATATGTGTTAGGGAAACGCCTGGGCCGCCAATCTAAGCCATGCATAATTCATGGTGGAAATTTGCAGCACACCCATAGTGGACATTCGACGATGCATCTCAAAATAAAAAGCTATAAAAATGGTAAATAAAAGAGATTTCGAGGTGTTCATTGTCTGCTTGTCCTGTCATTTTGATGTGGGCTTGTTCCATGTCATCGGGCACGGAGGTACCCCGTTGGCGGTTCTCGATGATACGCATATACTTACAATGACAAGAGCCTTGCTTGGGACTCTAAGTAAAGTAGCATGAGGTTTGGGTACTTGTATTCACGGGACACGAGGTTTTCAACTTCTGATTTGTCAAGCATATGCAGCATAAGTGTTCTTGCATTAACTTTAACCATTCAAGATGCTTATGATGGGGGCAATGAGAGCTCAAAGCCGGTAAGTAACATAATTTTTGAAGGTTATAAAACTTGCAATCACTGCTGATACGTCTCAAACGTATCTATAATTTTTGATGCTCCATGCTTGTTTTTACACCATTTGCCTTGTGTTTCGTTACACTTCGTGGCGTTTTTATGCGATTTCCGGAACTAACCTATTGACAAGATGCCATAGTGCCAGTTCCCAGTTTTTTGCTATTTTTGTGTTTCAGAAAAGCTACACAGGAAATATTCTCAGAATTGGACGAAACAAGTTCCAGAACTCCTATTTTTCCCGGACGAAGGACGAGGACCGAAAGAGAGCCGGAGGGGGGCCAGGAGCCAGCCTCACACCAGGGCGGCGCGACCCAGCCCCTGGCCGCGCCCCCTATGTGTGAGGAGGCCCTGGCAGCCCCCTGACGACGCCCCTTCGCCTATATAAAGCCTCGGGACGGAAAACCCTAAAGGAGTCGGCAAAATTTCCAGAAAGAGTTCCGTAGCTCCACCGCCACCATCGACAAATTTCAGGGGACAAAATTCTTTGTTCTGGCACCCTGCCGGGATGGGGAAGTGCCCCCGGAGCCATCTCCATCGGTCTCCATCGCCGTCTCTGCCGTCTCCATCGACCTCACCGCCATCTCCATCAACCTTGTTGTCTCCTATGGTGAGGAGGGAGTAGTTCTCCCCCGGGGCTGAGGGCTCTACCGGTAGCTATGTGGTTCACCTCTCTCTCCCATGATGTGATCTTTATGTGATCATGAGCTTTGTATCATGTTGAATAAGTAGATGTTACTCTTCTTCATTATGTGTACTCTAGTGTGTTATTAAAGTAATCTATTCCTCCTGCCATGGTGTAACAGTGACAGTGCGTGCAACGTGGTGGTACTTGGTCTAGGCTACGATTGTGATCTCTTATGGATTATGAGAATAATTATCACTATGATAGTATTGAAGTGATCTATTCCTCCTTTCATGGTGTAATATTGACAGTGTGTGCACCGTGTTAGTACTTGGTCTAAGTTGCAATGATATTTATCTTGAGTTGTGATTTGATTTGGATATCTCTATGAGTGGTATTTGTCAAGTACTTGATGAACTTTGAGGAGTGCTTCGTAGCCCTACGCAATGATTAGTGTTATTCAATAGGAGAGTAATTCAGAGTACCATAGTGAAGAGAAGTTATTTATTTGTTCAATTATGTTATATTTGTTGGGAGTGTGTCCACTAGTGAAAGTATGATCCCTAGGCCTTGTTTCCAAGCTTTGCACACCGTTTACTTGCTGTTTTGTTACTTGTTTGCTTGCTGCCATTTTTATTCCAGATTGCATTTACTACTTATAATCATCTATACCACTTGTATTTCACTATCTCTTCGCCGAACTAGTGCACCTATACATCTGACAAGTGTATTGGGTGTGTTGGGGACACAAGAGACTTTCTGTATTGTAATTGCAGGGTTGTTTGAGAGGGATAGCTTTGACCTCCTCCTCCATGAGTTCGATAAACCTTGGGTGATCCACTTAAGGGAATCTTGTTGCTGCTCTACAAACCTCTGCACTTGGAGGCCTGATACGTCTCAAACGTATCTATAATTTTTGATGCTCCATGCTTGTTTTTACACCATTTGCCTATTGTTTCGTTACACTTAGTGGTACTTTTATACATTTTCCGGAACTAACCTATTAACGAAGTGCCACAGTGCCAGTTTCCTGTTTTCTGCTGTTTTTGTGTTTCAGAAGTAATACACAGGAAATATTCTCGGAATTGGACGAAACAAGTTCCTGAAGTCATATTTTACCCCGAAGCTTCCAGACATCCGAAGAAGTGTCGGAGGGGGGCCACCAGGGCCCCACACAAGGGGGCGGCGCGGCCCAGCCCCTGGCCGCGCCACCCCTGTGTGAGGACACCTGGTCCCTCTCCTGACATCGCCTCTTCGCCTATAAGTACCCCCCGACGAGAAAAACCTAAGGGCCCGATCAGTTTTCCAGAATACATCGCGATCCGCCGCCGCCGTCGACCCGAAGATCGGGAGGGTCCAGAAGCTCTTCCCGGCACCCTGCCGGAGAGGGGAATCGCCACCGGAGGTCTTCTTCATCGCCATGCTTGCCTCCGGAGCGATGAGTGAGTAGTCTACCTTGGACTATGGGTCCATAGCAGTAGCTAGATGGTTGTCTTCTCCACCATGTGCTTCATGTTTAGATCTCATGAGCTGCCTTACATGATTGAGATCACCGTTATGTAATTCTATGATGTTGGTTTGTTGGGATCCGATGAATATTGGTGTTTATGATTAAGTTGCTGTACTGAATTATATCTTTTGTTATCTCTATGTTGTTTATGATCTTGCATGCTCTCCGTTGTTAGTAGCTATCTTGGCCGAGTAGTTGCTAGTGACTCCAAGAGGGGGTATTTATGCTCGATAGTGGGTTCATGTCTCTATTTCACCTGGGGGAGTGACAGAAACCTCTAAGGTGGTAGATGTGCTGTTGCTACTAGGGAGAAAACAACATTCATATGCTCAAGGGCATATGCTTTGTTTACATTACACACTTTGCTTAATGCAATTATCTGTTGTTCGCAACTTAATACTTCTAGGGTGTTCGGATGATATCCCCGGGGGTGGATTATTAGTCATAGATGCAGTTGGATGGCGGTCTATGTATTTTGTTGTAATGCCCAGAGTAAATCTCATAGTGATCTTCTTGACATATCACGTTATCTTTATTCTATCAATTGCCCAACTGTAATTTGTTTACCCAGCATGTTATTTTATCTATGGAGAGACACCACTAGTGAACTGTGGACCCCGGTCCTATTTTAATCATATTGCAATCACCTGTTTACTTTTCCCGCACTGTTTACTTTACTCGGATATTACTACTGTTTTCCACTCGATACACTCATAACCTTTGTTTCAAGCAAACCGGTGAGATTGACAACCTCATCGCAAGTTGGGAACAAAGTATTTGTTTGTGTGTGTGCAGGTTCCACAACACCTTCAGTCGTCATCGTCTCCCTTCTCCTGTTCGATAAACCTTGGTTTCTTAACTGAGGGAAAACTTGCCGCTACACTCATCATACCTTCCTCTTGGGGTTCCCAACGGGCTGGTCATCACCACGCACAAGGACTTACTGCTCCCACGTCAACTATACGCCACAACTCTTTTCTGGCGCCATCACCGAGTAGCAGCTATTTTTCTGGCGCCGTTGCCGGGGACTAAAGAAGAATACTTCCAAAGATTGAAGAAAACCTCCCGCGTCAACTTAGCGCCATCAACCAGCTAGCAGCTATTTTTCTGGCGCCGTTGCCGGGGAAGAGAGAAGACTTCTGCGAGGGGAGTTCTTCGCACACACATTCTTTACTTTGTTATTTGTTTTGCTTTACTTTATTTTATTTTACCTGCATTGCTTTTTATATCAAAAATACGAAAAAATTAGAATCCTTGGTAGCTGTTTTTACTTGTTTACTTTCGTTTTGCTAAAATGGGTACTCCTGAAAACACCAAGTTGTGTGACTTTGCTAGCACGAACAATAGTGATTTTATCTGCACTCCTATTGCACCAACTGTTCCTGCTACCACTTTTTATGAGATTAAGTCTGCTTTATTGAACCTTGTTATGAAAGAGCAATTTTCTAGTGCTAGTACTGAAGATGCTGCAGCTCATCTCAACAATTTTGTTGAGCTATGTGAGATGCAGAAATATAAGGATGTTGATAGTGATATTATTAAGCTCAAGTTGTTTCCTTTTTCTTTGAGAGGAAAAGCTAAAGATTGGTTGCTGTCTTTGACTAAGAATAGTATTGATTCATGGGCTAAGTGTAAGGATGCTTTTATTGGTAGATACTATCCTCATGCTAAGATTATAGCTTTGCGTAGCAATATTATGAAGTTTACTCAGTTTGATAATGAACATGTTGCTCAAGCTTGGGAAAGAATGAAATCTATGGTAAAGAATTGCCCCACTCATGGACTGACTACTTGGATGATTATCCAAACTTTTTATGTAGGACTGAATTTTTCTTCAAGAAACCTACTTGATTCAGCTGCTGGAGGCACTTTTATGTCCCTCACATTGGGCGCCGCATCAAAGCTACTCGACAACATGATGGTAAATTATTCCGAATGGCACACCGAGAGAGCTCTACAAGGTAAGAAGGTAAATTCTGTTGAGGAAACCTCTTCCTTGAATGATAAGATTGATACCATTATGGCTATGCTTGCTAATGATAGGACTCATGTTGATCCTAATAATGTTCCTTTGGCCTCTCTGGTTGCTCAAGAAGAGCAAGTTGATGTGAATTTCATTAGAAACAATAATTTTAATAACAATGCTTATAGGAACAATTTTGCTAGTAACAATTATAGGCCGTATCCTTCTACCAATGGTAATGGTTATGGTAATTCTTATGGTAATTCCTACAACAACACTAGGCCCGCGCCCTCCGAGCTTGAGGTAATGCTCAAGGACTTCATCGGTAAACAAACTGCTTTTAATAAGTCTGTTGAGGAAAAGTTAGGCAAAATTGATATTCTTGCTTCTAAAGTTGATAGCCTTGCTCATGATGTTGAACTTCTGAAACTAAAAGTGTTTCCTAATGATGTGAATGTGAGCAATATTGTTGCTGCCGCTAATGCTACCCAAGTTGGAATTGATGAAAATATTAGATTGTTAGCGGAATTGCATGCCAGGTGGGAAAGAGAAGATGAGATGGCTAGAGAGATGAAGGTATGTACTATTACTACCTCTAATGATGTTATTCCTACTGATAGCAACCCTCTTACTTTGATTGGTGTAGAGAAAACTCCCACTCCTTGTGTTAAAAAGCCTAAAACTGCCAAAACTTTTTCTCAAAAGAGTGCTGAAATTTTTCGGAGTGTGGGAGATGATAGCTCTATTTCCTTTAATGATTTTGATGTTGATGGCTGCAATATATCTGAAGTAATTTTTTTCTTGCAAAAGCTTGCTTTGACTCCCAATGCTAGTTCTTTAAATATTGCTTTTACTAAGCATATTACCAATGCTCTCATAAAGATTAGGGATGAAAAGTTGAAGCAAAAAGCCTCTGTTCCCAAGAAGTTAGAAGATGGTTGGGAACCCATCATTGATATGCATGTTAATGGTTATGATTGCCATGCTTTATGTGATCTAGGTGCTAGTATTTCCATCATGCCTAGAAAGATTTATGACATGCTTGATTTACCACCGCTTGAAAAGTGTTATTTTGATGTTCCTATTGCTGATGTTGCTAAGAAGAAACCTTTGGGAAGGATTAATGATGTTCTTATTGTGGTTAACAATAACCTTGTTCCCGTTGATTTTCTTGTTATGGACGTTGAATGCCATGCGTCATGTCCTATTATTTTGGGAAGACCCTTTCTTCGAACTGTAGGTGCTATTATTGATATGAGGGAAGGCACTATCAAGTATCAATTCCCACTTAAGAAAGGTATGGAACACTTCCCTAGGAAAAGAAAGAAATTGCTTTTTGACTCTATTCTTAGAGCAAATTATGAGCTTGATGCTTCATCACTTGATATTACTTGATTCGCAATTTTCTGCGCCTAGCTCAAAGGCGTTAAAGAAAAGCACTCTTGGGAGATAACCCATTGTTTACTTTTCAGTACTTTTTCTTTTATTTGAGTCTTGGAAGTCATTACTACTGTAATGACCGCTCCTTATCTTGTTTATTTCGTTTTTGTGCCAAGAGAAGCCTCTAATTTGAGCGAGGTAAAGATTTGGGGTTATTGCTGTCCTGAAACTGTTTTCGGTGCTGCACCGTAAAAATTCGTAAAAATTCTCTGTTTATCTTTTGGACCTGCGATTTCTTGTGCATATGCCCCAGGTTATATCCAAACTTTTCTTAGTTGAACACTTTTTGATTTGAGCAACGGAAAATCCCTCAAAAATTCGTCCTTTGTCAGCTGTTCAGTTTTGACAGATTTCTGCCAATATTTGTTTTTGCCACTTTATCGCTTTCTTTTGAGTTCTTTTTGATCATGGAACTCTTGTGGAAGTTGCTACAGTAGTATATACTTTATATGTGGTGGTTTTGGGTTGAAACCTAAAGCTAAAAGAGGTTGAATATATTTTATGCTTACACTAATGTTGCTAATAGAATTGTGTTTAGTTTTGTATGAAGGAAGTTTTCAAGTGTAGGGATTGGAGAATGATGAGATGAGTTGAAGAATGGACAAAAGCTCAAGCTTGGGGATGCCCATGCATCACCCCAAGAAATATCCAAGAAGTACAAGCGTCAAAGCTTGGAGATGCCCCCGAGGCACCCCTTCTTCATCGGCAAAAATCAGGTCACCTTTCAAAACACTATATTTTTATTGCTTCATGCACTATGTGTTTTTCTTGGAGCGTCAGTTGTTTTAGTTTTCTTAGGTTGTTTAGTTTGTTTGTTTGCTGCAATAAATGGTTGGACCCCAACAAATTTTCCTTTGGAGGAGATGTACTCGTTTTCATTTGCAAAGAACGCTCTAGTTTTCACTCTTATTAAAATCGAGCGTTCATCTCTTTCTGCTACTACTTTTGGTTTTCGTTTTCGCCTTGATATGCGTTCAGATCTTGTCATATCTTTTTATCAAGGTGTATTTTTGCCTCTGATCTTTATTGGTTTTCATCAAAATACGTGTTTATAAATTTTTCAAATGGTGTTGGAAAAGAGAAAAAGCTTTGTGCAAAATAGTGGTACAAGAAGGAGCTTGTGTAGACTGCGGCTTAGGCTTTTTCATGTCATGCTTGATGTCTTTTTGATAGTATGCTTAGTGGTTTTGCTGTAGCATGACTTGTCTCAAATAACTGAGATTGCTTAATGAGCCTTTGAAAAAATCATGCGTTGTTTTTATTGTATGGAAGCATTATTTTGGTTTTCTCCTTGATGCTTTACTTGGGTTGACTTGGCGCATGCTCACACATGTTAGACTCTTACAAAGTCGCCATTAGCCTTCATGATCATTTAGTTTTTGACTTTTGATGCCATCGTATGCTTCTTTTAATGTCGCTTTGTCGCTTTGCATGATTATGGCCATTATTGCTCTCTTAGTTGGTCGCTCCCAGTCTTTTGCTAGCCCTCGCCTTGTACTGAGTATGAGCTCTACTCGTGCATCCAACTCCTAAAAGCCAAAGTTTTCCAAAGTGTCCACCATACATACCTACTAGCAATTTGCTATTCCAAGTAAATTTGACTTGCTTTTATATTCTCTTCAAATTAAACTCTTACCAGTGTTATGCGAAATTCGGTCAGTAAAGCTCTCACGAACCGGAAGGCACACTTTACTTTTTCCTGTTCTTAAAATTTTGACATTGTGGTCTTTTATGCTGAGTTGTTATGCTTGCAAGTTGTAAGTTGGATTCTAGCCCAGCCATGCTGTCATGGGGCAAGCTTTCAACATTGCACTTCTTTTTGAGTTGATATCGTGATCTTTTGTTTATGGATGCCCGCTGTGTGAAATGAATTGGGAATCTTGTGAGGATCATGGAGTTTTTATATGTGTTAGGGAAACGCCGGGCCGCCAATCTAAGCCATGCATAATTCATGGTGGAAATTTGCAGCATACCCATGGTGAACATTCGACAACGCATCTCACAATAAAAAGCTAAACAATATAGCAAATAAAAGAGATGTCGAGGTGTTCATTGTCTGCTTGTCCTGTCATTTTGGTGTGGGCTTGTTCCATGTCATCGGGCACGGAGGTACCCCATTGGCGGTTCTCAATGATATGCATATACTTACAATGACAAGAGCCTTGCTTGGGACTCTAAGTAAATTAGCATGGTTTGGGTACTCGTATTCACGGGACACGAGGTTTTCAACTTATGATTTGTCAAGCATATGCATCATAATTGTTCTCGCATTAACTTTAACCATTCAAGATGCTTATGATGGGGGCAATGAGAGCTCAAAGCCGGTAAGTACCATAATTTTTGAAGGTTATAAAACTTGCAATCACTCCTTCCCTCTGCGAAGGGCCTTTCTTTTACTTTTATGTTGAGTCACCACCTTCTTTCTTTATGCACCATTAAGAGAGCATAGTTGTCATTCTTAGTGTGATATGCATTGTCCCAAAGTTCATTGATTGACTCATATTGTTGGTTTCACTTGTTCTTAAGTTATTTGTATCTAGTCGCCCTCTTAAACTTTGAGGTGTCCTATGCATTTATGTTTTGCTCTCTTTGAAGGACAAGCTGAAAACCTTTTGTATGTTTTTCCTTATGATTTGAACACACGTTTGACTTTCATTGTTTCATTATCATGATCTTTTGTTTGTGTTCATTTGCATGTTTACAACATGGTTGCTAAGTTCTTATTGTCATGATTATATCTTTCATGCCCATGTTTTAAGTTCTATTGATCCCAGCTCACCAATGCTTACATATATGATCAAGATTGTGTAGGTGCATGTCACCTCAAAAATTATTCTTTGTTATCACTTACCTACTCGAGGACGAGCAGGAGTTAAGCTTGGGGATGCTTGATACGTCTCAAACGTATCTATAATTTTTGATGCTCCATGCTTGTTTTTACACCATTTGCCTATTGTTTCGTTACACTTAGTGGTACTTTTATACATTTTCCGGAACTAACCTATTAACGAAGTGCCACAGTGCCAGTTCCCTGTTTTCTGCTGTTTTTGTGTTTCAGAAGTGATACACAGGAAATATTCTCGGAATTGGACGAAACAAGTTCCTGAAGTCATATTTTACCCGGAAGCTTCCAGACATCCGAAGAAGTGTCGGAGGGGGGCCACCAGGGCCCCACACAAGGGGGCGGCGCGGCCCAGCCCCTGGCCGCGCCACCCCTGTGTGAGGACACCTGGTCCCTCTCCTGACATCGCCTCTTCGCCTATAAGTACCCCCCGACGAGAAAAACCTAAGGGCCCGATCAGTTTTCCAGAATACATCGCGATCCGCCACCGCCGTCGCCCGAAGATCGGGAGGGTCCAGAAGCTCTTCCCGGCGCCCTGCCGGAGAGGGGAATCGCCACCGGAGGTCTTCTTCATTGCCATGCTTGCCTCCGGAGCGATGAGTGAGTAGTCTACCTTGGACTATGGGTCCATAGCAGTAGCTAGATGGTTGTCTTCTCCACCATGTGCTTCATGTTTAGATCTCATGAGCTGCCCTACATGATTGAGATCACCGTTATGTAATTCTATGATGTTGGTTTGTTGGGATCCGATGAATATTGGTGTTTATGATTAAGTTGTTGTACTGAATTATATCTTTTGTTATCTCTATGTTGTTTATGATCTTGCATGCTCTCCGTTGTTAGTAGCTATCTTGGCCGAGTAGTTGCTAGTGACTCCAAGAGGGGGTATTTATGCTCGATAGTGGGTTCATGTCTCTATTTCACCTGGGGGAGTGACAGAAGCCTCTAAGGTGGTAGATGTGCTGTTGCTACTAGGGAGAAAACAACATTCATATGCTCAAGGGCATATGCTTTGTTTACATTACACACTTTGCTTAATGCAATTATCTGTTGTTCGCAACTTAATACTTCTAGGGTGTTCGGATGATATCCCCGGGGGTGGATTATTAGTCATAGATGCAGTTGGATGGCGGTCTATGTATTTTGTTGTAATGCCCAGAGTAAATCTCATAGTGATCTTCTTGACATATCACGTTATCTTTATTCTATCAATTGCCCAACTGTAATTTGTTTACCCAGCATGTTATTTTATCTATGGAGAGACACCACTAGTGAACTGTGGACCCCGGTCCTATTTTAATCATATTGCAATCACCTGTTTATTTTTCCCGCACTGTTTACTTTACTCGCATATTACTACTGTTTTCCACTCGATACACTCATAACCTTTGTTTCAAGCAAAACCGGTGAGATTGACAACCTCATCGCAAGTTGGGAACAAAGTATTTGTTTGTGTGTGTGCAGGTTCCACAACACCTTCAGTCGTCATCGTCTCCCTTCTCCTGTTCGATAAACCTTGGTTTCTTAACTGAGGGAAAACTTGCCGCTACACTCATCATACCTTCCTCTTGGGGTTCCCAACGGGCTGGTCATCACCACGCACAAGGACTTACTGCTCCCACGTCAACTATACGCCACAGCTCTTTTCTGGCGCCATCACCGAGTAGCAAGGCCCAACACTGTCTACAAGAACAGACACGTGCGTAGACATCAAGCACTTTTCTGGCGCCTTTGCCGGGGAGGTAAGGTAAAAGGTACTCGCATCCTCCTGTGTGAGTGCTCGGAGTTATTTCCTTTAGATTCTGCAATTACAGCTTTTTGTTTCTTGTTTTTATTTTTACTAGTTAGGCTTAATGGAAAATAAAGAGTTCTTTAGTCTTTTTCCTGAGTTTAGATATGAAGTGTTTGAAGAGAAAATTGAAAAACCTTTGGAGCTTAATTTGCATGCTAATAGCAATGTTATTAGTACAAATGCTTTGAATCCCGTTATTGCTAATGCTATAGAAAAGTCTAAGCTTGGGGAAGCTGGTTTTGTTACGCATGATATTTTTAGTTCCCTAGCTTTTGTGGAGAAAGTTTGCTCTGATGATATTTTATCTCCCATATGTGATGTTTCTAATGATGCTTGTGCTTCTCATCCTTTTAAAATACCTATGAAAATTGTTGAACGTGTTATGAATAACCACTATTCAGGAGATGGGACAGTCCCTCCGGGTGATCATTTACTCTTTATATAAGAATTATGCGAGTTGTTCAAGTGTGCAGGTATTTCATCAAGCCAAGTTAAGAGGAAGCTATTCTCTTATTCACTGAAAGGCAGAGCTAAGGAGTGGTATCAGCTGCTTAAAGATGGTCCATCTATTGCATGGGAGGAAATTGTACCTCTCTTTTATTCCAAGTTTTATCCTCCAAGTGAAATTCATAAAGATCGTAACCGGATATATAACTTTTGGCCTCATGATGAAGAAATCATTGCCCAAGCTTGGGGAAGATTGAAGTTACTAATGCATAAATGTCCTATTCATGATCTTCCCTGTAATATTGTTATTAATAATTTTTATGCAAGGCTTTCGGGATATTACAAGGACTATCTAGATGCATGCTTTGATGGGTCTTTCACAAGCAAGGATGTTGACACCAAGTGGGATCTGCTTGAAACAATTCAAAATAATATTGAAGGTTGGGATGGCGACAAAGGTAAAGGATTAGGTATAAATTACGAGTTTGATTGCATTAATTCTTTCGCTGAAACTGCTAATTTTCAAGAGCTTAGTGCTAAATATGGTTTTGATCCTCAAATTATGGTTGATTGCTTTAAAGCCTTTGCTTCCCATCTGAATGTTCCTAAAGGAAATGGGGACGTGTATCATGAACCTTTTAAGGACACTTGTATAGAAAGTGATATTGTTATTGATGATCACAATAAACATGCTCAAACTTCTAAAAGTCCTATTTCTTATAAGCATGTTAATTTTTGTGGAATACATAGACCTTGTGAACAGAGTTACAACAAGGAAGATTATTGCATCACCCACGCAAATGAAGAAACCAGTATGTGGTACAAGGATATAGGTGAGATCGGTAAAAATGTTTGTGAGCTTTATCCTTTTATTTGTAAACATTGCGATGACATAGGTCATTTTAATTTCCAATGCTCAAGCCCTAATAGTTACTCTTCTAGTACCTTAAGTTTGTATTATGATGACAAGATTACTCTCAATCAGCATGATGAGCTCACTTTGTTCTTGACATGTGAAGAGATATCTAGAAAGATTGCTTTGATAGATATGAATGATGTTGATATTAATAGCACCCTGCGTGGTTGTCGTCTCTATTGTGCTAAAGATTGCCTTGCAAATACTTACATACAAAATCTTATAAAACTTGATATTCTGCCAAGCTATGACATGACTGATAGATGTTTTTATCTTATTAATAGAGAGGAGGAATCCTCCAAAGTTTCTTCTGTTGTTTCTGTCAGCAAACCAGATTACGTGGAGAAGATGCCCTTCAAGTCTCTCCCTCCTAAAGGAGAGAGTAAGAAGAGTATGAAGAAGAAGAAGAAGAAGAAGAGGAGTAAAAGGCGAGAGGACACGGTATCTTCCCCTAAGCGTTATGATCCTGCTATAGATTATGATAATTCTGATTGGGATGACGTTCTCATGCCTGTTACCTATGTTAGTGATCATGATTGGGAAAAGCATT
Source organism: Dactylis glomerata (assembly GCA_007115705.1). NCBI lineage: Eukaryota > Viridiplantae > Streptophyta > Magnoliopsida > Poales > Poaceae > Dactylis > Dactylis glomerata. The sequence goes on from QXEO01000762.1 coordinate 418,259, forward strand.
CTACTTTTGATATTGAAAATCTTTTTGGTACCAATTCTAAGGTTAATAATTGTTGTACCATTAGTACTATCCATGTTCCTTCTTATGATGATATGTTTGATGAATATGCTTTGCAAAATAGATGTTCTCTAGCTTGTGATGATACTAAATCTCTAGTTTATGATGGTTATGATGATGGGTATAATATTTTCAGTTCACCTACTTTTGAGGAGAAAACTAGTTACAATTACAATATGCCTCCTGTTTTTGATGATTATGGTGATGAGAATAATTATTCTGTTGAATCTGCTCCTACTACGATAGTTTATGTGGGGAGTATTAATTCTTTTATGCATGTGGCTCATGATAGGGATGCTTTATGTGATAGTTATATTGTTAGTTCTATTCATGATGCTACTGAAAGTTATTATGAGAAAGGGAAACATGGTTTGATGGATCTCAACAATATTAAGTTTCCCCTCTTTATGTTGCAAATCTTGAAGTGGCACTTGTTTTATCTATCCATGATTGCTACTATGTGCCTCGTTGATTTATTTTCTTACAAGATTCCTATGCATAGGAAGTGGTTTAGATTTAAATGTCTTTCATATCTACTTTTTGATGCTCTCTATTGCTTTAAGTTCCTATATGACGCCTTTGCCTCAAGCTCTTATATGGCGCCCACATGAGCATCTTTGCAAATTACTGCGCCTAGCTCAAAGGCGTTAAAGAAAAGCACTCTTAGGAGATAACCCATTGTTTTATTTTTAGTACTTTTTCTTTTATTTGAGTCTTGGAAGTTATTACTACTGTAATAACCGCTCCTTATCCTTTTTATTTCATTATTGTGCCAAGAGAAGCCTCTAATTTAAGTGAGGTAAGATTTGAGGATGTTGCTATACTGAAACAGTTTTCGGTGCTGCACCGTAAAAATTCGTGAAAATTCTCTCGATATCTTTTGGTCCTGCGATTTCTTGAGCATGTGCCTCAGGTTATATCCAAACTTTCATTAGTTGAACACGTTTTGATTTGAGCAACAGAAAACCCTCTAAAAATTTGACCTTTGTCAGCTGTTCTGTTTTGGTAGATTTCTGCCAATATTTATGTTTGCCGCTTTATCGCTTTCTTTTTGAGTTCTTTTGATCACGGAACTTTTGGGGAAGTTGCTACAGTAGTATATGCTTTATATTTGGTGGTTTTGAGTTGAAACCTAAAGCAAAAAGGGTTGATTCATTACTATGCTTACACTAATGTTGCTAATAGATTTGTGTTTAGTTTTGTATGAAGGAAGTTTTCAAGTGTAGGGATCGGAGAGTGATGAGATGAGTTGAAGAATGGACAAAAGCTCAAGCTTGGGGATGCCCATGCATCACCCCAAGAAATATCCAAGAAGTACAAGCATCAAATCTTGGGGATGCCCCCGAGGCACCCCTTCTTCATCGACAAAAATCAGGTCACCTTTCAAAACACTATATTTTTATTGCTTCATGCACTATGCATTTTTCTTGGAGCGTCAGTTGTTTTTGTTTTCAGTTTTCTTTTGCTTTGTTTGCTGCAATAAATGGTTAGATCACATCATGTTTCTTTTGGAGGAGATGAACTCGCTTTTCATTTGCCAAGAACACTCTAGTTTTCACTCTTATCGTTCAATGAGTGTTCTCTTTTTCTGCTACTACGTTTAGCTTTTGTTTTTCACCTTGATTTTTGTTCAGATATTGTTTTATCTTTGCATCAAGGTGTATTTGGACCTCTGGTCTATGTTGGTCTTCCTCAAAAGAGTTGTTTATAAAAAGTTCGAATGGTGTTGGAAAAGAGAAAAAGCTTTATGCAAAAAAGTGGTGCAAGAAAGAGCTTGTGTAGACTGCGGCCTAGGCTTTTGCATGTCGTGCTTGATGTCTTTTTGATAGTTTGCTTGGTAGTTTTGATGTAGCATGACTTGTCTCAAATGACTGAGATTGCTTAATGAGCCTTTGAAAAAATCATGCGTTGTTTTTAATATATGGAAGCATTTATTTGGTTTTCTCCTTTGATGCTTTATTTGGGTTGACTTGGCACATGCTTACACCATGTTGACTACAAAAATAAGTCGCCTATAGCCTCTATGATCATTTAGTTTTTGACTTGAGATACCACTTTATGCTTCTTTCAATGATGTTTAGTCGCTATGCATGATTATGGCCGTTATTGCTCTCTTAGTTGGTCGCTCCCAGTCTTTTGCTAGCCCTCATTTTGTACTGAGTATGAGCTCTACTCATGCATCCAACTCCTAGAAACCAAGTTTGCCATTGTGTCCACTATAAATTCCTATCCATGGTATTTGTAAGCCATTCCAGGTAAATTTTCATGTGCTACCTTTCAAAATACCTTCAAAATACTTCTCATTTTGTGACACTGTTTTCAGCTCATGGGGACGTAGTGGTCGGATTTGCTATCTTCCATATTGTATTTTTCCAAAAATAAAAAAAAATAAAAAAGAAAAGAAAAAAGGCACTCCTCCATGGAATGTGAATGTTGGTGGGCACCCGATGGAATCGGTTAGCCATGGTTTGTGAAAGGAAAAAAGGCGGGGAGGAGTGCCAAGCTTTATAAAAGAGCACAAATGTGCCAATCTCTCTCTCAAAAACTTGCTGCATTTTTGTATGGAAGATAGTAAGAACCCCATTGCCAGTCGTTGACAAAGACAACCACCTCTCAAAACCAATTTTTATCTCTCTATTTTACAAATGAAAAGCTCTAGCACATGTTTAATCACTGCTTCCCTCTGCGAAGGGCCTTTCTTTTACTTTTATGTTGAGTCTCCACCTTCTATCTTTATGCACCGTCTAAGAGAGCATAGTTGTCATTCTGAGTATAATGTGCATTGTCCCAAAGTTTTCATTGATTGATTCATTATCATGGTTTCACTTGTTCTTAAATTATTTGTATCTAGTCGCCCTCTTAAACTTGAAGGTGTCCTATGCATTTATGTTTTGCTCTCCATTAAGGACAAGCTGAAAACCATTTGTATGTTTTTCCTTATGATTTGAACACACGTTTGACTTTCATTGTTTCATTTTCATGATCTTTTGTTTGTGTTCATTTTCATGTTATAAAATGGTTGCTAAGTTTCTTCTATCAAGATTATGTCTTTCATGCCCATGTTTTAAGTTCTTTTGATCCCAGCTCACAATGCTTACATATATGATCAAGATTGTGTAGGTGCATGTCACCTCAAAAATTATTTCTTTTGTTATAACTTACCTACTCGAGGACGAGCAGGAGTTAAGCTTGGGGATGCTGATACGTCTCAAACGTATCTATAATTTTTGATGCTCCATGCTTGTTTTTATACCATTTGCCTTGTGTTTTGTTACACTTTGTGGCGTTTTTATGCGATTTCCGGAACTAACCTATTGACAAGATGCCACAGTGCCAATTCCCTGTTTTCTGTTGTTTTTGTGTTTCAGAAAAGCTACACAGGAAATATTCTCGAAATTGGACGAAAGAAGTTCCAGAACTCCTATTTTTCCCAGACGAAGGACAAGGACCGAAAGAGAGCCGGAGGGGGGCCAGGAGCCAGCCTCACACCAGGGCAGCTCGGCCCAGCCCCTGGCCGCGCCCCTATGTGTGAGGAGACCCTGGCAGCCCCCTGACGACACCCCTTCGCCTATATAAAGCCTCGGGACGGAAAACCCTAAAGGAGTCGGCAAAATTTCCAGAAAGAGTTCCGTAGCTCCGCCGCCGCCATCGACAAATTTTGGGAGACAGAAGTCTCTGTTCCGGCACCCTGCCGGGACGGGGAAGTGCCCCCAGAGCCATCTCCATCGGTCTCCATCGCCGTCTCTGCCATCTCCATCGACCTCACCGCCATCTCCATCAACCTTGCTGTCTCCTATGATGAGGAGGGAGTAGTTCTCCACCGGGGCTGAGGGCTCTACCGGTAGCTATGTGGTTCACCTCTCTCTCTCCCATGATGTGATCTTTATGTGATCGTGAGCTTTGTATCATGTTGAATAAGTAGATGTTACTCTTCTTCATTATGTCTACTCTAGTGTGTTATTAAAGTAATCTATTCCTCCTGCCATGGTGTAACGGTGACAGTGCGTGCATCGTGGTGGTACTTGGTCTAGGCTACGATTGTGATCTCTTATGGATTGTGAGAATAATTATCACTATGATAGTATTGAAGTGATCTATTCCTCCTTTCATGGAGTAATGTTGACAGTGTGTGCACCGTGTTAGTACTTGGTCTAAGTTGCAATGATATTTATCTTGAGTTGTGATTTGATTTGGATATCTCTATGTGTGGTGTTTGTCAAGTACTTGATGAACTTTGAGGAGTGCTTCGTAGCCCTACGCAATGATTAGTGTTATTCAATAGGAGAGTAATTCAGAGTACCATAGTGAAGAGAAGTTATTTATTTGTTCAATTATGTTATATTTGTTGGGAGTGTGTCCACTAGTGAAAGTATGATTGCTAGGCCTTGTTTCCAAGCTTTGCACACCGTTTACTTGCTGTTTTGTTACTTGTTTACTTACTGCCATTTTTATTCCAGATTGCATTTACTACTTATAATCATCTATACCACTTGTATTTCACTATCTCTTCGCCAAACTAGTGCACCTATACATCTGACAAGTGTATTGGGTGTATTGGGGACACAAGAGACTTTCTGTATCGTAATTGTAGGGTTGTTTGAGAGGGATAGCTTTGACCTCCTCCTCCCTGAGTTCGATAAACCTTGGGTGATCCACTTAAGGGAAACTTGTTGCTGCTCTACAAACCTCTGCACTTGGAGGCCCAACACTGTCTATAAGAACAGATGCGTGCGTAGACATCAACTGCTTCCCTCCGCGAAGGGCCTTTCTTTTACTTTTATGTTGAGTCACCACCTTCTATCTTTATGCACCATTAAGAGAGCATAGTTGTCATTCTTAGAATAATGTGTATTGTCCCAAAGTTTTCATTGATTGATTCATATTGTTGGTTTCACTTGTTCTTAAATTATTTGTATCTAGTCGCCCTCTTAAACTTGAAGGTGTCCTATGCATATATGTTTTGCTCTCTTTGAAGGACAAGCTGAAAACCATTTGTATGTTTTTCCTTATGATTTGAACACACGTTTGACTTTCATTGTTTCATTTTCATGATCTTTTGTTTGTGTTCATTTCCATGTTTATAACATGGTTGCTAAGTTTCTATTATCAAGATTATATCTTTCATGCCCATGTTTTAAGTTCTTATTATCCCAGCTCACAAATGCTTACATACATGATCAAGATTGTGTAGGTGCATGTCACCTCAAAAATTATTTCTTTTGTTATCACTTACCTACTCGAGGACGAGCAGGAGTTAAGCTTGGGGATGCTGATACGTCTCCAATGTATCCATAATTTTTGATGCACCATGCTTGTTTTTACACCATTTGCCTAATGTTTCGTTACACTTCGTGGCACTTTTATGCATTTTCCGGAACTAACCTATTAACAAGTCGCCATAGTGCCAGTTCCCTGTTTTCTGCTGTTTTTGTGTTTCAGAAAAGCTACACAGGAAATATTCTCGGAATTGGACGAAACAAGTTCCTGAAGTCTTTTTTTCCCGGAAGCTTCCAGAGATCTGAAGAGGAGACGGAGAGGGTCCACAGGCCACCCTCACACCAGGGCGGCGCGGCCTGGCCCCTGGCCGCGCCCCCTATGTGTGAGGACACCTGGGTCCACTTCTGACGATGCCCCTTCGCCTATAAAGACCCCCCGACGGGAAAAACCTAAGAACCCGATCAATTTTCCAGAAACACATCGCGATCCACCGCCGTCGTCGACCCGAGATCGGGAGGGTCCAGAAGCTCTTCCCGGCACCCTGCCGGAGAGGGGAATCACCACCGGAGGTCTTCTTCATCGCCATGCTTGCCTCCGGAGCGATGAGTGAGTAGTCTACATTGGACTATGGGTCCATAGCAGTAGCTAGATGGTTGTCTGCTCCACCATATGCTTCATGTTTAGATCTCATGAGCTGCCCTACATGATTGAGATCACCGTTATGTAATTCTACATGTTTAGTTTGTTGGGATCCGATGAATATTGGTGTTGTGATTGAGTTGCTATACTAAAATATATCTTATGTTATCTCTATGTTGTTTATGATCTTGCATGCTCTCCGTTGTTAGTAGCTATCTTGGCCGAGTAGTTGCTAGTGACTCCAAGAGGGGGTATTTATGCTTGATAGTGGGTTCATGCCTCTATTTAACCTCGGGGAGTGACAGAAACCTCTAAGATTGTAGATGTGCTGTTGCTACTAGGGAGAAAACAACATTCATATGCTCAAGGGCATATGCTTTGTTTATATTACACACTTTGCTTAATGCAATTATCTGTTGTTCGCAACTTAATACTCATGGGGTGTTCGGATGATATCCCCGAGAGTAGATTATTAGTCATAGATGCAGTTGGATGGTGGTCTATGTATTTTGTTGTAATGCCCAGAGTAAATCGCATAGTGATCTTCTTGACATATCACGTTTATCTTTATTCTATCAATTGCCCAACTGTAATTTGTTTACCCAGCATGCGTTATTTTATCTTATGGAGAGACACCGCTAGTGAACTGTGGACCCCGGTCCTATTTCCATCATATTGCTATCACCTGTTTACTTTACTCGCACTGTTTACTTTACTCGCATACTTTTACTGTTTTCCACTCGATACGCTCATACCCTTTGTTTCAAGCAAACCGGTGAGATTGACAACCTCATCGTAAGTTGGGAACAAAGTACTTGGTTGTGTGTGTGTGCAGATTCCGCGTTGCTACTGGCCGAAGACGAGTCAACAAGTATCGTAAACGGCACCCTTGTTGGAGTGCTATTAAGCCAGTCTGCATCACCTTTAGTCGTTTGTCTCTCCTTTCCAAGAACGATAAACCTTGGTTTCTTAACTGAGGGAAAATCTTGCTGCTATATTCATCACACCTTTCTCTTGGGGTTCCCAACGTGCTGGTCATTTACCAGACGCAACACGGCTCGGCGAAGAGGTCGCCGTGCTGCAGCAGGAGCTAGGTCAGTAGGGGGTGCTCGGCCTCGTCGTCCCCCGTGGCGAGCTGCAGCTGTGGTGCTGAGGCGGCGCCCCCAAGGCCCTCCCACCGGACGCGGCGACCCTGGCGCGAGAAGGTCATCGTGAGGGTGTCGAAGTCCCACAGGATGGGGCCGAGGGTCCGCAGGAAGTCCACGCCGAGGATGAAGTCGAAGCAGCCCAAATTGGTAGAATCAACTACTCTACCAGGCCTAGGGCGGAGGTTGTAGGGGAAGGAGGAAGCTGCGCGAGAGCGGAGGCGAGGGCGCCGTCGAGTCGGCGCCGTCGCGAGAGCTGGAAGAGGCGGCGGCTAGAGGAGGGGGCGGCGGCTAGGGTTGAGAGACCGACTCCTTTGGGAGTCGGCAATAAAGATTATGTTTATTGCTTGTCTTTTCCTGTTCGATTACAACTCCTATATATAATGGAAATAAGATAATTAGGCTAAGCCCCTAACTAAGCCGGCCCATGGGGCGTCCTCCGGTTATACACTAAACCGGTCATAACAACCAGTTTCTTTATTTGCGTATTCAGTGTTGTAGAGATACATTTTTTTAAACCCAGTGATTTACTGGCTTTGGCGAAGTGGACTCACAGAAAATGCAAACTGTGTGTGGTCTGATGTTTAGGCAATTTGCTTCTTATGATGCTCTGATTTGACTAGGCATGGCACTGTGTAGATTGATGAGCTTTTGAATGAAAGGAATGTAATACATTCATTCTGAGCTAATAGTCCATCTCCAAAATGGGATTCTAGCAGTTATAAAGTGCTTCCTATCTACATGAGGTTGTGCTCCTATAAGAATATGCATCTTGGGGGAGTCCACCAAATTTATTCTCCTAATATTTATGTGTGTAAATTAGAGTAAGAAAGTTCTTTGTGGTTTAATGGTTCTATGGATTGCAGTCAAGCATCTAAAGCTTCATATAAGTTGTCTGCAAATTTTTACCACGGATAGGCAGAGTGTAGTCTCTTAACCTATTGATCTCATATCTTTTTTGGTAAGTCATGGCTGCACATTTAAACTGAAACTATTCTGATATGGATGAGCTGCTAGCATCAAACACGTCAAAAGGAGATGTTTGTTTCTCTATTATGTTCTTTCTAAGATTAGTTCCATTAAACTATTGTGTATGACTGTATATCCTTTCATGTTTTCCCCTTTTAACATGCTCTTTTCTTTTTTGTATGACAATGGAACAAGCTACTTGTTGTTTGCAGGTGACAAATCTTAGCTTTATTCTTAATGGCTTCCATTCCATGGACAGTTGAGTATCTTTATATGGACTAGCATTATCTCATATTCTAAGTGATGCATACGAAATCGAGCAATCTGTTGTCTGTTTGGGGATGCATAGATAACTGCTCATCTGGTGAAAAGGTGGAATCGAGCTATCTTTCAAGTTTACGCCTGAAAGGTAGAGGTTGAGAATGACTGCGCAGCTCTTATTACTGAATTGAACATGCATGGTGTAAGCAAATCGGCCATTGCTGGAACAGTTCCGGAGATTAAAAATCTTCTTCATTCGTTCCCTGCTTTTATTTTTTAATGAAATTAATTGAATGCTTCTAAAATATCTACTTATTAATTGAATGCTTCTAAAATGTTCTTATGTTAATGTTAGAATTGTTCATATCGATCAGTCAACTTATTAATTGAATGCTTCTAAGATGTCATTATGGAATAATGTCATGTCCGATTGCTTGAGAGAGCTTTAGATCATGTTTATAAAAAGGACCCAATGGTAATATACCAAAGAACCCTACGCTACCGTCTACTATGCGCAAGGCATGAAAATACGCTAGTAGCAAAAGCGGGCGTGGCAAAGCGCGCAAGGTCCTTCTAGTACTTTGTATGTTCCGTTTGTCTAGACATGATGACAGGGGATTCTGCTCCTAGCGGCCCTCAAATTGGACTTTGTAGACAGACTTGGCTGAGTACTGGCCGTCGATTTTTTGACAAAAAGAGTGGACAGAGGGTTATATTTGTCGTAAAATCTTGGCGATTTTTTTACAAATATAACCCCTTGCCCAATGTTATTTTCAATAATAACCTCTTCCCAATTATATTGTCAATAATAGCCTGGCGGAAGGCGCAAAAGCTACCACGTGTGACCTCCCGCCGATGCATATGGCGGACCAAACATTCCGCCATTCCGAGAGGCGGAAAGGACTTTCAGCCGTTGGCCATGGCGGAACCTTGGCGGAACTAAGTACTCCAGTTTGTTATTATTTCTATAAAGCGGTCAAATGCATGGTGCGCATGCATGCAAGTTCGTGACCACATGATTACATGATGGATGGCAGCAGGAAAATATACATACTGCGACCTAGCAAAACATGCATTGAGCTAGAGCTAGAGAGAGAAAAACAAAGGCAAATTACTGCAGGCTGCTTTCCGCCAACACCAACGACGGAAAGCTTATTCCGCCCTACCCCGGGGCGGGATGTCTGGTCCGCCATATGCGATGGCGGAAGGTGACACGCGTCAGTTTTTCCACATCCCGCCAGGTTATTTTTGTCAATATAATTTATATGGGTCTATTTTTGACAAAAAGAGTGGACAGAGGGTTATATTTGTCGTAAAATCCTGGCCGTCTGGCATGAGGATCTAGGTGATAAAGTCCGTCGTACTGGCTGCAGATCGACATTGGCGATCTTGATCATCTGCCATGCCTGCAAAAACTCTTCCATGATTGGCGTTGTCAGGTTCTGTCTGAGATCTGCCACTCGCTTGATCTTGACATTATGTTTTTATAGAGACTGAGTGTTTTTGGTATCATCTAGGTGTTAATATATTTACTTTACTTCCTATATTCGTTTTGTAGTTATTAATTCATCGCGTCATGGTCACGTCTTCCAGGTCCATTTGATTGGTTACAAGGGGTATTTTCACACTTTGCATTCCCCATAGATGTCATAAAGGTTTTGCTATTTCTTCGACATTCCGATGTCAACATCAGGATCCGTGTAAATAGAAAGAGAAGTGATGATCTTGGACAACTATAAATGTCGAAGTAGAGTGAGAAATAATCACTCTTTTGTTAAGTACACATACTATTCTTTTTTTTAAATGGGGGAGCCACAGCATCTGCATCGAAACAATGCAATATGGCCTTTATTAACTTATTATGTGTCCCATGACACTAGTAGAAAACTAGTAGAAAACGGGCCTAATGTTCATGACGAATTTGAGCTTTAGTCCCGATTGTGTTTTGATCCAGGACTAATGCTCACATTAGTTCCGGTTCAAAAGGCTATGTGGGTCAGAAATCTTTAGTCCCGGTTCAAACGGGACCTTTAGTCCCGGTTAGAAATACAAACCGGGACTAAAGGGTTAGTGAACTTTAGTCCCGGTTGGTACCTCCAACCGGGACTAAAGTCCCACCCTTTAGTCTCAGTTGGTGTTACCAACCCGGACTAAAGGGTCTCCCCCAATTTTCCTCTCATGCATACCACCCCACCACCACCCCCCCCCCTCCCCCCCGCGCAGAAAAACGTCTAAAATAAATAAATGAAAATGATAAAAACTTCAAATTTCAAAATCCTTTGACATGCATGTACCTCATGCAACTAACTTTTATGGAAAATTTGAAAATTGATTTTTTTTTGCAAAAAAAGGTTGTTCCAAATTAAAACGGCTCTAACTTTTGCATACGAACTCGAAAAAAAACGTATAATATATGAAAAATTATCTACACAAAATTTTACATCCGATTTCAACAGCCATAGGCCGTTTGCACAAAATCTACTTTCTCAAAATTCCAAAGGGAAATATGAAAGGAGGAAGATTTTAGTTTTTGTTAGAAAAATGAGAATTTTTTTAAAGGTTTTTTAATTTCTTTAGTTGTTTCTTCTACTTTTTAGTTATTTTGAAGTTTTTAGATTATTTTGGAATTTTTTAAGATTTTTGAATTTTTTATTTTTTGAATATTTTGAGTTTTAAAATTAATATTTAAATTATGCATAAAGATTATTTGAAATTTATTGATGGTCATTATTACTTAATCATTGTTGCTTATTTTTGAAATTATTTGGAATTCAAAAAAGTAAAATTATATGTTATCAAAGTCTAAGGGTTAATACAATTCATAGCATAGTATTATCAAGAAGTCGTGAGCGCAGTCTTGGAAGCTAGTAGGGAAGGAATGGAGAAGTTAAGCATGCTGAGTGTGGAGCAGTGTGAGGATGGGTGACCAGCCGGGAAGTGGGACCACGAGTATATACTTTGTCATGAGAATAGGGGTGGTGATTAGAGATTAGAGGGGAAACTGTCAAACAAATTAAAATTTTTGGAATTTTGATTTGTTTGACAGTTTCCCCTCTAATCTCTAATCACCACCCCCTTTACCAACCGAGACTAAAGGGTTCTCCAGCCCGCAGCGTTCAGGGTGTCCACGTGGAGAACCTTTTGTCCCGGGTTGTGGCACAACTAGAACTAAAGCGAAAGAGCTTTAGTCCCGATTCGTTAGTCCCGGTTGCTACAACCGGGACTAAAGGCCCTTAGAGCATCTCCACTCATGAGCCCGACGAGGCCCCCGGCACCCTTATTTTTCATCCGGACGGCGAAAAACGGCCAAGTCGCGCCCCCGGATCCTCGATTTCGTCCGGATCTGGGCCTTCATCCATCCGGCGAGCCCAGGCCATCCCCGGCCTTCCGGGGCGCGCTCGGGGACTCCGGACGAAATAAACTGGCGCGAAACCGCCGAGAATATTCGCGCGCGTTCCCGCGGGTCGTGTGGCCCCGACCTGTCGGCGAGAGTGGGCGGTCGTCGTCATCATCGTCTCGTCTTCCGCGCATCGTCTTCCCCGCACGCATCGTCTTCCGCGCGCTGTAAAGGCTGCCGCCGCTGGCCGGCCAGCCACGCGGCGAGGCGAGTTAATGCCAGCGCGGCCATATAAATGCGGCCTACCGCGTCTGGCCGGCCACATTCGCCACCATTCGACCAGAGCACACCTCGCCCACTCGCCCACGCCGACGATCCCCGAGACCATGGTGAACAACTCCGGCGACGACGGGGCGGCGAACAACGGCTTCGGCCGCCGCTCCCTCCACCAATGGGAGGGCCGCCTCCTCCATGCCGCCGGCTACATGGCGCCGCCCGACTTCCGGGCGCCCGGAGGTTGGCGCCTGAGCGCCGGCGGTATCCCCATCCCGCCGCCGCCGACCGGAGCGGCTCTCGACGCCGCCATCGACGAGGTGCTCGAGACGATGTCTGACGAGCAGCGCGCCGAGCCGCGCTTCTTCCCGGACAACCGGGAGGCATGGATGGCGTTCTTCCGCCACCGATACGAGCGGGAGCTAGCGGCCTATGACGGGCCGCCCCCTCCTCCGGCGCGGAACAACGCCGCCGGACGCCGCCGCTGGTGGAGCGCGCCCGGCAGGACGCTCGAGTTCGTCCTCGAGCACATCGAGAACGGGAACGACCCCGTTCTCGAGATGCCGCCGGCGCCGCGGCCGACGATCTTCCGCCGCCGCGGGAGCAGCTGGATGCCGCGCCGGATGGCGACGTCCGCCTCGTCCGGGATGGCGTCGTCCGGGTCGGCGACGAGATCTGGCTCGCTGTCCTCGGCATCGACGCCGAGGACAGTGAAGAGGGAGCCGGCGAGCGCGCCGAGGCGGAACAGCGGCGCCCTCATCATCCGCGACGGAGGGCGCGCGCGTCGCCGCCGCGCCGTCGCAGAAGGCCGTCGCAGATGGACGCCGCTCAGAGGGCCGCCGAGCTCGCCGAGGCGGAGGCGAGGCGTGCCGAGGAGGCGGCGACGGAGGAGGCGATCCAGCGCTCCCTCCGCGACGTCGTCCCCGCCGAGAACACCATGCCACTGGACGCGGCATTGGAGTGGTCTCGGCGGGAGTGGGAGCGGGAGGAGCGCGAGCAGCAGCGGCGACTGCTGGACCTTGCCGCCGCCCAGCGTCGCGCCGAGGCCGCGACCCTTCCTCGCCGCGGCGCGCCGCCCGTCGTCAAGCTGGAGGAGTCCAGCGATGATGAGCTGTACCGCCCAACGCCGCCTCGTTTCGGCGACGCTGGGCAGGGCTCCAGCCGCCAGGCGGCGCCGCCGCAGGACGACGACTCCTCCGACGACGACGGCGGCGACTACACCCGTTTCTACCGCCATTTCGGCATGTAGAACGGGTGTTCTAGTTTAGGTTTCGGCCAAATTCGAATATATTACGAATTCGGCCTATATATGTAAAATTCCTATATATTTCGCCTTATTAATATAAATATCTATCAATTTCGTCAAATTTCGCCGAACTTGATCGTTTTTCGTCGTACTGCGTTTGAATTCAAAAAAATCCCCTGAGCTCGCGGCTGGAAAGATGGGCCTCCCCAGGCCAAAAGTTACATCCATCCAGCGCTAAATAGCGCCGGATTTCGGCCTGGGGGCCTCAAACGGCTGGGGATGCTCTTACCAACCGGGACTAAATACCAAATCCACCTCCGTGTACCTGACAAAGAGCAGAGCAATAATTAGTTGGCCCACATATTTATGAGCTCTGAATACCTCTCTCTCTCACCTGATCCCATCGTCCTCAACCCACAAACCATAGGCAGCCACCGCCCCCGCCGCATCAATCATCCTCGCCGCTTTAGATGGCTCGCCCACCCCCGCCGGATCTCGTCGTCCTCATGGGCGTGGCAGCCCGTAGTCGCCGGCATCCTCCTCGGCGGCTCCCGGGAGGCAGGCGTCATCCTCGAACGGCCAGACACACCCTCACCAGATCCTATTCTCGTCCACGTCGGGAAGCATGGTGGGGGGATGGTGTCGACAAAGAAGTCGAGGACGGTGTTGCGAGCCATGCATGCGCGGTAACCTGAAAAGTGTGTGTGGGATCTTGTGGTCGTCCTCCACAGCTCTGTACCAGCCCGCCTGTTGTGGTTCTTGCAGGACATCGACGCCGCTCCGAGATGCTGCCGCCGCTGTGGTAAGAAGATGTAGTCTTCCAGACCCCATCCTACAACCTTTTTTGGATGTTGTCTTCCATGGCAAAGAGCAAGCGCTCGGCTCGATGTTTCCCGAAGTAGGAGAAGCTGTCGGTGGATGGTGGGACTTGACGCCTGAGGCGTTGTTTACTTCTAGGGTATTTGAGGGGATGGGAGGGTATTAATTCGTATTCCGGAATTTTCTCGGTAGGTTGTTTACTAGTCCGGGTTTTGAGGGGATAATCCCGGGATATCCCCACAAATCCCCTCCACTCTAGTGTATTTTTGGCTAGGTTAAAAACTCTCCATCATGGTAGAGTATTTTTGGAGAAGGGTATTTGAGGGGATTTGAGGGTATTGGGTGAACACCAAATCCCCACATATCCCCACATCTTTTGGGGGTGAAAATACTGGCGAAGTAAACGAGGCCTGAGTGATTTGTTGGGGGATTTCCATTTTTTCTATTTGGTGATCTGAGGCCTGATGGATCAGTTGTATTTTTTTGTTCTGTTTAGTTCATCTGTGCCGTTTTGTGTTAATCTAAAATTAATCAACGGTGTTTGATCCGCTTACCTGATATCAGTTAGAGGAGGAAGATTTTGGCAGCCATGCGCTCCAATCTGAAGCATTTTTTCAGTACGTCCGTGCTCAATTGAACAATCACCTAATTTAAAACTTCTCCGGACTACAAATCTGAACCATGCTTTACCGCTGTTAAGTGTAAAATTTGGTTCCTAGTTGTGCTCTTAGAGCTTTAAAATCTTCACTTAAAAGTGTGCTCATAATTATTAAGTTTACTGCTAATCTGGTCTATGTACTAAGTAATAATCAGGACATAAAATTAATTATATTCATTAATATTGACACAGAATATATTCAATAATATTGTGGACAGTTCAAAATAAAGTAGAAATCTCATTAGTGAAGTGTTGTACAGGGAAAGGCAGCTGCATCGCAATATAGCTAAGTTGTCCAAAATCTATGTAAAAGTGAGAAGCAAATTTCAAGAACTCAATGAGAGGAGCGTCTACGCGAGCTCTCATATGATTTGTCTCGATCGACCATCAGCTGATGTGCACTTGGTATCTCGTAGACTGGCTAAAAAAACCTAGCTAGCAGTAGGTCGTACAAGGACATGACGGCGGAATTAACTTCTTTTTGGCGGCAGCGTAGCACACAGACGCACAAGTGAACACGTGAGGCGTGAATGCGTGATGATGCTGGATACAGGCCGGAACGGAGTGCGAATGGGTGGCGGTCCTCAACGTACGTCTAAACTAGGGGTGTGTTCGGTTGTAGAATCTGATGGAATGGAATGGGACGGTTCCGTTTCTCGGAGGCGTTCTCGTGTTCGGTTTCGGAATGGAATGGAATAGCCTCGTTCCTAGGAAGAGAATATTCGGTGCAGATGCGGAATGCACCCGTCCGCCCAAATCGGCCGGACGAGGTGGAATGGCACAGTGGCTTCCTCTAATTAATCAAGTTTAGCAATAAGTAATCAAGATTAGGCTATAATTAATCGTGTTTACCAATAATTAATTAAGATTAGAAATAATTAATCAAGCTTGCCGCCACGTGGCAAGGCCTGCCGCCAACATGGGTGGCGGCATGCTAGGCCTGCCGCCTACGGTGGTGGCGGCATGCTGCGTGGCAGGGTGCCGGCATGGGGGGTGGCGGCATGCCACGTCACCATCTCATTCTGCCCCGTTCCATTCTCCAAAAACCGAACAAAACCGAGCACAAGGATGGAACCGTTCCATTCCTCAAATTTTTCCGAAGCGAACACAGGGTCGGAACCATTCCATGCCCTAGGAATGGAACCATTCCATTCCGTCCTACCCGGTTCCAGAACCGAACACATCCTAGACGGACCGGGCGGCTTCGCCCGGCCCGCCTATAGAGTGTTCGACATGTAACCTATCAAGGTGCTCGGTCGTGTTGTGTTACTGTCTGTTGTAATTTTCTTTCCTTTAAAAAAACTTGGGAGTAGTTATTTTATACTAATTGGGAGTAGTTATTTTGTATTAATTGTCTTATAATGAGTTTAACCTAAGCTCATATGGAGATAGATCAAGACCATGGAGGCTCTCAATATAAGATTATAGGAATAAACTTGCAACTTTTTGAGGTTGGTAGAATCAAAAAATACCATGTTATGCATCCAGTCTTCCTACTCACTGAAGCTTAACAGCTTACAAAATACGATATAACAGTTCTGCAATGCTTCTGCAACACGTAGGACACTAACTAAAATCTACACATAACAATTGTATAAAGATCCAGTCACACTAAGAACCACGGTTCTATATATAGGTTAAATAGCTATAAAGAGGCTATTAGCTCTTAAATCAAGAATAATGACCACAAATTATTTCCAATTGTAAAAAAGATAATAATAATTATTTAAAGAGCTCTATCAACCGTTGTTAGCATATCAAAGGCACAATTGGCTTAAACACTGAACTGGTAGCATTTTTCTGAACCTGTGAAGCTTCTGCCTGTAACAATCAAGAGAATACAAAGAAATTAACAGTATTTACCCGGCTAACATGTCTCAATTTCATAATTATTTGATCATATCAGAATTCTACGATTATGGTAGAAATAATTCCAAATAATACCAAGGTTGAGATGACGTACCATAGGGCTAATACAAACATAGCAACCAAAAGTACAGTTGTGTGTCTTTGAAACGACGTACACACTAGGAACCATAAGAAATATCAAACAGTCTTTTTCATATTCTATATTTCAAATCAGTATCGATGTGTCCTTGAAATCCTTGACTCAAGTGATGTGTTCTTGACAACCACAGAACAGACAAATGCTAAAACATGTTTAGCTATAAACTTCTACAAACATTCCTTGACCATGAAGCTACCAACTCGACGCACAGTAGGAGTGCTTCCTTGACAAACCCAAGGAGACCCGCACTGACGGGGCTGTTGCTGGATGGAGAAATTTATAGCTGAGATGTATGCTTATTCTGTCACATACAATTATAGTGCTAATCTACAAATAGGATACTATTTTCTTTAAATTCTAAATGATGTATAGCTTCCATGATGGTTTGCTAAAACCCTTCATGGAATATGTGCTTGGAGTAAATGCTCCTATGTATAGAACTCAAAGGCACATAACAGTAACATATATAATGATAATGGAGTATTTCTTGGCAAAGCAGAAGCATACCCTACCTATAATCGGCGGGCAAAATGGATAGAGATGTTATTTTTTGTTTTCCTTTTGTACTGTTCCAGTATAGTTATTCCATAGCAGATAAACTCAGATTTCAATACATGTGCTAGCTAGCTACTGTGGGTCTCTTTTTTGGAAAAAACTTCTCTGTTAATTCATTACTTATATTTTTGACTACCTGATGTGATATTTTATTTATCGACAGTAACAGAATCTACATGATGCTCTTATCGTTACTACAACCCCCTTATGTAGTCTGGAATAGGGATACTATTGCAGCTTGCAATATGATGACCCTTGTGTTCTGTTGTGTTGAACATTTTTAAGAACATAGTTGTGTTTTGAATATGTCATATACTACTTTCTGCTGCAAACCAAGAGTTCAATACTGGCTAATTTACTACTGCGCCCATTTTCTCTCGAGGTCAGTAGATTATTAAGCTTCCGATTGAGAATTGTGTTTTGCTCTTGAAATATTTGCTAGAGTCGGCAGTGTATTATTTAATTTGCCTGAAAACCTGAGTATCATTCAATTTACCAAATATTACACGGATTTAGACCATGTTAGTATTTTAACACCGATCTCACCTTTGTCGCATTGGTTACATGTAAATTCAGATGACCTCTTGTACTTTTCTGATGTGCAAACTTATTAGATCTACAAGCTGTTTATAGTGCATTTTGTAATAAGACCTTAAAATCAAACTGAATTCTGTTACTCCAATAAGGAATGTACTATGCTATCATTCAGCTATTTAGATAGATGTTTAGCGTTGTACTCTGGATTTTTCAAGAATCTAGACTGTCCCTGCTATAGTTATCCGAAAGCTCTAGAGAGCGCCGGCCAGAGCCAATGCCGCTCTCGTCGGCGATGCCGGCCGGGAGCGGCGGAGGTGAGGCGCCGGCTTCGTAGTCTAGGTTTTTTTTTCAGCTTGTAGGTAGTGGGCATTCTGCCCGTGGATGGTGGTGCTCCAGATCTGAGCGGCCAAATCTAGAGCGTAGGGTGGCTCTGCGTCGAGGCGGCGCTCCTCTGGTGGGAGCTTGCCATGGCGTCGGTGGCTGACGACGTCCCCAAATAAGCTGGTCGCCTAGGAGCCAGCCTAGGCATTGGAGGAAGAAACCGGTGGATCTCTTCAGCCGGCCGTGGTGGCGAGGGGGAACCATTGGGTCGTGTCTGCTCCTTCCTTCGGCGTGGAGGCCGGTGCTGTTCATGGTGTTGCTGCGCCTTCGTCAAGCTCTTGCTGGCTGCCATGGAGGTGGTGGAGGGTGCTGCGGCTGGAGTCTCAGCGACGTCTAGTCCGTCTTGAAGGGAGCTTCTCTCCGGTGGCTATCGGCGGCTCGTTCTGCGGCACACCGGACTCTTAGGTTGAAAGTCAACCGCTCCTGTCTGCTGCCCCTTTTTCTGCGCGGAGCTTCTCCTTCTGCACTGGCCCAAGTGGCTTCATCCCTGGCGCTAGTGCGGCGGCCATCGTCAGTTGCTCATCGGTTTCCTGGAGAAGGGAATAGGACCTAATTGCATTCTAGAAAAGAAGTAGGGTCCTCTGTGCTAAATTTTTAGGGCTTGGGTGTAATTTTCCATCTTTTTGGGGCCTTTATGTAATTGTCTCACCGATAGCAATGAATGGAAGAAGTTAGTTCGGGTGCTTTGCACCCGTCCCCGTTCAAAAAAAATATCAAGAATCCTATGATCTTGACCTAGCTGCAAGCTGTAATAGCCACAACATACGCAGGTTGCCGCTTCAGCATTGCTGGATTCACCGGCTCCCGACACGAAAAAGAGAATTAACACGTAAAGGATAGGAGCCAAACCTGTGGTGGCCGATGCGCAAAAACATATCTCGAGTAATCAGGGACGATTTAAGAACCAGGAAGGGAACATTTGCTACCGTGAGGAACCAATGACCTGCAAGATAACAAAAACCATGAGTATCCAAGATATCTCCTTGCAAACCAATTTGGAACCAAACCTATTATAGATATAAGAAAATGAATCACCCACCTTAGCCAAATCAACCATGGAAATCATGTAGGTCAGATGTGGCCTCAGGGCCAGCGGAGTGTTGCGGGTTTAGTGGAGGAGTACTGTCACGCAGCCATAAATTTACGGAAGAAAAAAATCTGGAATTAGCACTGAAAAACTTTCTTCTATTCATATGTTGAACATTGGACCAATTAAATTAGTAAATGCATGAAATAATCATGTATACAAATTTCTAAAAACGCAATCGTGTAAGCATGGGAAAAGAGAAAATAATAATAACATCATTTCATCATGGTGATAGAAGCAATTTAGCCAAACAAAAAATATATGGGTCAATCATTGTTACCTGAACAAACTGCAGGAGGCCATACTTTTTCCCAAGAAATTTCACAATATTGTAAGAATGTTTGCCTAAGATCATGCATGTTCACTAACAGCTAGGTCAAGCTCTCCGACAAATACGTATGGCTAATACAATAGGGATTTCTATTTTCGTGCCCTCGGGTCCTTAGTTGTACTCAGTTTTCCCCAGCTCCTTAGTTTTTCCTCAGTTTTGTCCAAGCCCTTGGCTGAAACCGTCACCGGTGCTGGAACGGCCGGTTGCCCGACGGTTGAACACCTTTGACCGTTAACTGCTGACTAGTGGGGCCACGTAGAGCCCGCAAAGACACGTCAGAGCATCCATCTTTGTTTGACCGTAAGCATCGCCGTATCCCTGACCAAAACGCGGACGAGTGGGGCTTCGGTATATCGAATGACAAGTGGGGCCATGACGCTGATACAAGGTACAATACACGGGTAGGAATAGATTTTTAAACGGAGCTCTACAGCGATGGCACGGAGGAGGTGGCCTGCGGGGTGCCGAGATGAGATCGACGTCCACAAAGAACTGCATGAGGCGAGACCAGACGCATTAGATAGATATGAACTAGACGCGTTTAACCATGCAAAGAAGAGAAGAAATGGTCGAGGACATCGACGACGACCTCAACACTTTGACTGACGGTGTCGGACACGAACGCGAGCAATATAGAGAAAACTAGTGTCTCTCCTTTCTGGCGTGTATAGATAGGTGCTAGGGGAGTGTGGTGGCGAAGGGAAAGAACTCGCGGTGGTCTGTGGCGTCCAGCATAGCGGGGCGACGTGGCCGTGCCCACAGCGGCGTGCATGTTCGGCATTGGCATCAGCATGTACGTTCGTCATTGGCCTCGGCGGTATCTCTGGTGTGTCAGTGATCGGATGAGGGGACGGGATTGAGGGTGCATCCCGACGGTGACCTAGCAGTGGCGGCGAGCATGCATAGCCGTTCTAACCATGCCGATATCGGCATCGGCATCGTTTGGAGGCTGTGGTGCTCGAATCATGGTGGAAATTGCGATTCCCTATTATTTTTACATGCATAATATATAGAAAATAGCTAGATCTATAAATCGATGCATATGAAGCTACATATATATTCTTGGTCATAATCCCCTTATCTAAAGGGGATAGATGCATGGCTTCACGTCGTCGTCGCTTTCATCGTCAGTATCTTCGTCGTCCGTGTAGTAGTACTTCCTGCACAATGTTACATCGAACACCTTCACTGTGAGCACATCATCGCCTTCATATTTGAAGTGTAGGATGTAGCCGAAATCCACACCGTGCGCGATGGCGAAATTCTCCCAGCCCTTGTCGAGGTACATCCGGCCTTGTCCGTCAAATAGGACCTCCACGGTCCAGAGACGAGGACCGCAGTCAGCTGCTCGCAGATACACCTTTGCGGGCTCCTGGCCGTCAAGATAGTCCGCAAACTTTTGTGGGAGTGCCTGCAAAGAGATCGAGCGCCGATCGTTTGAAATTAAAGGCTTTTTGGAACATGCACATAATTAATCACATGCATCATATATGTGAGAACGCGTACGTACCTTCTTGGTCAAAGGGTCTTCATAGATGACGATTAAGAACTCCTCTATGATCAATGGCAGTGTTGACGGTGGTGGTGGCAATGATGATGATCCACCACCCAGGCCGCCCCTTCCCCTTCCCCTTTCGGTCGGCGTCCGAGACGTGGAAGCCATGGCAATGGATCAAGTGTATGTGAACGAAGAAGAGAGAGGCAGAAACGAAGAAGATAGAGGCAGAACCTATTGACATGAGGGATGGCCGAGGTGGGGGTTTATAAGGGCGAGATGACCGTTGTGGGGTTACATAATAAATTAAGGAGGAGATGACCGTTGTGGGTGTTTATATCTCAACAAAAAAGTAATGCCTAAAAGAAATGGAAATTCGTGATAGTTTATTATTTTACCGTGAAAAGTAATGCCTAAAGGAAATTCGTGATAGTTTATCATTTCACCGTGAAAAGTAATGCCTAAAGGAAATTCGTGATAGTTTATTATTTTACCGTGAAAAGTAATGCCTAAAGGAAATTCGTGATAGTTTATCATTTCACCGTGAAAAGTAATGCCTAAAGGAAATTCGTGATAGTTTATTATTTTACCGTGAAAAGCAATGCCTAAATGGAAATTCGTGATAGTTTATCATTTTACCGTGAAAAGTAATGCCTACAAGAAGTGGAAATTCGTGATTACCAAACTTGTTGAATCCGGTGGCCAACTCGTTATTTAGCATACATAGAGGGGTAGTAGTTTGCCACCGACAGATAGAGAGAGGGTGGCACGATCCTGCCCGTTAGATCATAGGATCGACGGTAGGTGGACACGATCCGTGTGACAACAGCTCGACCAATCAGGCCAAGTTTGGGCTTCTGTGAGAAGGGAGAGGGTAAAACTGAGTAGTATCAAGGATACAAGGGCAAGTAAATAGTAAACAGGCTAAGGAATTCAAATAAGAGATTTAGAAAAAGAAAAACACATGTTTTGTACAATGAAACCCAGGTTGGCCTACCTCAAAGTATTAGCAATTCAAATATACATGAGTGTAAAAATTATGGCCTCATTCAGACAAACTATGTTTTGGGTATAGATGTTTTGAGAAGGGGTTTGAGTGAAAAGCCATGAACCTTCATAGCTACTAGTGATTTCAGAAGTGGCCATTTGTGTGAAAACTTGATTTATATATGATTGTTATTATTTTATTTTGCGCATGAGTAGGAGGCACAATGATTTTATCTTTTTGATTTTTTTTGCGCATGAAATGAGTCAATTAGATAGCTTAATCCCATCTGTTGACTCTCTGTTGACCAGCCACTTGAGGGTAGAACTGAGTATATTGCACTAGCCAGTATTAGTACTCGAGGGGAAAACTGAGTACAGATATTTTTCCAGTGTAAGACTCGAGGGTAGAACTGAGTACACGTAACGGTGCTGACGTGCAGTCCCACGGACGCGTGTCGCGGTGAGCAGCGGTTAGCCGCGCGGTGCGCGTGTTGAGACCAAAACGTCAACTACTGAGACGAACCGTCACTTTGCCAGTACAGAGCCCCTCTCTTCCTCCCTCTGACACACACGCAACCACGCCTCTCACGTCCCATCACCTTCTCCAAAAAACCCTAGCCGCCCTACGCGCGCTCCCCTGCCGGCGATGGAGAAGAAGAATGCGCCGGTGGCCTACGCCCCCGAGCCCGTCGCCTCCGAGCCCGTCGCATCCGAGCCCGTCGCCGCCGAGCCCGTCGCCTCCGAGGGCGGCGCATCCAAACGCGGCGCCTCCGTGAACTGGGCCTCTCTCAGGGCTGACGGACCACTTCACAAGATCGGCACCTGCTTACTGGCGAACGAGGAGTACGTGGACACCTACGCTGCTTTGAGGCAAGTTTGTACAAATTGGCGCTCAGATCTACCTGAGCCCGACGTGCACCTGCACGAATGGATCATGGTAGAACACGCCCTTCCACGCGCCGCTGAGTTCTCCTTCCTCAACCTTCGCACATCCCGCTACGTCACCATCGATCTAACGGAAGTTCATGCAAGGTTCAAATTCCTCCATATCTATAGAGTTAATCTATTTTTATTTTCAATCGTAAACATCTTAGTGCTGAATGTTATCTTCATCAACTCCCTTTTAGATACTACTTCGTCGGCTTTTACCGTGGCGTCATCGTGCTTGGCCAGAGGAACCAGCCGCACAAGATGCGGCTTCTGAACCCACTCACAAAGACATTGAACGCTACGTTTGAGGCGCAGATGCCATCTATGATTGTGCAGTCAATCGCTGTAATGAAGTCCCCGGCTATGCTCTTCGTTTCCACATATTACCCGGCGGAAATTGCTTGGGTCGATGAGAGCACTCCAACTAAGGGTATAGATGAAGATTGGGGAGAAGGAAGATTTACGATCGAGCACCATTCTATGCGTTGCATTACCACGTTCAATGGTGAATTCTATGCACTAGCTCTACCTTGTCTTTACCACAATTTGGAGTTCGGAACATTAGTGTGCACCAACAATGTCCAGTTGGAGCAGGGTGCGAGCAATGTCAACATGGAGACACTTTTTTCATTTCCAGAACTTGGAAATGACAAGTTCTACCTTGTGGAGTCGGATGGTGATCTGCTGCTTGTGTTGTTGGGCGGTCGTTTGGATGAAGGTCAAACATTGGTGTACCGTGTGGACACTGAGAGCCGCTCTCTCCATGCCGTCAATAACATTGGCAGTCGTGCCTTCTTCGTCCATCATGTCCGGTGTATCTCCGTCGACACCAGAGTGCACCCGACACTTCGACCTGGCTGCATCTACTACGCGGATATGGGTTATATCAGAGAGTACTTTGATGATATGAACGCCTGGGATGAGTGGCCACTACGTGTGGATAGATTAGGAAGGTACGGTCTGAAAGATGAACAAAGGTCATACCGTTTGGAGGATGTATTGGCTGCACACTGCAGACGGAAGGAGTTCAATGAATATTTCATTCGGACCAGAATAGGGAGCGACGAAGATATATATGATGAATGAAGAACAGATTCATCCATCATGGGCTATCCTAATCTTCATGTTGGGCATAGATTGCGTCTTGTATTATTTTCAGCTTAGTTTGTCGTGAACATTAACATCGTTATTGGCTGCTTTTGGCTGCTGTATGCAGTTTATGTATTATACTTAGTTTTCTAGATTTATTATGCTGCTGTGAATTTATCCTATCCTATACTTGCTTCTAGATTTGCTACTAGATTTGTTACCATATTGGGCAAAAAACGAGGGCCAAAAGGCAACAATTATTGAAGAAAGATAGAAATAGAAGCTTCTCTAGATTTGATACTAATTTGGTGAAAAGAGAGAGAACTGTTACAGAGAGAGAGGGGAAAAATGCGCTCTGAAAAATGCCAATTTGGGCCGAGAGAGACAAAACCGAGCTCTCACGTACAACCAAACGCGGTCTCGTCCTGTCCCACACGGTCCCGTTCTACCAGCCCCACGCGACGCGGCCCCACACGACGCGGCCCCACACGTCAGCACGGAACGGTCAACTAAACGGCAACCCTCCCGTCCGAGCGTCTGCGAGGGGTTTCAAACTAGAGCGAGGGGAAAACTGAGGAAAAACTAAGCGGCTGGGGAAAACTGAGTACAACTAACGACCTGAGAGCACGAAAATAGAAATCCCAATACAATAAGAGAAGAAAAGTTGTAATCATGACATATGATGTATATTGCATAAATTACAGACAATGTATTTGTACTCACTGTTATGTTTGTCAAATATCCATCTGATCGAGCAGATGAACCAGTGCACCTAGAAGTACCTAAATTCGCGTGGTACTCCTGCATATGAATTATGAAGGAATCGATATAGAGGGAAGCTTCATCCGGTCCGTAATTTTCTTCATTTCTCAAGGAGCGCTGCTATCGATCTTTTCTGTACTATTTTGATAAGACAACACTAAAATATGTCTGACTCGCCCATATCGGTTGTAGTCACCACTAACGTTACCTCTAGCACAGCCGCCGCCTGCAGTTTCCGTTGTTGCCGGCCTTCCGCTGCTCAGATGCGATGGCCAGATAATTATAAGGATTAAGTTTCCATGGCCGGCTGCGTCCTATATATTCATTCTCCGTTTAGCTTTTATAGTCCTGCACATATTGCCTCTGGTGAGGTGCACCAAGTATACAACGCATCAGGTACGGGTTAACCCTCGTAATGGGTTTGGGACCTTGTACACGGAAGGCGATAATTGTAGTGCAAATAAACACTGTCGTAACTCTGTCTTTGTACGTGAAATACTTCCTTTCTCACCTTCCTCAAGTTCCTGAAGTATTAATATTACTTGTCAAAGGTGCACATATTTGATCGGTAAAACAATTAAGTAGATATTTACTCTGTAAACTATAGGCCATAACATGATAGACCCAGAGCGAGCTAGCAAAGAGAGGCAGAGCAAAGTAACAATTCCTTTTACTAATCAGACCAGAAAGACGATCCATGTCATTTAATGTGAAGATCCAATGGTCTAGAATAGGTAGCGCGGAGACGCCTCACCAGGCTGGGTCATCAGTCATCATCCAGCTTACAGCTTTAGTTAATATCCATTCCATTTTCCCTTAGCAAGAACAGTACTTTAAGTCGCTGCCAACAACAGGATGGAGAGGCAAGCACCACCCATATGGAACTGGAAACAACAGATAAAAGGACCAATTAGCACAACAGATAAAAGGACCAATTAGTACAACGGCATTATCAACCACCAGAAAACACATTAGACCTAGGAATATAACATATCCATAAAGTAATGAGCAACTGCAGTGGTCCAAGTTGTACGAATAACTCTGATAGCTAATTTAATATAAAGGACACCACACAGTGACATCATAATCTTTCTATGTGTCGATGTCCCTGATGTGCTTGTGGTGAGAAAGAAGGAGCTTAATCAGATTCAAGAAAAAAAATTAGAATGAGACCATGACTCATAATATGGATGTATCACTATTTACTATTTGATTTTCTAAACCATAAACCACATATTAAGCAGTAAACACATCCGATGTGTCACTGGATTTCTCCAACAATGATTCATTGGATAACCAGCTGGTCTAATTTGTTCGTCGGCGCTGCCAGTCTTTTTCAGTAATATATCCTGCCATAGGAAAAACAAGTAGGCCAATTGTTGTTGACTTTTCTATATAATTGCCAGTCTGAAATCTAAAGTGGGCATCACAGTAGCTGAACTCAAACTAAAGATAGCAGGGGCAGTTCTCTGATTGCCCCCTGCATGGCCTAAACTAATTCATCAATGGAGGAAAATGGGAATTGCCCATCTATTGGCATTGAACTGTCACCGCCCACCGAGGTTGAACTTCTACTGATCATCAAATCAAGGAAACCTGGGATAAAATTTGCAGCAGTGACTCACAAATTGCTTGTGTGCTAATCTGAAAGGTGCAGCCCAAAACCAGAGCATCGTCCTCCACATACCCATCTACAATAATATTTCATTGTCATCGAAATAGCACTCCAGCTTCCTATTGTAACCACAGGCGAAATCCATGGCAAACAGAAACATGATTGGGGAGGTGCTTGCCGAGACTGGAAGGGAGGAGGGAGCAGACCTAGGATGGCACTGAGTCTCAGCAGGGCTGTTTTCAGAGATTTGAGCCTCCTATGCAAAATGTATTGGTGCCTAGAAATGGAATGTTCACTCGAGAGAAGAGCTAAGGGTTATTAGCTTTTCTATATACTAATGAAATTTTGAATCTTTTTCTATTTGTTCTGAAAAATCGTATGTTATTTTAAAGCAAACATGTTGTTGCTAGATTGGAGCAAAGAACAAATGACTCTGGATAATTTGCATTTGAAACTAAAACTATGTCTATACTCTCATACAAACTATAACCTAGCGTTTCAAATGACATTGACAAAAGTACCTAAACACCTTAATCTAAAATTATATTATTCACTTAACTTGCCAATCTCAATTAATAAGACAGAGAGAATCATAAAGAGATATAAGAGCCATATGCACCTTGAGTTTAGGAACCAAGCTGGGGTTGTTTTCTGGGGTTGTTTTGTTGAGGCTGGACCATTGGAATATATTGCTGCATTACTTTTTCAGGTAATCATCCATTGGTAAAAGGAGAACGTTAGGCATACAATAAAAGTGTTGCATCATATACTCATGGGTTTCGTAAGGGTATGATTATTTTAATTTTACTACTTGACCAGTGTCCACAAGCAGCCAACTCCTAAAAAATAGTTAATCCAATCACCACCTACCAGCCTAAGAATTAGCTTAAATCATGTCGCTCATGCCTGAAACTACATACGTAAGAAATTCAGAATTACCAGATCCTGCCGACACTTCCACATCATATCTTGCGAGCAGCCCGTGCACTTGTAGCCGCCGGCGGCTCACGCAAATGAGGCTTCCAGTGAGCGGCCGCTCAGGCTCCGCGTCGCCTCGGTGTCATCGCTGGACGGTGACCTGAAGTCAACCTTGATGGAGATCTGGACAACGATCTTGGTAGAGAGCTTCAACCGGGAAGAGGCGGTCTAGGTGCAGGGCAGCGGCCTCCTCTTAGGGCGCCGTGGTGGGTCCTATTCAGGTAGCTCCGCTGCAGGGTGCAGTACGCGGTCCGGGAATGGGTGGCGTCGGCGGTTCTCCTTCAGCATCGCTCCATGGTGCAGCCGGTCCGTGAGCGGCGGGCGACAGCCAGCGGGCGACGGCCGGCGGGTGGTCCTGGATAGCGGGACTCCACTAACAGAGCATCATGACAACGGGATGGGAATCAACTCCACTAACTCTCCATCGTGGGAATTAAACAGGAGCACACCAATTTTACAATCAAATGCAAACCCACCTTGTGAAAAGTGCACTCTGCCACAGCCCATAGCTGGTAGTCACCATTACCGACAGTTTCACAAAAACATCATTCGTCAAACTGAGACAGAATAAATTACACTGGATCACTGGCCATTATAACAACTCAATCCATGGCAATTCGCGAAGCTGCAGCTGGTGCCAATTGGAGCGACATATACGGCTTCAGGTACCAAAGACATCGGACGGAAATGAGACTGAAATTGAGAAGGGGGAGGAGCAGGGGAGTACATACTTGCGATGGAGTAGTTAGTGGACTACTCGCAGGTCTGAGATGTCGGCGTGCTCCACGCGCAGCCCCGGGATGGACTCCTCGCACACCTCCGCCGCTGGTCAATTAACCAATTCCGCAGCGGGGGATGGCAGGATAAGAAGAAAAATGAAAAGGGAGAGGAGCAGGGAAGCCCGTACTTGCGATGGAGTAGTTTCTTTTTTGAGATTAACGATGGAGTAGTTGTACTTGGGCAAGCCAAAGAGGAAGCAATCGGTGTTGTGGACCCGGTCACGGAAGGCCTCGATGGCGGGCGGAACCCCCGTCGGGCATCTCGAGGTCGGTGTTGAGCAGCGGCAGGTTGGAGATGTCGACGTGCTCCACGGCAGCCCTAGGATGTGCAGCCATCATCATCCGCCAGCGGCGGCCACCGTCGTCGACCTCAATCTTGCTGCACAGCCGCCTGATGTGCTATGGTGTTCCCCTATCGCTCCCCAGGGGGCTGATTTGGTCTCGAGCCAGTCCCCATCCCTTTGCCACAGGCGAAGGAGATCTTGAGGACAAGGCGGGTGTGAACGACCTTGTCAAGGCGGTGCGGCACACCAACGCCGGGAATTGGATTGTTGCGCCGCCGCCCTACTCTGTGCGTCTTCCTCGGCGGGCGACGACCGGCGGGTGGTCCTGGATAGCGGCGCTGCAAGGTTCCGGAGCAGGGAGCGATAGTAGGCCTGACCTAAGTGCGGCGGATGTAATTCATTGGGAGAAAGTGGAGAGGAGAAAGAGAAGAGAGAGAAATGGATGGGTCGCAGGCGTGCCAGAGAAGGAGTGTTTCCCTTTTACTTTTTACACTTTATGAAGATCTACCCATCAGTGTGATACGTGGCCTAGAAGTAAATTAGACCCAACAGCAGAGTGTAAAAGGACACAGGGAAAAGTAATAAAACATTCCACCGACCAGACCAAACGAATGGCTGATATCAGTTATGCTTAGGATCCAACGGCTTGCATTAGCTAGCCCGGGAACATGCTGAGAACGCTGGGTCACCGCTAAGCTTAAAGCTTAGAATAATATTTTGTACGAGGATTGTAGTTACTACCTCTGTCCTGAAATAAATGATATGGATTTATCTAAATTCACATGTATCTAAATATGCTATAGTATATAGATATATATGAATCTAGACAAATACACATCACTTATTTTTAGACAGAGGGAGTAGTTTAAATAAAGAATGTTTAAAGGAACCCAGCCCGCTCCTCGCATCGCTCCCCAGGCAACGCTTGGAGCGAACCCTAGAGCCGGCCTCCATCGTCCCCCTGCCGCCGCTGGCCCCTGCCGCGGTGGCGGCGGGCCTCATCTCCGAAGGAGGTGGGGAGGCTCCTGGTGCTCGCCCGATGGTGGAAGCCGGCACGTGTGGGGGCACTGCCGACAGGAGAGAGGATGCCAGGGCGGCAGCCTTGCACCCGGGCCAGCAGAAGGCGGAGGAGGCGACCGACGGGGAGGCTTCTGCGGCTTGTCGAAGGCCAACGTGTGCCGGGCGCGGCAGATCAGGGCTCGCCCAGATCTCGCTGAGGTCTTGGCAGGCTTGCCGGTGGTGATTCCTGGGCGCGGTGCGGTGCGGGCTGCGCACCCGGCGAGCTCGACAGTGTTGTTTTCTTGGGCGACATCGGCAGGGGCGGCGGATCCGGGGCTATGCGGCCGGATTTGATGGAGGCTGGGCGTCGGCCATGGGCGCGCACCAGCGTGTGGCGGTGAAGCGGTGGTGCCTGGCGGTGGCTTCGACATGGAGCTGCGTGACGTGAGGTGTTGCTGCTTGCTCACATGAAGGTGGCCTGGTGGTGTTGGCCGCTGGTCTTGCCCTTGCGGTGCGTGGGTAGCAGGCTAGTGGCGCAGGCAATGCCGGGAGGTTGAGGTGATGGCGTGCTCGGCCTGCAGGGTGAGGGATGCCGGGACGGCGGTCCTGGATAGAGCATGGTGCGGTGGGGAGCTCCCAGGAGTGAACTGCGGTGCGGAAGTGTGGCAGCAATCTTTGCAGAGTGAGGTGCTGCTTTGGTCGCGTTCTTCGAGGCTTGGTGGTTAACAACGGCGATGTGCGACACGAGCCTTGCGAGCCCTCTCTCGGAGGGGAGTTCTTTCGGGTGAAAGCTCTGCCCCGACCCTCGCGTCGGTGCTGATGATGGCGGTGTCTATGGATGTCATTTCCCTTTTCTTGGAGGCATCATCGTGGATTTTCTCTTCCGATGATGGCTTGGTCTCTCCGGGTGAAAACTCAAGCTTCTGTCAGCCGGAGCGGGCGACGACGGCTTCTACGTCGCATCCCTCTTATGGGCGTCGCCTTGGAGAGTCAGCTTTGGCAGTTGTGTGTGGTTTGTCCTGCATTGGGGTTAGTGGACGTCGGGGCAGCGGCCCCGGATGGTGGTTGTGCATCGAGGCGGCGGCCTCGGGATTCATGGTGGGCAGATGCTTCA
The DNA here is from genome assembly GCA_007115705.1 of Dactylis glomerata. Lineage (NCBI taxonomy): Eukaryota > Viridiplantae > Streptophyta > Magnoliopsida > Poales > Poaceae > Dactylis > Dactylis glomerata. The sequence goes on from QXEO01000762.1 coordinate 448,811, forward strand.
TGAGGCGGAATAGTTGCTTGCATAGCTTGGGTGAGTATCTTGTGTTGCTAGTGCGGCGAGGCTGTCGGCTCGGTCGACGCTGTCTTGGATGAGGCAGCTTGACTTTTAGGCCGGGGCGGTGGCCCCGGATGTTGGTGCGGCAGCCGTGGTCTATGAGCAGTTTGTCATGTGCAGCTTGGGCTGCGGACGACTGGGTCATGTGGCTCGAGTTCGAGCGGCGGCACGTCGGGACAGCGGTCACGGAAGGTGGTGTCTCAGTGCTAAGTGCATCGAGACCTCGTGTCCTGTGGGTGACAAGGTTGTCTCGATGGTAGTCATCAGCGCCAGTGTGGCGGAGCTCTTCTGGAGGGTTGGCTTCTTCATCTTTGTTGGAGCATCCCGTGTTTGCTCCTCCCATAGCATTCACGGCGTCTTCTCTCCGGCTTGGTAGGAGGTTGTCTCGTCTTGGTTGGGTGCTGTTGTGTGGGCTTTGCCCCTATTGTATCGGTTTTATCCCGATTTTCTGTTAATTAACCGGGCAACTCTCTTCTTAATTAATCGAAAAGGCAAATCTTTTGCCTTGTTTCAATTTTTTTCTTCATGCGAGCGACTATTCAGATCCTGTGGCCGGAGAGGAGCTTTCGCTTAAGCCAGTGATGTACCAACATTCTGATGCAAGAAGTGTCGTTAGAGTGCACAGGGAATGATATTTACCGTTCCATGTATCTAGACATGTTTTAGTATCACTAGTAGAAAAAAGGGCTTCCATTCACCCCAATTAGTTCCCAAACTGTTTGACCCGCGGTTAAAGGGGGAATTAGTCCCGGTTCATTCAAAAATGTGGGCCAGGGAGCCTTAGTCCCGGTTCAAAGGTGCCCTTTAGTCCCGGTTTTTGTCAACAACTGGGGCTAATGAGTAGGGGCTTTTAGTCCCGGCTCATGGCTCAAACCGGGACTAAAGGGCACCCTTTAGTCCCGGTTCGTGTCACGAGCCGGGAACAAAGGCCCGTTCAAATGAACCGCCTCTTCCCGCGCGAGTTACGATGTGACGACGCTTCAGAATCGATTGCCATTAACAGCGTCGCTTCGTAGATCGTCGCCAATTGCTTCGGGAACCGCCGGTCGGCTTGATATCACACCGTCGGTGCTGTCTTCTCATCTCCCTCTCTCTACTATATAAGTGCACTCATATTTTCATCTTAAGCACACATCTTCTCATCCTAATCTTCTCCCAAAACACATCTCTCCCACACATAGCATCACCGCCGCTGGCGCCCTCTCTCTCCCTCTCAATGGTGGAGCAAGATCTACCTCGATCTCGGCTGTACTACATCACCATCAAAGAGATGAACTTCACCATCACGGAAACTCTCCGTGCATCAAGGATGGAGAAGTGGATCCGCGCCGTCAAGCAAGGGTTCCTCGACGCCGCACCGATCAAGTGCGTGGGCTTGGACTGTGAGTTCACCACTCACGAGGTCCCTCAGCGTGCCGCCGTCCTTCAACTCTCGGTGGCGTTCGAGATATTGATCTTCCAGATATGTTAGGCCAATCGCATGCCGCAACTGCTCAAGGAATTCTTGAAGGACACCACCATCAAATTCTGCGGTGCGGCTATCGCCAATGATGTGCGCATGCTGAGCACATACGGAATTGAAATTCCGTCTGCGTACGATCTCCAAAAGATTGTCCCGAACCCCACCAACAAACTAACTCTGAGTCTCTATGATCTGGCCAATGCTACTATTGGGACACATCTTGAGAACAAGAAGAGGATCAAGAAGAAGAATAAGAAGATGGACAAGAAGAAGTACAAGAAGAAGGGAGAAGAAGAAGAACTAATATTTGGTTGGGCTAAAGTTCCATTGAGCTTCAAGCAATTGCTCTATGCCGCTCTAGACGCTCGCCTAGGCTTTGAGATTGCTAGGAGCTACTGGAAGCTAAAAGGCTACAATAACCATGTTGATCGTCTCAACCTTAATGTTTATTAGGTGGATGATCGTAGATGTGTTGTTGTGTAAGTCTTATTATTATTCTATTGGATGAGTATAATGTTTGGAAAAATGTACTCCCTTTGTTTCGGCTAACAAAGTCTATTAATTTTTGAATTTTCGATTTTTCAAGTATTTTGGCTTTTTTGAATATTTTAATTATTAAAAATTAATAATTAAATTATACATAAAGATTATTTGAAATTAATTGGTGCTTATTATTACTTAATCATTGTTGCTTATTTTGTGAATTTATTTGGAATTTAAAAAAGTAATATTATATATTACCAAAGTGTATAGGTTAATAGAATTGGTAGCATACCATTATCAAGAAGTCGCGAGCGCAGTCTTGGAAGCTAGTAGGAAAGGAATGGAGAAGTTAAGCATGCTAAGGGTGGAGCAGTGTGAGGATGGATGACCGATCGGGAAGTGAGGACCACAAGTACTTGTAATTTGACATGATAATGGAGTGAGAGCCATAAGTATCTAATTTGATATGAGAATAGAGATGATTAGATATTAAAAAAAATGAAAAATAGAGAAATAAAGAAAATAGAGAAATTCCAAAATATAAAATACAAATTTTATTACGAATGGACCTTTAGTCCCGGTCCGTGTTACGAACCGGGACCAAAGGTCCTTCAGCAGCAGCACATGACCCGGGCCACATGGAGGCCCATTGGTCCCGGTTCGTAAACAACCGGGACTAAAGGCTGGAGCCTTTAGTCCCGCTTTGGTAGTTCCGGTTGCTACAACCGGGACTAATGGGCTTTACAAACCGGAATTGAAGGTATTTTTTCCACTAGTGCATATAGATTAGAAGCAAAATGTGATCCTACACACTAAAATACATCTAGATATACATGTGTGTCAGAAAAAGGCTAAAGCACCTTATATTTTGGAACCAAGAAAGTAGTTTCCTGTTGACATGGGTATGCCCTTCGGGTACCCACGGATTAGTATACCGGGTTTGGCCCATTATGGAGGTGGACTGGAACAAGGACTCAAAGATGACTTGGAGACGAAGAAGGAAGGTTCTAATCTGTATTCGACTAGGACACTTATAAAACCTTAGCCCGGTTGCATATATAAAGCCAGGCAAGGGCGCCCCTAGAGAAGACAATCTCATAGACAACTTACAATATCATAGACACGCAATATTAGAGATACAAGATAGATTAGACAGATAAAATCCGCCTATGGTGGCACCATGTAAACACCATTGTGATTATCTACTAGATTGCTAGCAGGATGTAGCGATCCTCCACCGCGGGGACGTAAACCTGGGTACATCGTGTGCCAATCTCGATCCCGGAATCTCTAGTCGTTGCTATTCCCCCGATCCTAAGTCCGATCTCAACAAACGCTCGGGGGCTCGACAACAACTCGACTACGTCATCGTCGACTACGCCGCGCCGACCACGCCGCACCCGATAAAAGCTAAGTTTTCCACTTTCAAGAGTTGATTATTATTTACTTTCGCCATACCCGACACTCGGGGGCTCCGCCATGAAATAATCATTTTGCATATCATTGACTTTGAAAATTACGAAAGCCCTAGTAGCTGGTGTTCCTTGTCGAATACTTGTCAATTTAGTTTACATTCGCATGAAGCTCGACTAACGGTTGGCAAGGCACAAAATCTTGGGGCGTCAGGCTAACGAAAAGGCTTAGCAAGTATCTTGAAATTAATGCGTCATATTACGTCTGATCTGAGTAGCTGATCGAGCCGTGAAGTGTATCAGGCTAACGAAAGGGTCTTACGTACGAGCAACAAAATTGCACAAAAAACATCGAGTTTTTACATACTACATCATCATCATTACAATATGTAAACGCAATATTTCTTCGAGAGACAAAATATTTCACAATTATTTATATTTTCTGCAGGAGTCGACAAATTCATCAAAGTCATCAAAGAGCCAAACTTCTTCGAGTAGTGCAACTTGAGTCTATGCCCGGCTACAAGTACCCGAACATAGACACGAGGGCTACTCCCATCGGGAGCGCTGGTCGCGCACCCGATAGAAACACAATTTTGAGAGAAAGAATTCAACAAGAAGATAAGAAGAAATTGGAGCCTATGATCGACTACAAGTATCCGACCATAGCCTCGGGGGCTACTACCATCGGGAGCGCTGGGCGCGCACCCGACGATGTTTTTTCATGAATAATGAAGCAAAGAAGGCGAAAGAAGATTTCAAAATCGTCATTACTACCACCTGGAGGGAGTTTATATCAATCAAGGTTGAATAACCCGAAGATTTTTAGAATTAAAACAGTCAAACAAGGCTGCGACATATGATTCTCGAGTTGCGTCATCGCGACAAAACTCGAATGCCATGATTGAAACATATCGTGAAGGTAAGACCCCAGGATCCGTCATGTGTGGCCCGATATACGTACATGGATGCGCTCTGCTGGTACGTATCCGTGTCTACGACGCGAAGAAAATCCTGGTGGACGCACTGGGTACCCTAAGAACCACTGGGACTCATTCTTTATAAGTCCTAAATGCGGCAAAAGAATAGGTTTGACCGGTTTCCCGAATTCAAGTCTAAGGGAATTGAATTTGAAGTAGGTGACAAGTATCTGTTCCGGCAGTTAACTGGCCTCTTGATCCGTCAGAGTTGTCAGGCTTGTTCATCAAAACCCCTTGCGAGACATTATAATAAAAGATAAGTCGAAAGACCAAGTCAAAGATTTGAAGTTTGAAGAAGTCGAAAGATTGATCAAAGTCGAAAATAAAAAATTATTTTGAGAAGAGCAAGGAAGAAAATTTCGAGTCCATGGACTCAACATTTACTCCCATCGGGAGAGAATATTTCAGGAAGTCGAAGAATTGAAGAAGTCAGAGAATAGAAGAAGTCAAAGATATATGAAGTCGAAGATTGAATAAATCGAAGTTTTCTGGAAGTCAAATTTTCAAGAAGTCAAAGATTGAAGAAGTTAGAAGATTGAAGAAGTCGAAGATTGAAAGAAGTCAAAGATTGAAGTTTTGAGACTCAACCCGAGTCTGCGACTCAAGTAGTGTCTCGGGGGCTACTGACATGGGTATGCCCTTCGGGTACCCACGGATTAGTATACCGGGTTCGGCCCATTATGGAGGTGGACTGGAACAAGGACTCGAAGATGACTTGGAGACGAAGAAGGAAGGTTCTAATCTGTATTCGACTAGAACACTTGTAAAACCTTAGCCCGGTTGCATATATAAAGCCTGGCAAGGGCGCCCCTAGAGAAGACAATCTCATAGACAACTTACAATATCATAGACACGCAATATTAAAGATACAAGATAGATTAGACAGATAAAATCCGCCTATGGTGGCACCATGTAAACACCATTGTGATTATCTACTAGATTGCTAGCAGGATGTAGCGATCCTCCACCGCGGGGACGTGAACCTGGGTACATCGTGTGCCAATCTCGATCCCAGAATCTCTAGTCGTTGCTATTCCCCCGATCCTAAGTCCTTCATCTAGGACATTTGTCGAGTTAACCCCTCGTCACCTGTCCATAGTGAATCAACGGGGATCTTCGGGAGGCGGTGTTTTAGCTCATGGGTGTAACCTATTACAAAAAAAAAAGCAAATAGACACAATTTGGAATGCCTAAAAAAATCTGGAAAATCATAAAAAATACATGAAATTTAACCAAAAAGAACATTTTCCGCGGCATATGTAAAAAGACTGAAAATATCATGTCAATGGTTATATACTGTAGCCTCGATAATTTTCCTTTTACGCAAGCCATGGAAAAAAGTTGCCTTTTTCAAAACTTTATATGCAAACCTAAAATGTCTAGATGTAGGCAGGAACATATTTTTTAGATTTATTTTTATAAATATCGATACTTCCTCCGGTTCATTTTACTCTTTGTTAGTATAGATATATCTAAATACATCTATACTAGAGAAGAGTAATATGGATCAGAGGGAAGCTAAAATAAATTTCTGCGGAATCGTTGATAATAATAAGGTCGGCTCTTGGACACGATGTACAAGACATTCGCTCTGTCATGAGTTCATGACTCGTGACCGGCAGTCATCATGTGAGGCACGTACATACGCTGATACGCAGTGCACAGTGCTAGTTGCGCTAATCAGCAGAATGGTGCAGTAGGTGGTACGACGGCATCACGCACACGGTGGAGCTTTTGGCGGCACAGTGGCCGGCCGGCGAGGACCCGATCGGCGATCGACATGAGCTCGATCTTGCCCGGTTGCACGCAGGAGCAAGCACACTGGCACAGCAAAACTCACAGCCCTGTATCTTTGTGCTCTCGCGCCATTTACAATGACACTTCAGCGCAGCTGCGGCGAGAGAGACGGCCGGATAAGTTTCACTTGACTAATTGTCGCCGATGGAGGATTTCACACGGTTCATCTCGTTTACGCAGTGACACTACATGGCAGCTAGCCGTGCAGAGCAGGGTAGCCTAGCCGATCTGTCCGCACTTTCGTAGACGACGAGCTTTGTATGCGAGGTCGTGGTCGGTGGCTGTTCGTGCCGTAACCACGACGAGACATGGGGATCGGTCTCGATTCATAATTGCTTCTCACGCATTGGTGATTTAGTTTCCGAGATTGGACAATCGGATTCCGTGCGTGTGCGTCCCAGTGATCGACTGATTTCGCTGTGGATATGCAACTGATATCTTGGAAGGCCCGCGCCCAAGCCAATGACTCTATTCTTATTGCTACTAGGCCGAACAAGGCAAACGCAACCTTTGCAGGCCGAAGCGGCACATTTTATCATTGCGCACAACGAGCTAGCTAGCTCATTCGTGCGGTGAATCCTATTCGCCGCTATGCGCGGGAGCTATCTGGTGCGCCGCCTAAAGCGAGTCGCATATGGGCTGCGCTGCTACGGTCAATGAAAGGTGTACTTTTCCTTTTTTACTTTTTTTCTTTTCCTGCTTTGACTTTTCCATATTCTTCCTTTCCGGTTTTCTTTTCCCTTGACCATTTTTTACTTTTCTGTATTTTATTTTAAAAATATGCATAGTTCAGACAAAATAATTCAATGTAAAAATATAGAGCGGGTTTACAAAAAATGTCAATCGATTTTAATTATAAAATACTATTGGTTTAAAATACATTCATGGAGTTCACAAAAGTTGTTCATGGGATTACAAAAATATACATGGTGATTACAAAAATTGTTAAAAGATTCCGAAAAGTCATCACACGTTCAAAAAAATCACGAGGTTTCAAAGAACTTTTTCATGTATTCAAAAAAATGCTCGCAACATTAAAAAAATGTCCAATGAGTCAAAAATTCCTTACATATTTCCTTTTTTGTTTATGTTTCTTTTTTTTGTAGTGGTTTTGAAAAGTAATATGATTTTTAATAGTTTAATAAGCAAACAATTTCTTGAACATCGAGAAAATCTTGTCATATAAACATTTTTCTGAACTTGTGAACAATTTCTGAAAACTGTGAAATTTTTTCTCTCATATGTTTTTTAATTTTATAAATATATTTATTTAAAAGGAAAAACTTATTATATTATTTTTTGAGACTTGTTAAAAATGGATATGTGGAATACCACTCGGTGTTGCTTCCCTAATGGACGCACCAAGCGTCAAATAGGAGCACCCTTTAGGATAGAGCGGTGGTTCAGTAGCTGTGGAAGACATCCCAAACCATTTTTAAGCATGATGCTGACATCCCAAGTGGAGAAAAATTCTTACAGGGTTCGACTCTTTGAAGATGACATTGGACTCTTTTAAGATGTCAATCTAGCAGGAAGGAGTGGGTGGTGGATAGTAGGCGCACACAACACATTATGTCTAAGTTGGGATAGCGTTGTATGCTCGCGTGGTCATCGGTTGCGTCCTCCCATTTTGCTACTAGGCTTAGCTGCGTGAGGGAGGCCAGTCAACATATGGCTTGCAAGTTGCAAGCATTAGAAGTTACCTCGATGAGTATGAAATCTAAAGATCCCCTATAGATCACATGCAACGAGTTGTACGTACGACTCACTTACGTGAAGTTCATCCCTACTTCTAGGTCCATGAAGTGAGTGCTCCTACTATTGTTATGATTCACATGCAAATCATTTTTACTTGACAAATATTCTAATTGGTAAAGCACCACCAGTTTACATCATTAATGGTATCTTCTTCACCTATTTGAATTTAACATTTTTTTGATTTATAATTTGGTCTTCTTAGGTGATGCATGGTTTATTTGTAATTGCAGACTATGTTTTTTTGTAAACATACTAATTATATTTTGAAAAGAGGAGTAGAAAAACTATGCAACTTTAGTATTTTTAATAACTTGGAGAGCTTATTAATAGTTTCATATTATGGCACAAACCTATTATGCACTAATAATAATTTTAAGATGTGAGCCTACAATTAGTTACCATCCTTTTTTACTCATGCATAAGAATTCTTTGTTCTTATGCACAAGTACCTTTTTACTAGTGTAATTTTGTAACTATCAATAAAATATTGTGTGATAGACGGCCATATATAAACTAAGATCTTGAAATAGCCCTATATTTAGAAAAGAGGAGATATTTAGAAAAAGTAAGCAGCTTCGTTGAGTATTTCGAATTACAACAGAGCTTATCCATAAATTCATTTATTATGGCACAAAACATATTATGTGTTGATTATAACTTAAATATTATCTTCGACAAATTCTCCAAATCGCTAGCCCGTGCAAGTGCAAGTGCAAGTGCAAGTGCATGGGTAGATGACTAGTAGTTGCTTTTTTTTAGCAAGAATCTAGAGATCCTTTTCTCTTGACCAATCGACGGGCGACGGCGGACACAATTCATCAATGGTTGATTACTAGAGCCTTTTGGCATTGGCAGGATATGTGCATATGGACGCATCACTCATCGACACCGAAAGATTCTATGGGTGCATCATATCAACGTATAGCAGATTTGCTATGTGATCTCCTCATTATTATGGGCAATGACCTAAGTTGTTGGGATTTCGCCCACAGTGCGAGGGAAAGGTACAAATTATGAAGCCGACATCGCTCTTGTCACATATACTCAGTCCATTCAGGTTTATTGATGGAGGCGTACTATCTTTTTTGTCGATTTCTAGTCCTCAATGGAGATGGTATATACATAACCTGTCTTGAAAAATATTTACAGAGACTTTTGGGAGTGGCAATTGCTCTGCACCACCAGATTGATTACCCTGTTTGTTTTGAATGAGATGTTGGTTAAGTCAGGCCGGCAGGCTCACGTGGAGCAGTTTTATTTGCACTACTTGTCGTTTTTCGAGAGAGAAAGAGTTAATCAGCGCTAGCAGACAAACACATACTACCAGAGATGATCAATCTATCACTAGCAAGGAAATAGACAAATGGTACGGGCAAGACATGATGTGTATGGTGCCGCGTCCATATATAGAGAGATGCGATGCCAATGTGGTGTAACGTCATGCCCATCTCCGGCCACCGGCGTGGCTGGTCTGTACCATTTACAGGCGGGACACCTGCGCTATATTTTGGCCGGTTCCTGGCTAGGTTACTGGCTGCTGTGGGTGGACATCATGGTGAGGCAACACGTACCCAAAACCGAGCGATCGCTGCTCGCTACCCAACCGGATCAGCTACTGTTGGAGGGGTAGCCTGATTGGTCAGGACTAGCTACTAATTTTATTCGTGACCATTAGTCCATTACTAAGGGAGCACAGGCTATCAGTAGCCACATCCTCGCGAATCTTGCACTTCCGCTCTCGAGTCCTGACCATAACTCAGAATTTTGAGAGTCTCTACACATATATAACACACTCGTTAGTGTATGTAAGTTTTACACAGAAAATGCTAGATTGTTTTGCATATGATGGAGCTTTTAAACTTAAAGTGTTTTGCTTAATAAAGTTGTATAATACTATTAAGTGTTATCTACATATTCCTGCACTAGATGTCTACATTTGGCCACAACGTGCTAAATTTATATGCCTATCCATTCCCTCGGACCAGAATGATATTTTATGAAGACAAAAAGATACTAGTAAACATGCTCTCAAGGCAGACGCTAGGCACCGGCTTGGCAGACGGGGGCAAACATCGCCCCAAACCTCCAATCCACTCATTTTTTTTATAGATTTACAACATCATCATAACATTTTTTCCCGCGGCGTGTCAAAACAGTACAAAATAGGTGCAATTTGAAAATACCAATACAATAAATAGTATGATATGCAGCAAATCCCCACTGCTTGTAGAAAATTCCCGAAAAAAATCACCACTCCTATGTAGCATGGAGGTCGGATGCTTATCGCACCCACAAAACATTTGCAGGATGAAAGCGACATTGTCTGTAGACCCAAAGATCGTCTCATCATCTAGCTCACATATTAGCAACAAAATGGAAGATTGTTAGCAAGTGATAAATACATGTTTAACAACAAAAAATCATGAATTACTAACATTAAATATGGGCCACCGACCTCTCTGCCCTCGAGCTCCAAGGAGATGAAACAGGTTCAATAGGGCCCGTCACTGTTGGTGTTGTATCTCTCGACCCTTGACTCATTGCTCTTTATCCACCGTCTCCCCCATGCTCAACTCAATGTATATAAGATCAAATGAAGCTTTGTGGCCTCCTAGTTATGTGAGTGGGAAAAGGATGGAGGAACATGAAGCCAGTGGAGGCGCACCGTGGAAGTAACAACAACATAATGGTGGTGGATGGTTGTCTGCTCTACGGTGGGTGACACTCAAGTTCGAGGAAGTCGACGTTAGCGCACATGCTGGCCACAATATGTTTGACATGCCAAACAATGGTGCCATTAGGAAAGACTGGGACATGATAGGCGGAATGCTTCCTAGTTGTTGCAGTGCCTATGAGGTATGGGAACCGAGGCACTATGTTGTGTGCATATTATGATCTTAGCTTTATTTATCATTTGTTTTAGCATGCATAGGATGATAGTTCCACCATCTTATCCAACCTGAGCCATGATGGTGACTACCCCCTGGGGGCCGCTGCCACAGTTGCTACAAAAAATGGAGAAGAAGAAGAAGAGGAGGGAGAGAATGAGAAAGAGACGGAAGAGGATCACATCATTCTTATCTATGTGGAAACCGGGTAGAAAGTCAAGTCGAGGAATGGAATAGACGTTTGAAGTGGAAGACCTTGGAGGATGGGACTTTAGGTGAAGCTTGGAAGGAGGGAAGCCATGAACCCATTACCGGTGCCAATCAAATGTCCGACACATACTGGGGGAGGATAAAAACCCAATTCAATGAATAAAATGTTTTGATGATTTTGAGGAAAAAGCACAGGGAAAGCAACGAGTCAGCTATGTCGCATGAAGGTGGAGGAATATGTAAAAGAGGTGTACAACAAATGCAATGGAGATCTTGATTAAATTTGTGTAAGAGGAGAGAGTGGCAAGACGATGGAAGATAGTGTAAACTTTGTTCAATTTGGCATACTCACCATGTCATGTATTGATGTATATCTTTTTGGCTTAGTGTAAGAATTCTCTAAGGTTCTTTCGAGACAACAATAAGAATAAAGACTCAACATGATGCATTGTATTAGTAGGATCGAAAGTTGCATAAAATTGGCAATCGTCAATAGGACTCTTAGCAACATGGGTGGAGCATCATTGATATAGATGGATCGATGCCCGACGACATCATCGGCGTCGGTGCAAGCATTCGAGTGACAAGTGTGTGCCTCACTGAGGTCTCATCACACTTCATCTTGGTTGAGTAATATTTTGATGCAAGGTGGAACTCCAAGCAAGACTAGATGATCGAGACCGAGCGACAAAAGGTTCACAACGCCAAAATCGGACCCCAAACAACTTTGATCATAGCCATCACAGAAAGAATCAAGGCAATTTTGAAAGCATCACATTTTAGGCTTAACAAAATAGAAGAGAATTCAAAGATCTTGATAGCCGACATGTTGACATGGATCATCTGGTGAAAAGTCTTGGCATATGATAAATAACCAATGCATCATGCATGAAATGAGCCTTGCAACGGTGGTGCGAAAGCCAATACCAGCTGTGACAGAAGAGCTAGTATTTTTCATTTAATTTGTGTGCAGTTGATGTCATAATATGTGATGGCCAAACATGATGGCATATTTTGCGGAGCAAGACTTTAAATTAGACTATATATTAGAAAGATTTATGTATGTGTTCCAAATATATGTATCAACACTTACAATAGCGGTCATATAACAATGTTGCCAGATGAGCTGGAGAGACACCGCTAGAGATGTTGTAAGCTGGGTAAATATCACATGATCCAACACTTCATATGATACCATGGTACCACTCCTAAAAATTCAAATTTACAAGTTTTTAAAAAATGTTAGCATGCACAACATGTGTAGCTACAATCCCTATAATTTACAGAACCACATTTAACATACACATAGAGAAACTAAAAAGAAATCTGACATGAACATTGTCACAAAACGACAAAGGCACAAATGTCACTATTCACATGTAGATTTGACTTTTTTTCCTCCGTGTACATTTCCAATTTGGTTCTAGATATTATAGAGATCACAGACATATCTTGTGCACACACACATTTGCTTTCGATTTTTTTCAAAATTTGGAAATTCGAATTTTCAGATGTGGTAGCATTGGTATATCATGTGAATGACATGTGATATATTCCTGTCTAAGCTGCTCTCCTTCGTTTTGGTTCACTTAACTTTTCCTCCAAATAAAAGATTTCACGAGCCTGCAGTCCTGTAGCAGCCCTATCTCTGTCATTCGCCATTATTTATACCGAGCAATTCTCCTCTCCTCCTCAGCGGAGTAGCTCGTTTCAACGTTTTCTGTTACAGGAGCGCCGCCGCTACCATTCCTACCCTAGCTACCTTCTGTTCTGCCGCCAATATTCTAGTGTGCTAAGGCTTGCATGTAGGTGGCATCGGCACAGCCAGCTGCCAGCAGCTTCAATTCCTCCATGGAGAAGGCCACGCCGTCGTGGTTGGTGCCGGCGGCGCGCGTCGACGGCAAGACGGTCCGGCTCTTCCAGTGCCTCTTCTGCGACAAGACGTTCCTCAAGTCGCAGGCGCTCGGCGGCCACCAGAACGCGCACCGCAAGGACCGCGTCGGATGTTTCAACGACCCCTATAACCAAGGCTGGACGCGAGCCAACTCGGTCCGGCTCGAGCCGAGCCCGCAAAAAGCTCGAACCATTAGTGGCGAGCCCGAGCCAGCTCGTCAAGGCAGGCGAGTCACAAGAAGCAACTCGGCTCGAGCCAACAGGAAACTCGGTCCCGAACGAGCCGGCTCGCGAGCCCAAAGTGTACACAGCAGAGATGACACCCGCCTGCAGTACAGAGAGCTTTTGCATCGATTTTTTCTGCCAAATTCAACATCCATTCACTCAGTATTGTAATTCGGAGTGGGGGCGTGGATGTGTTGTGAGGCTGACACCTAAATAACAGAGAAGTGTGGATCATACCTTGCTCTGCTCATGGATGCGTTGTGGGGCTGCTGCCGGCCGGCCGGAGATGGAGCAAAGGAGAGGAGACGGCAGAGCGTGTACAGCGCGGGTGCCAGGGACATGGGGCGACGCTGATTAGCAGCTCGGCGGTGGCATCTGGCTGGGCGGCGGCGGCACGCGACATGAGATCGATCTGGGAGAACGAAGCCCTCCAGTCCTCTTTCCGTCCCGAGCGAGTGTATCGACCAGAACGGGCAAAGATATTTCAGCCCAAGTATCTCGCTTTCTCAAGTAAAATAAGAATAGCGGGCCAAACGAGCTGGACCAAGCCGAGCCTCGGCTCGGCCCGAGCTTGCTGCGGTCCAGTAATCGTGACTCGACTCGGTCCATCACAACTAGCGGGCCAAGCTAGACTCGGAGCGAGCCCAAGAAACTCGGGCCGAGCTGAAAAGCTCGGTCTAGACGTCCAGGAATACCTATAACGACGGCTCATTCGGAGGCGCCGCCCTGTTCGCGACAGCGCCGTCCACCGGGCCGCCGATCGATTCTGCCTCAGGCCGGTCCATGTGCACGAACATCGCCTCGCACGGGGCTGGCGCGCCGGCCGCGGATGCCTGCAGATCCGAGAGGTGGGGCGGCAGGGCTTCACGCTTGGTGGAGCGCGCGCTGCTCCTGAAATCATCGGATGGTCGAGATGGCGCGGTAAGGGAGTTCGTGAACAGCGGCACCGGCGGGCCGCTGGACCTGGAGCTGCACCTGTAGCTAGCTTCGCCTGGCTTACTGGCTAGCACACGGGAAGGTGAGCTAGCAAGCCAGGGTTCGAGCCTCTACCTTAATTAAAATGCTATTGGGGACCGTTCGTCCCCCATTGGTCTTATTTTTTTATGTTCCATCGTTTAGCCAACTTGATCTCCATGCAGGAGGTGTCGTCGATCAATTCAAAACACTCAGACCACAAAGATAAATCTGTGTCGGGGATCGGAGACGGAGTTGATACCTTCGTGTCGGCAACTCTTTATACATTTCCATGCCCTTTCAACATAGGGTTTTTATTATTTCTGCCACTATGACCAACCACATACTCAAAAACATCACTTGACCAATTTTTTCGAGAATATGTCCTGGGAGACATATCTGTCACATAGAAGAAGAGGCCGATGGCTGATACACAACGCCAAGAATGGCTACAACACACCGCTAATCCGAAGACTAGCCACCACGCACTACAACAACAACGATACAAGGGCCTCGCCCAAACTGAACCACAAGCCGCGTCACGACCAACGCCAAGCAACTCCGAAGAAACGACCTCCTCCGAACTCTCCTCGTCAACGTACCAGCAACCCTTGAGCGCCTAAGAGTCGGCAGGCGGGTGGCAGGACTTGGCCAGCCCGAGAAAGGTGCCACCTTGGAGTCGCCGACGACGGCGTACATTGCGCCTTGGAAGCTCAACCTTGAGCAGTAGCAACGCCAGAGCGACACCGCGCCAGAACCGTGTGCTCCACAAGAACGTATCCCGAAAAGCGTTGCTTTCAAGAAAGGAACGACGTCGAAGACGCCGCCACCGCCGACCGGCCAACCCGATCTGGGTTTTCACCCCGGAGACACCACCTCGAGTAGGTGAAGTTGCGAGCACTCCTCGATGACGCCTCCAAGGAGGGGAGCGACGCCCGCAAGCGCCGCCATCACCGGCTCCGACCTAAGCCCGAGCAGATTTTCATCCGGAGTCTCGTGCACCTCACCCCAACTCACGAGGCCTTGGAGCAGCACACCGTCCTCGCTAGATAGCCCTGCCGCCGTCACAGCACCTCGAAGCCGTCGATGCCGAGATGCAGACCACCGGAGCGACCGCCATGGGCTCGGGGGAGGAGGCCCCCCATGTCGGCCGACCACCACGGCTGCGGCATCCACGCAGCACGCCGGAGCCGGAGCCCTCGTGCCGCCGCCACGCCCCAATGCCGCGGCCCGCACAGGCCCGCAAAGGCCCAGAATGAGCCCTGCTGCCATGCGCCACCGGAGCCTTCCCGCCCGCCGCAGCCACGACCTCACGCCCACCGCACCGCCGCCACGCGCCCTCCCTGCGCCGCCACACGCCGCCACGCCGCCGGAAACCGCCGCCGCCGCCCAGGCCACGGGCCCTCGCGATGAGGCGCCGCGAGAGTGAGAGAGACCCCGCCCCCGTCGTCGGCGGCGCGAGCTTTGCCCGGCCGCGTCCTCCGACGGAGGTGGGGGGGAGAGGGGAGGGAGGCTGGCCTCTAGCGGCGGCTAGGGTTTCACCTCCTGTGCCGCCCGAGCGGGGGCGACACGGCCTACTCCGTTATGTGGGCAATCAGTTTTGCAACTTTGGTATCTCTTCCGTTAGTGCGTAATCACTTTTACACTGGTGGAAAAAAGGCCATTGGTCCCGGCCTGTAACGCCCATTAGTCTCGGTTGTAGCAACCGGGACTAACAAAGCGGGACTAAAGGCTTAATCCTTTAGTCCCGGTTGCTTACGAACCGGGACCAATGGTCCTCCACGTGGCTACGGGCATGTGCTGCGGCTGGAGGACCTTTGGTCCCGGTTCGTAACACGGACCGGGACTAAAGGTCCATTCGGAATAAAATTTGTATTTTCTGTTTCGGAATTTCTGTATTTTCTTTATTTCTCTATTATGTAATCATCTCTATTATCTAATCATCTCTATTCCTTCCCTCTACTAGCTTCCAAGAGTATATGGTCCTCCCTTCATTGTCATATCAAATTAAGTACTTGTGGTCCTCACTTCCCGGTCGGTCACCCGTCCTCACACTATTCCACCCTTAGCACGCTTAACTTCTCTATTCCTTCCCTACTAGCTTCCAAGACTGCGCTCGCGACTTATTGATAATACTATGCTACCAATTCTATTAACCTATACACTTAGGAAACATATAATATTACTTTGTTAAATTCCAAATAAATTCACAAATTAAGCAACATTGATTAAGTAATAATAAGCATGAATGAATTCCAAATAATTTTTATACATAATTTAATTATTAATTTTTAATAATTAAAATATTCAAAAAAGACCAAAAAACTTGAAAAATCCAAAATAATAGCAATATAATAGACTTGTTAACCAAATAAGAGGGAGTACATTTTTTCATATATATATGCACTCGACTCGCACACCACACCACACACACATCTAGCTAGCTAGTAGCTTTATAGCTTCCAAAAACTCCTAGCAATCTCAAAGCTCAAGCGAGCGTCTAGAGCGGCATACAACACTTGCTTGTCGCTTAATGGAACTTTGGCCCAACCATATATAAGTTCATCTTCTTCTTCTTCCTCGTCGCCGCCCTTCTTCTTGTTCTTCTTGATCTTCTTCTTCTTCGCAAGCTTTGTCCCAATAGTAGCATTGGACAGATCATATAAACTCGGAATTGGTTTCGAGGTGGGGTTCGGTATGATCACTTGGAGGTCATGCACCGACACAATTTGAATTCCGTATGGAGATAGCATGCGCACGTCATTGCCAATAGCCGCGCCGCAGAATTTAATGGTGGGGTCCCCCAAGAAATCCCTGAGCAGCTGCGGCACATGATCGGCCCGACATAGTTGGAAGAGCAAAACCTCGGACGCCACCGAGAGTTGAAGGAGGGCGGCACGCTGATGAGGCTTATCGCGAGGGGTGGTGAACTCGCAGTCCAAGCCCACACATTTCACCGGTGCGGCGTCGAGGAACCGCTGATTGACAGCGTGGAGCCACTTCTCCACCGTTGATGCACGGACGGTTTCCGTGATGGTGAATTCCATCCCTTCGGCGGTGAGATTATGCACCCGCGTCGCCGGCTCCATTGAAATGAGAGGGAGAGGAGAGAGCTCGCCGCCGGTGATGGGCTATGGTGTTTTTGAGGAGGGCTATGGCGTTTTGGAGGAGATTAAGAGGATGAAGAATTGCTTATAGAGATACATATCCTTATATACTAGAGAGAGGGGAAGAAGAAGAGGCTGGCCGGCGGTGTAATTAGCCCGCCGGCGATGAGTTCCCGATGCGTCGTCGTTCAATAACGAAGTGGTTAATGGCCACAACAATTTCCTGAAGCGATCGGCGACCATGCATGCGTAACTGACGCGCGCGGGAGCGGCGGTTCGTTTGAACTGCCCTTTAGTCCCGACTAGTGGAGCAAACGGGGACTAAAGGGTGCCCTATAGTCCCGGTTCATGCCACGAGCCGGGACTAAAGGCCCAAAGGCATTAGTCCCGGCTGGTGGCTGAATCCGAGACCGAAGGCCCCATTTGAACCGGAACTAATGCCCCCTGGCCCACATTTTCAAACGAACCGGGACTGATGGACCCTTTAGCCGCGGACCAAACACGTTGAGGACTAATGGGGGCGAATGGAAGCCCTTTTTTCTACTAGTGTTACCTTTCCAGAGGGTGGGGTGGTGAACTGGACAAGCGCTGAATTTTAACAGTACACCAAAATTTGGCACGATATATATGCTAAAATATCTTAGTTTTGCATAGCAACTTTCAAATAATTTTTATTCAAGAAAAAAGTTCATAAATTATTTTCTTGTCGATTTTGTGATCACAAAGTTCCGAGGAATTCTCAAAGTATCTTGTCGATTTCGTGAGTATTTTGGGCGGTTTGGGGTTAAACTGCCCAGTCCAACTTCCCTTTTTTTTTTTTTGAGAATATCCAACTTCATGCATACGTGCGGCCATACTCTCGGCGTCTCTTAATTGCTTGCCCCACCTGTCATAGGGGAAGGGGTATTGTGGACTTTTCTACATGTAGTTAACAGTGTACTTACTCGAGTTGCGAAACTGATCACCCACATAACGGAGTAGTGGCGTTTTTAAGGATTCCATTGGTCAAGTGGCGTTTTTAAGTATGGTTGATCATAGTGGCAAGAATAATAAAAAGCCATCAACATACTCGTCCGTTTGAGAAAGAGTGTATTTTTAACTTTTGAAAGAGTGTCTAAACAAAAGTGTACAAACATTATGCAACGAAATAAGTATCATTAGACTCACTAGTGGAAAACAGGGCATCAGTTCCGGTTCGTTTGGGCCTTCAGTCCCGGTTGCGTAACCGGGACTAACCAACCGGGACTGATGCCCAATCTATACGAACCGGGACTAAAGAGAGACCACGTGGCAAGGGCCGGGCGCTCGTGGGCGTAGGACCTTTAGTCTCGATTCGTATTACGAATCGGGACTAAAGTGTCCACACGTGGCAGCGTCTGCTGCTTCTTTATTTTTCTGGATTTTAATTGTTATTTAGGGGTTTAGGGTTTAGGGTATATTTGTATTTTGCTCCATTCAATTGTTTGATTCATTTCAAACAACTTTTCTTATATACTTATTGATACAGCATTACAACATAATATATAAGCCAATACATATATAATATATTTGGTTTACCGAGCATATATATACAAGTATATATACAACTTATTCACACACATAAGATCATGACTTGTGTTTAATTATACACATTGTCTAATCAAAACTGACATGAAATTCACCCTTTGGGTTAATGACATGGTTAAGCAAAAATCCGGCTATTTCCTCTTGAATTTCTACTATGCGTTCAGTCGGTGAGAGCCGATTCCGCTTTTCTTCGAACTACGAAGAAGAAGATCAATATGAATATGAATCATCATAACAAAATTGATGCCAATAAAATGAATTTGTCAGTATATTGTTTACTTACTATTTGAAAATCAATTCCTTCAGTGACCTGCGCACGAAGGTTCTCGCAAGTGTAGTATGCACATAGATTAGTCCCCGATGGCTGCCTCGCACACTTTACGAGAATAGATTTTAGTCAGTGACATATCAAGATTGATATACTTAATGGTATTTGAAACTAGAATTAAAGGGATATGTGGACCTAGCTCGTACGACTTACCTCGATCTGACGGTAAATCAGCTCATTTTTCCATTCACCTTTTACTGTGTGTATAAACCGTTTCCAAACACTGCCGAGCAAACAAAATGAATAGATGAGTTATAGATGAACGAAAGAGACCGATATAATGCCGTAATGATTGAAATTACCTATCCATCATATCAATGATGCTTTGGTATTCATTAAGTGGTTTATTCAACGAGTCAAAGATTTGAACCTTTCCATAGTCAGGTTCAATCTTTAGCAAAATCCAGTGGTAACTGCGTGCAAGTTTAATTATATAAGTTAATAAACTCATCAATTACACTTATAACATCGAGTAAGGAAAAGTAACTGTGTATAAGATAGTCACACTCACCTGCAGTTGTACGGAAACAGTATTCTAGCTCGGTATTCCTGCGTAAGTAGGAACTCTAGCAAGATATCCTCCGTCTCCTTGCGTTTCCTCTGTATCATCGCTCCGTTAACTCGATTTGGATCAATGAATCCAAGTTGGAGGTCATTCCTTTTCTTACATTCCATACTCTTCATTCTGCATAATAAATAGCGTAGTGAGGATAATTACATGCAAAGAACGAGTTGAGCTAGAGACTTATAGAAATAATGAATCACTTACAGAACATAGGCACTGACGAGAGATTTGTCGAGCGCGTCTTGATTGAATAGCTGAAAGAATTCATCAAACTCAATATGCACCAAGTCTTCACCTAAGAAATGGTCCTTTGTGATTTTCATAAGGAGAAAATCTTGCGTGCCCTTTGCGGCTTGCAGGTACCACTTATGCAATTTTCGCATTTGTGTTGGTAGATTTATTTCAATCTCAGGTGGGACCAGACTCTTCCCCTTTTCATATTGCCATGCTATAGGCGCCTTTGGGATATCTTCATGTATCAATTGAGAAAGAGTCAAACCAGCTTCTTTAGCAAAGTCGGCGGGATTGGGTTGAGCAACACTCCCACCAGCATCACTAGCAAAAACCTTTAGCGGGGAGATCGATTTTTTGGTCTGTGCTCCAAGCTGGGCAACGTCTCTTTTCCCTCTTGCAGTTGCGCTTGTCTTATTAGCTTCTTTTTTTGCATCTACCTGCTTATCCAAACAACGCTTGTAGTCATCTGGCTTACGCAATTCATATTGCGAAGGTTGGGTAAGCATATCAATGGCCCACTCCTTCTGTTCCAGAGTATATACCTGCTTTGGTGTAGGGGTCGGGCGTAGGGCTGCGAGCTTCCTTTTCACTTTGGCTCTGTCCTCCGCCTCAATTTCTTCAGCAGTCTTCTCGATAGGAGGAGGCGGCACCGCCTTAGCTTTCTTGGCCCGTTTCTTTGGAGAGACATTGCTAGTGGACATAGCAGCGGACTTGCCATAACTCTGGGACTTACGAGTGGGCTGAGGCGGCGGAGGTGGCGGAGGTGGCTGACATTGAGGTGGAGATCGATGTGGACTCGGGGTATGGTGGTAGTCGTCCCTGTCGTCGTCGGGAGGTGGTGAATTGCGAGGACTCGGAGGAGAGGGTGGCCGCCTTGGCGCCGAGCCTGGAAACACGATGTGTCTCTTATCCCAAAGAATTATACCACCCAATACTTCTCCCAGTGTTTCCTCCTCTTCAGGTCCAGCGACGTCAAGATTGAGGGACTCATACCCCCTTTCAATTGCATCCACCCCGACCTTAGCATAGCCAGCTTGAATCTCACGGCCATGCCAGGTTTGTCCGGGTCCAGATGGCAACACATAGCCAACCGCCACCTTCATTGATATGTTCTTCATGGGAACATGTAGCTCACAGTCTATCTTCTTGGTGATATCATCCACGGGGTAGTGATCCATCGGTACCTCCGTGGAAGCCACGCTGCTTCTCCGCTGAGATCGGTCGCCTGATGCATGTTCTAGGTGTTGCTGATGCTGAGTTGCCCCTTGCGACTTTAATTCCTCCAGTGCCTTCTGCTGCAGTAAATACAACTCTCTCAGCTCAGCCTGTTGCCTTTCTATGCTCTCTATCCGTGAGGCCTCCTCCTGCGCCTTTCGCTTCTTTGCTCTCTCTCGGCTTCTATAAGTCTGGCTCTCTTCGGCGAACCCAGACCTCCACGGAATGGCAGAACCCAGACCCCGTATTCGTCCTGTGTGTTCTTTGTTCCCGAGGGCCTTTGCCAGCTCATCGTTCTCTCTGTCCGGCTTGAACGTCCCCTCTTGAACCTCGGCGATTGTCTTGACAAGTGCTCCCAGGGGTTCAGCAGTTTGTTTCTTCTCTTCGACTAATTTCCCTGTTCTCTCATCATAGACAGCCCCATGGGCAAGTGCCCAATTTCTTGACCTTCTGGGCCATTGTTCTGTTTCTGGTTCGATGCCTTTTTCTCGTAGGGCGGCCTCTTGCATATCCCACTTAGGCTCGGCCCTTTTGTAGCCACCTGGACCCAACTTATGGTGATATTTCTTTTTCGCGGCATTTGCCTGATTTTTCTTACTCCTTAGCTTACCCAGCTCGGACTCCTTGTACTCCACAAATGCGTCCCAGTGATCCCGCAGGAACTCATTGGGGCCAGTAAATTCTGGAGCTTGTCGATCGGCGTTGACATAGGCGTTCAATAACCTCTTCTTATGGTTATTGAACTGTGCAGCCATCTTCTTGAGAGCCCACTCCCTGACTTTCTCCTTCTGTTTCTCTGCTTCTTCCAGGGACTCGGTGACCGGCAGATTGAAATGTGGAATGAGGGAATCCCAAAGTCTGTCTTTCAAGACCTTGGTGACATAATTGACTGCTGCACCCTCTTCTGGCTCTGGCTGTGCTGGCTCTCCCTTTGCCGCCTTGGGCTTATACCAATACTGAATGCTTATCGGCACCATGTCCGTGATAAGACATCCACATTGACTAGTGAACACATTTGCGACACTCTTGGGTTCCAGCGGTTCGCCTTCATTTGAGAGACGCCCAATCGTGTAATGCTGATTCGATGCCAGCCATTTGGCCGGGCCTCGCTTCTTTCTAGAAGATTCAGAGGTCTAAAATAAGAAAACACTCGTTAATATATATACCACATAATGCATCGTCATCTACTGATTCATGAATAGAACTAGTCTTCATATATATATATATATATATATATACCTCGCCGGACCGTGTTATTAAGTCACGTCCAGTCCCTTGTGAGCCGTCCTCGCAATCAGCATTTTCCGATTCATGCGGCTGCTCCTCCTCCATTCCATCACCCGACTCGTTCAAAAATTCTGAGCCGTCTCCTTCTGCACGGGTGGTACCCTCTCCTTGTGCACGGGTGGTACCCTCTCCTATAATATTCAATATCTCTTCTTCACCTTCTCTTCCGATGCCGAAATCCATAACTGAAATCCATAACATAGATCAACAACATTACTCCATATTTTTATTTCTATTATTGCTAACAATATTACTAACAATATTTCTAACATTTCTATCTATTCACTTTCTAACTCTATATATCTAACATAAATAGCATTTTACTAACTAGCATTTCTATTACTATTACTAATAGTAATAGCATTTCTATTACTATTACTAATCGTAATAGCATTTTACTAACTAGCATTTTACTAATAGTAATAGCATTTCTATTACTATTACTATTCATTTTTATTACTATTACTAATTGACAAGGGTATAGTTAATAGAGCCCGTTAGTTGAGTACCCCTGAGGCCCGTTAAGCTAGGCCCAGCTGTAATGATAAGTCGAATACGAGTTCTTACCGTATGTCGATATTGTAATCTGTGTCGGACCCTACCCGATCCTCGAGACCTGGCCACCTATATATAGGGGCCAGGAGGGGACGGTGTAGGGCAGATTGAAAGCAAGCCAGGTTGAACACCCAAGTTTACTTTCGATATACACCTATTTCGACTAACTTTACCTTCGAGTTCATCCAACGCCCTATCTCCCCGATCCTAAGTCCTTCATCTAGGACATTTGTCGAGTTAACCCCTCGTCAATTGGCGCCGACCGTGGGGACTCTGGGAATTGGAATCATGAATTCGACGGCTTTTTCGTTTTTAGCCAACAGCAGTCCAGAAGTCGACAGAAGTCAAGAGGTGGAGCTAACAATTGGAAGTTTGAGCATCTTCATCGGGCCGTCAGGTTCCTCTCGCCTTTCGGATTCGACGAAACAAGGTCAAGATCTGTCGGCACAAGAGCCCGAAACAACAGTAGTGATGGAGTATTCTGAAGGCTCTTCCAGCGAGGTAAACTCGCCGGTCAGCCTAGGGAAAGCATTAATCGCAGAAAGTGACGAAATTCGGGAAAAATTCGACTCAGAAGAAAAAGTGTGTCAAACGCACAATAACGCAAGGGACCTCGCCGTAGGAAGCAGCGGCGTCTCCAAAGTACATCAGTTATGCGTTATTATCACTGAAGCAGAAGATGGAAACAACAGCGAAGGAAGCAAGAAATTCGACAGGCAAGTCGACGAAGTGAAAGATCACAACAAAAGGGAAAAAGAGAAAATACACGTCTCGACAGGTGAATGGAGAATGATTACGTCAGCCATTAATCATGGTACAGAAGTCCCCGAAGGATCGCGAAGAGAAGTTCTAATGGGATATCAATATGCACTATATCAACACAAGAAGAAACTAAGGGAGGAAAGAGACATGATGTTTCAAGACAACAACAGCATATCAAGGGAAGAATATTGGGAAGACTATAGTGAAGACTCAGAATATAGCAGAGAGAGGCGTGGAGATCCAAAACACAAAAGAGGGGCAACAGCACGCGACAGAGAAGAAGGGTACTCGAGGAGCCCCACCCCACAGCTAGAAGAGGAGGAAGAGGACCTGATACAAAAAATGCCAGAGGCGGCATTAGCAGCAGCACAAGCGTATTTACTAGCCACGAGACCAGAGCATGGGGACCCGCGAGAAGATATGCACCGAGCCGCGATACGAAGCCTTGGAATAGTAGAAGGTAAAATCAAGGAGCGAGTCCCAGAATTGAAGTCGACAAGCTACAAGGGAAGCGGCAAGGAGAAGTTCAGGTACAAGTACTCAAGCGATGACTATAGTGAATCATCAGAAGAGGAAAAACGATAGAAAAGGAAGAAGGATGCAAGAAGTATAATAGCACAAGCTCGAGTAGATAAATCGCGGCATGCTTGGAGGGAGGAAAATTACGAAGACGATGATAAAGATATGGGTGCGTTATGCTTTACCCGTAGGGTTCGCAAAACACGAGTACCCAAAGGATTTAAATTACCTCATGATCAGAGCAAGTACGACGGGTCGCAGGAACCCACATTGTGGCTATCAGATTATCTACAAACAGTACAGATATTAGGAGGAACAAAAGCGACCGCAATGCAAAGTTTGCAGCTACACCTCACCGGCGCTGCCCGGTCTTGGTTGAACACCCTACCCGACGAATCCATTGGAAGCTGGGGGGAACTCGAAAGTCAATTCGCAAGAAATTTCCGTTCCACCTACAAGTGCCCAGCATCACTGGAAGAAGTTAAAGCATGTGTGCAGAAAAAAGGCGAAACGCTAAGATCTTACATACAACGCTGGAGTATAATTAAAAACTCAGCAGAGGACGTCTCCGATGAACGAGCAATAGATGCTTTTTCAGAAGGACTTCGTCGCTCAGATCTTGTGGAAGAAATAGGAAGAAGAAGACCCACGACAGTAACTGAGCTAATGGAACAAGCCAACAAATTCGCTGATGGAGAGGACGCGTACAACAACAAAAGAGGACGTTCGCCAGAAGTCGACAGAATAAGTCGACAAAGGAGAAGATACCGCAGCGGAGGCAACCAAGGAAGGCGAAATCAGGTAGCCGCAGGATATATACTAGAAGAAGAGGAAGGATACAAAAGCAGGAGGGTTCAAGCAAAAGGAACAAAAAAATCAAGGTACTCTGGTCCTTCGGCTGAGGATATGTTATACGGACCTTGTCGAATCCACTATGCGTACCTCGACGGGAAAAGGGTCTCAAATCACCAGATGAAGGATTGCAGAACATTGCTAAGGTTGCAAGGTGCAATGAGCTCAAGCCAAGAAGGAAGGCAAGGAGAAAAGCGGAGAAGTCAAGGATATCAAACTCAAAGATTGTCAAGACACCTAGAGTCAAAAGTATACATATCAGCTATGATTCAACCGGTGCCCAAGTCGAAAAAAGAACGGAAGAGCATAACCAAGCAAATAAACCTAGCAATATCATCACCACCAGCCACCACAGAGTACCTACGATGGTCAGAGCAACCAGTCAAGTTCAGTAGAGCAGACCACCCACGGAAAGTTCCTCGACCGGGCCACTCGCCTATGGTTCCAAAAGCGCAAATAGGAGGATACGACATCGGAAGAGTGTTCATGGATGCAGGGAGTGGCATAAACTTAATATATGCTAAAACACTGAAGGCTATGTGCATCTCACCAACAAGTCTAAAGCCAACAGATTGCTCTTTCCACGGGATAGTACCAGGAGAAGCAAACTACCCTTTGGGAAGAATAGAACTCGATGTCTGCTTTGGTAGCAGCGCAAACTATAGAAGAGAGAAACTGGAGTTCGAAGTCATGGATTGGCCGTCACAATATCATGCAATCCTGGGGCGCCCAGCATTTGCAAAATTCATGGCAGTACCGCACTACGCGTATCTCACGCTAAAAATTCCAGGACCCAAAGGAACAATCACAGTACAAGGGAGCTTTGAGGTAGCCAACACATGTGATAGAGAATTCAATAAGATGGCGCAAACCTTCGGCATGACAGCAGAATACGAGAGGTTAAAAGGAGAAACAGATCATAATGTGCTACCCGACGTTGGACGATCCCTGCCAGATAAGGCTTTCGACACAACGCAGGACTCAAAGAAAATTCAGGTCCACCCTACGGATCCAAACAAGACGACATCAATTGCGGTGAACTTGGATCCCGCATAGGAAGGCGCGCTCGTCAAGTTCCTCCGTGAGCGCTGGGAAATCTTCGCCTGGTGTCCATCGGACATGCCAGGGGTTCCCAGGGAACTCGTCGAGCACGCATTAAATGTAGATCCCAAGGCGAAACCAGTCAAGCAACCACTGCGACGATTCGATGAACCCAAGAGGAAGGCAATAGCGTCAGAATTGCACAGATTAGAAAGTGCTGGATTCATCAGGGAAATCAAAACTTCGAGTTGGGTGTCGAACCCAGTAATAGTACCCAAGAAGAACACAGACGTACAAAGAGTATGTGTCGACTACACATCTCTCAATAAGCATTGTCCAAAGGATCCCTTCCCTTTACCCCGCATCGATCAAATAATCGATTCAACAGCGGGCTGCGCAAGGCTTTCCTTTTTGGATGCATATTCTGGCTATAACCAGATCAAGCTGAAGAAAGAGGACGAGGGAAAAACGGCCTTTATTACACCGTATGGGGTGTTTTGCTACCAAGTGATGCCATTCGGCCTAAAAAATGCAGGAGCAACTTATCAAAGGATGATGCAGAGTTGCCTCGGGAGCCAAATAGGGCGCAACATACAAGTCTACATTGATGATGTAGTCATCACCACAAGAGAGGAGAAGTCTCTAATCAGCGACTTGGCAGAAACCTTCGACAACCTGAACAAGTTCAAGCTAAAGCTGAACCCGACAAAGTGCTCCTTCGGAGTTTCAGCAGGGCAACTTTTGGGGTTCTTGGTATCCGCACGAGGAATAGAAGCAAATCCAGAGAAGATTCAAGCAATTCTAACAATGGGGAAACCCACGAAACTCCACGACGTACAGAAGTTAGCAGGACGAGTCGCGGCATTAAGTCGTTTCGTTGCTCGACTAGGGGAGAAGACGCTACCTTTTTACGCACTTATGAAGAAGTCAGACGACAAATTTGAGTGGACAGAAGAAGCAGACGCAGCGTTTGCGCAATTGAAGAAAGTGCTTTCCACGCCGCCAGTGCTGGTCGCACCTAAAGAAAAAGAGCCACTACTACTGTACATCGCCGCAACCCATCAGGTGGTAAGTACAGTCCTAGTAGTCGAAAGAAGTGAAGAAGGCAAAGCTCATGGCGTCCAGAGACCAGTATATTTCATCAGCGAAGTGCTATCTCCAACCAAACAGAGGTACCCGCATTATCAGAAGTTGGCATACAGTGTCTTCACAACTGCACGAAAACTACGACAGTATTTTACTGTGCACCCAATTATAGTGGTTAACGAAGCACCACTATCGAACATATTGAACAATCCTTTAGCGACGGGACGTGTCTCTTTGTGGGGAATAGAGCTATCTCCCATGGACATCACGTACGAGAAGAGGAAGGCGATCAAGTCACAAATTCTGCCAGATTTTACAGCAGAGTGGCTCGAGCTGCAAAGTATAGGACCACCAGATTTATCGAGTACCTGGACAATGTATTTCGACGGTTCTAAGCGAGTCCAAGGCGCAGGCACAGGAGTAGTATTGATATCGCCTCATGGCGACAAACTAAAGTATGTCCTAAGAATGAGTTTCCCACAGGCTTCTAACAATGAGGCAGAGTACGAGGCTTTGCTGCACGGAATGAAGATGGCTAAAGCTTGTGGAGCAACTCGCCTAAAGATATTTGGAGACTCTAACCTTGTTGTCCAGCAAGTTATGAACAGGTGTGACACAATCAATGACAACATGATGGCCTACAAGAATTTGTACCATTATCTAGAAGGAACGTTCGACGGATGCGAAGTCTCTCACGTCAGCAGGAACAACAATGAAGAAGCCGACACTTTAGCAAATATTGGATCACAATGCTTACCTGTGCCATCTGGAGTGTTTTGGGAAGAAATAGCGGAAAGGTCAATAAAAAGTGCTAAAAGTTCGACTACTACGACAAGCTCGGGGGCTATGACAGAACCAGAGGAGGTCATGATGATAGAAGAAACATGGATGCAGCCATATATTGCGTACATGATGAATAAGAAGCTACCAGAACATGCAGTGGAGGCTAAAAGGATAACTCGAAGAGCGAAAGCGTTTGTCGTGATTGAAGGGAAACTATACAAGAGAAGTATTACAGGCGTTTTACAACGCTGTGTCATACCCCAAGAAGGGCAAACAATATTGAAAGACATACACGGCGGAGTATGTGGCCATCACGCCAGCAGCAGAGCAATAGCGGCAAAAGCTTTTCGAGCGGGATTCTATTGGCTAACAGCCATCGAAGACGCAAAAGATATAGTTCGAAAGTGTGAAGCATGTCAAAGGTTTGCATCCAGACCACATGCACCAGCAGCAGAGCTACAAACAATACCATTATCTTGGCCCTTTGCACAATGGGGACTCGACATGGTGGGAAAGTTACACAAATCTTGGCCAGGAGGGCATGTCTATATGCTAGTGGCAGTCGACAAATTCACCAAATGGGTGGAAGCGGCCCCAGTAACAACTCAAGACTCTACAGCAGCAATCGGTTTCATCAAGTCGATAGTTTTTCGTTTTGGTGTACCACATAGCATCATCACAGACAACGGGACAAATTTTACTTCAAAAGAATTCAGAAGTTATTGCGAAGGATTGGGAATCAAGCTTAAATTCGCATCGGTGGCGCACCCGAAGACAAATGGGCAAGTCGAAAAAGCTAATGGCTTGATAAGTAGTGGAATAAAAAAGAGGCTTTTAGCACCTCTCGAGAAAGCCAAGAGCGCTTGGGTAGAAGAATTGCCCTCCGTTCTTTGGAGCCTAAGAACTACGCCCAATGCAGCAACTCAAGAAACTCCTTTCTTCCTGGTCCATGGCGCAGAAGCCGTGCTTCCAGTCGAAGTTACACACGAAGCTCCAAGAGTGACAGCATATGACGAGGCGACATCAACAGAAGCATTACAAGACGACGTCGACGCGTTAGATGAAGCAAGAGACAAAGCATTAGAAAGGGCTACGCAATATCAACAAAGTCTACGAAACTACCATAGTAGTCGAGTTCGTCCACGATCCTTCGTGGTGGGAGATCTTGTTTTGCGACTTAGGCAAGACAGCCATGGCAAATTGGAGTCCCCTTGGGTGGGACCTTACATCGTCACGGAAGTAATACCAGGAGGAGCATATCGACTACAAGACAAGAAGACCGGGAAGGACGAAAGCAACCCGTGGAATGCAGAACAGCTACGGTGTTTTTACGCATAGACTAAGTATAGATATCAGCATATTCGAGTTAACCTTCTGGACCCAGAACATGAGGCCATAGGTCGGGTTCTTTGGGTTGAACTCGACAAAATTGTACGATTCTCGTGTTACTTCTCCGCTCGGGGGCTTCAACCCCTGGGTCGTACGAAAAGTTGTTATGACAAGATGGAGGGATTTTTTCTTCGCTATAAGGTTGTTTTCACAACCCGATAAATACAAAGAAAACTTGGTTCATAAAAAGAACCCGATATCATCTTCACATTTATTGGTTCGCAAAGAACCCGACATATGGAAAGCATATCTCAGAACATGACTTGTTCTCATGATACTAGTAAAAATTAATCGACACAAAGTACGAATATTTATTGATATCATTGCAGGAAGGACATTGTCAAACGAGATTACATGGATAACAGATCTAAATAAAAGAGGGCTTCAAGCCTCGTACTCCTTCTGGCAAAGAGTGCCATTATAGATCTTCACGTCAAACTTCGACGTACCGACGTGGAAGTCGAACGCCATGATGAAACCTTGATGGATGTCGTGGTCCTCAGCAAATTGCGACCAGCCACCTCTGAAGTACTGCTCGCCGTTGCCGTCATACCACACCTCCACCTCATAGGGGATGCCACCGCCAGATTGTTCACGAAGAACCGCCTCTCGCAGTTCGCGGCCATCCATGAACTTCGTGAAATCCAGCGGCAAGCGCTGAATTTCACGGCACTGCGCCATGGCAATGCAAAGAAAGGAAAAGATACGGGGGGTGCAGCAGGAGCAGCAGGCGCAGCAGGAGGAGGAGAGGCAGGGCCTGGAGTGGCGCTGGTCACCTTCGGTTTGTTCTTGCTACCAGGTGGGCGGCCGGGACGGCGCTTCGCCGGAGCATCTGAAGAAGTTCCCGCGGCGCTAGCAACCTTGGGTTTATTTTTGCTACCACGAGGGCGACCCCTACCTCGTGGGGCCATCGGGGATCCAAGGTTCAGACGAGAACTTCCAGCGTCAGCCATGAGCATGACAGAAAAAATCTCGCAAAAACCCTAGATGAAGGAAGAAGAGGATGCGGCGGAGGAGAAGTTTAATTAGGGTTTTCTACCTTAATCAGCGGGCGCTTTTATTTATAAGCACATACTATTGGGCTTTCGGGCTGCATCAAAGTCCGTGAAACACAATTTACAAAGGGAGTTAAATTCTGCGCACAACAGACGATAATATCAATGAAGAAAAGGGAAAAAAAAGAAGGGGGAGGATTATGCGATATGGAAACCGCGACTTAGACGCGGGGGCTTGTCAACAGTAAGATATTTACAGAAGAAAGAGGAACTGAACTTTGAGCCTATGCTTGACTACAAGTTGCCAAACATAGCCTCGGGGGCTACTCCCATCGGGAGCGCTGAGCGCGCACCCGATAAAGATGAGATGATCAATATTGAAGATAGAAAAGGGTAAGCATACAAAACTTCGACTACGTAGTCGACAAATCGAAAATTGGAGATTACTCCCATCGGGAGCGAGTTTTCTTTGGTTGCAGAAACCCGAATATTTTCAGTCGAAATTTGACTGCGACATAAGATTCTCGAGTTGTGTTATCGCAACAAAACTCGAATGCCGTGACTTGTCACGAAGGTAAGACCCCAGGATCCGTCCTGTGTGGCCTGGTATACGCACATGGATGCGCTCTGCTGGTATGTATCCGTGTCTACGACGCGAAGAAAATCCTGGTGGACGCACTGGGTACCTTGAGAACCACTGGGATTCATTTTTTGTAAGTCCTAAATGAGGCAAAAGAATGGGTTTGACCGGTATCCCGAATTCAAGTCCAAGGGGATTGAATTTGAAGTAGGTGGCAAGTATCTGTTCCGGCAGTTAACTGACCTCTTGATCCGTCAGAGTTGTCAGGATTGTTCATCAAAACTCCTTGCGAAAAAATATCATGAAATATAAGTCGAAAGACCAAGTAGAAGATTTGAAGATGTGAAGAATTGATCAAGTCGAAGATTTGAAGATTAGAGATTCAACCACAATCTACAATTCTGGTAGAATCTCAGGGGCTACTGACAAGGGTATAGTTAATAGAGCCCGTTAGTTGAGTACCCCTAAGGCCCGTTAAGCTAGGCCCAGCTGTAATGATAAGTCGAATACGAGTTCTTACCGTATGTTGATATTGTAATCTGTGTCGGACCCTACCCGATCCTCGAGACCTGGCCACCTATATATAGGGGCCAGGAGGGGACGGTGTAGGGCAGATTGAAAGCAAGCCAGGTTGAACACCCAAGTTTACTTTCGATATACACCTATTTCGACTAACTTTACCTTCGAGTTCATCCAACGCCCTATCTCCCCGATCCTAAGTCCTTCATCTAGGACATTTGTCGAGTTAACCCCTCATCACTAATAGTAATAGCATTTTACTAACTAGCATTTCTATTACTATTACTAATAGTAATAGCATTTCTATTACTATTACTAATAGTAATAGCATTTTACTAACTAGCATTTTACTAATAGTAATATAGCATTTCTATTACTATTACTATTCATTTCTATTACTATTACTAATAGTAATAGCATTTTACTAACTAGCATTTCTATTACTATTACTAATAGTAATAGCATTTCTATTACTATTACTAATAGTAATAGCATTTTACTAACTAGCATTTTACTAATAGTAATAGCATTTCTATTACTATTACTATTCATTTTTATTACTATTACTAATAGTAATAGCATTTTTATTACTATTACTAATAGTAATAGCATTTTTCTAACTACATTTTTCTAACTACATTTTTCTAACTACATTTGCTAACTACATTTGCTAACTACTATTTTCTAACTACATTTTTCTAACTACATTTTCTAACATAAAATCTAACTATTTTTCTAAATGTTTCTAACTTATTTTTCTAACTACATTTTTCTAACTACATAAAATCTAACATAAATTTTTCTAACTACATTTTTCTAACTACATTTCTCTAACTTATTTTTCTAACATAAAATCTAACTATTTTTCTAAAAAAAATTCCTAACTATTTTTCTAATTTTTTTTGCAGGGGCCGGCCGGCGGTGCTCACCTGCGCGCGCGGGGGCGGTCTCGGGCGGCGGCGCTCGGTCTCGGCCGGGCGGCAGCTCGGTCTCGGGCGGCGCGGCGCGGCGGCGGCGGCTCGAGAATTTCAGCGACCGCAACGATCGACGATATCTCTGTCCTCCGCGCGATGAAACTGCTAAGTGTTGATCCAGTGGGGAAGAAGAAGGGGGCGGCGATGCTATATATACCCCCCCTTTAGTCCCGGTTCGTGGCTTCAACCGGGACTAAAGGGGGGTCTTTAGTCCCGGTTGAAGCCACCAACCGGGACTAAAGTCTTTCCGGCGGTTCCCGCCCGTGGCCCAGACCTTTAGTCCCGGTTGGTATTACCAACCGGGACTAAAGGCATAATAAATGCGCGCCAATGCTGTATATTTTTTCAGATTTCATTTGAATATGAATTTTGAATTTCAATTTGAATAACTTCTATATATTTTAGAATTTGATAAAACTTTGAATATGAAAAGTGATTGAAATTGAATAACTAATTCAAAAATATTTTCTATTTTCAAAATCAATTATTCTAACTATTCAAACAATTAACTATTTTGCCATTTTCAATTAAAACAATATTGATTAAAATTCTTTTTGCATATTTTAGAATTTGATAAAACTTTGAATATGAAAAGTGATTGAAATTGAATAAATAATTCAAAACTATTTTCTATTTTCAAAATCAATTATTCTAACTATTCAAACAATTAACTATTTTGCCATTTTCAATTAAAACAATATTGATTAAAATTCTATTTGCACATTTTAGAATTTGATAAAACTTTGAATATGAAAAGTGTTTGAAATTGAATAACTAATTCAAAAATATTTTCTATTTTCAAAATCAATTATTATAACTATTCAAACAATTAACTATTTTGCCATTTTGCATACTTCTGAATCTGACAAAACTTAGTAGATAAAAGGTGTTCGAATTTGAATAACTAACCCAGAATCATACATTTACATAAAATGTTTAATACATTATTACACATCACCAACATCCCCATCTAGTGTTGGGGTTTTTTTTCTGCACCGTAACCATGGAGTATCTTCTTTGTTTAAGAGGAGGGTTGGGTCAGTGTTCACTCTGAAGGGCGGAATTTCATCAAACTTGTTATAATCTTCTGACATATCTGTCTTGTCCTCCACTCCCACGATGATTCTTTTTCCTGAGAGAACAATGTGTCGCTTTGGCTCATCGTGTGATGTATTCGTTTTCTTATCTTTTCTCTTTCTCGGTTTTGTAGACATGTCCTTCACATAGAAAACCTGAGCGACATCGTTGGCTAGGACGAATGGTTCGTCCATGTACGCAAGATTGTTGAGATCCACTGTTGTCATGCCGTACTTTTGGTCTACAACTACCCCGCCTCCTGTCAGCTTGACCCATTTGCACCGAAACAAAGGGACCTTAAAAGACGGTCCATAGTCAAGTTCCCATATCTCCTCTATGTAACCATAATATGTGTCCTTTATCCCATTGTCGTGTAATGCATCAAAGCGGACATCACTGTTTTGATTGGTGCTCTTTTTATCTTGGGCGACCGTGTAAAATATATTCCCATTTATCTCGTAACCTTAGAAAGTCAATATAGTTGAAGATGGTTTCTTGGCCAACATGGACAGCTCATATCCAACAGTGGCGTCATTTATGAGAAGTGTTTGCAACCAACCACCAAAAGTCGCCATGTGCAACTTTGTAATCTAGGAGTTTGACTGCCCAGGGTTTTCCGAGCGTACAATATTCTTGTGTCGCTCCATATACGGCTCCACCAACGTGGAATTTCATAAAACTGTGTAGGGTGCTTCACTCAAAGAATGTCCGTCCATACAGTATGCTGATTTCATTCCTAGCGTGCCTTTTCCACTCAGTCTCCCCTCATGTCGTGATTGAGGAAGACCTATCGGGTTCAGGTCAGGAACAAAGTCAACACAAAACTCAATGACCTCCTCTATTAGATAGCCCTTGGAGATGCTTCCTTCTGGCCTAGCACGGTTATGCACATATTTCTTTAAGACTCCCATGAACCTCTCAAAGGGGAACATATTGTGCAGAAATACTGGACCAAGAATGGTAATCTCTTCGACTAGGTGAACTAAGAGATGCGTCATAATATTGAAGAAGGACGGTGGGAACACCAACTCGAAACTGACAAGATATTGGGCCACATCATTCTATAACCGTTGTAGATCTTCTGGATTGATTACCTTCTACGAAATTGCATTGAGGAATGCACATAGCTTCACAATCGGTACTCGAACATTTTCCGGTAGAATCCCCTTCAGTGCAACCGGAAGCAATTGCGTCATAAGCACGTGGCAGTCATGAGACTTTATGTTTTGGAATTTTTTCTCTGCCATATTTATTATTCCCTTTATATTTGACGAGAATCCAGATGGGACCTTGATACTGCTCAGGCATTCAAAAAAGATTTCCTTCTCTTCTTTGGTAAGAGCGTAGCTCGCTGGACCCTTAGAATCCTCCGGATGCATGCCGTCTCTTCTTTTCATACGGTGCTGGTCCTCACGTGCTTCTGGTGTATCTTTTGTATTCCCATACAAGCCCAAGAATCCTAGTAGGTTCACGCAAACATTCTTTGTCACGTGCATCACGTCGATTGCAGAGCGGACCTCTAGAAATTTCCAATACTCAAGCTCCCAAAATATAGGTTTCTTCTTCCACATGGGTGCATGTCCGCTAGCGTCATTCGGAACAGACAGACTGCCAGGACCCTTTCCAAAGATTACTTCTAAATCTTTGACCATATAAAATATATCATCACCAGTATGGTGTTTAGGCTTGCCCCGGACTTCTGCCTCGCCCTTGAAATGCTTGCCTTTTTTCTTCAATTGATGTTTGGGCGAAAGAAATCGACGATGCCCGAGATACACCACCTTCTTACTTTTATCCAAATATATACTATCGATCTCACCTAAACAGTGCGTGCATGCATTGTATCCCTTGTTTGTCTGTCCTGAAAGGTTACTAAGAGCAGGCCAATCATTGATGGTCACGAACAGCAACGCTCGTAGATCAAATTCCTCTTGTTTGTACTCATCCCACACACGAACACCTTCAGTCTGCCACAGCTGTAAAAGTTCATCAACTAATGGCCTTAGATACACATCAATGTCATTGCCGGGTTGCTTCGGGCCTTGGATAAGCACTGGCATCATAATAAACTTTCGCTTCATGCACAACCAAGGAGGAAGGTTATAGATACATAGAGTCACGGGCTAGGTGCTATGACTGCAGCTCTGCTCCCCAAAAGGATTCATGCCATCTGTACTTAGACAAAACCTCAGGTTCCGTGCGTCTTCCGTAAACTCTGGGAAATCTCTGTCGATTTTTCTCCACTGCGACCCATCAGCGGGGTGTCTCAACATCTCGTCACTCTTACGGTCTTCTTTGTGCCACCTCAACAACTTGGCATGCTCTTTGTTTCTGAATAAACGTTTCAACCGTGGTATTATAGGTGCATACCACATCACCTTGGCAGGAACCCTCTTCCTGGGGCGCTCGCCCTCAACATCACCAGGGTAATCTCGCCTGATCTTATACCGAAATGCACTGCACACCGGGCATGCATTCAAATTCTCATACTCACCCCGGTAGAGAATACAGTCATTAATGCATGCATGTATCTTCTGCACCTCCAATCCTAGAGGGCAGACAATCTTCTTTGCTTCATACGTACTGGCGGGCAATTCGTTATCCTTTGGAAGCATCTTCTTCATAATTTTCAGCAACTTTTCAAATCCCTTGTCAGATAAACCACTCTCTGCTTTCCATTGTAGCAATTCCAGCGTGCTTCCTAGCTTTTTCTGGCTATCTTCGCAATTTGGGTACAAATCCTTTTTGTGATCATCTAACATGTGTTCCAACTTCTCCCTCTCCTTTTCACTTTCACAGTCAATCTGTGCATCAACAATGACCTGACCAAGATCATCAGCGGGCATATCTGATGCCCGTTCTTCATCTTCTTCTTCTTCATTATCTTCCATTGCAGTATCGGTGGTTTCAGGGAACTCAGGATAGTTGTCATCATTCTCTTCTTCATCGTTGTCTTCCATCATAACCCCTCTCTCCCCATGCTTGGTCCAACAATTATAGCCGGACATGAAACCGAACCGGAACAGGTGGATGTGAAGGGTCTTTGTGGAGGGGTAATCCTTCTCATTTCGACAACCACTGCATGGACAACACATAAAACCATTCCGCTTGGTTGCCTCAGCCACCTTGAGAAAAGAATGCACGCCTTTAATGAAATCTCCAGAGCGTCGATCGGCGTACATCCATGCTCGGCTCATCTGCATTATATAAGTACATATCAAACACAAATTAAATATACAATTTCTATTTCTTTCTCTAATTTTAGTTTGATAAGTAAGAATAAGTTAACAAAACTTTAGTCCCGGCTGGTTGGTACAACCGGGACTAAAGGTGGTTTTTGTGTCATCTAACAAAACCGTCGGTGGGATAAGGACGTGTGGGTAACCTTTAGTCCCGGCTGGTGGGTGCAACCGAGACTAAAGCTATTGGCAGGATAAGTATGCATGGGTTGATGCACTGCTCGATGAGATAAAGCATGTAGCGCATGACGCCCCTGTTGGAGGAACAAGACACAAGTAGACGCGGCGCCGTGCCTATAAAAGGAGCATCGATACGCCATGGCAAGCACAGCTCGAAGGCAAGGAGAGTTTCATCCCCATGGATGGAGGAAAGGGTTGGGAAATCTCCCGTGGCAGAGCTTCTCGAAGATGTCGTTGGTGCTCACGCCCTACGGCATCTTCGGAAGCTCTGCCTCGGAAAAATTTCCCTGCAAGCCCGTGAAAGACTCCATCTCCTCTAACAGTTATGGAGTAAAGGGTTGGGAAATCTCCCGTAGCGGAGTTTCTCGAAGATGTCGTTGGTGCTCACACCCTACGGCATCTTCGGAAGCTCCGCCTCGGAAAAATTTCCCTGCAAGCCCGTGAAAGACTCCATCTCCTCTAACAGTGTTGTGTAAAGGGTTGGGAAATCTCCCATGGCGGAGCTTCTCGAAGATGTCATTGGTGCTCACACCCTACGGCATCTTCGGAAGCTCCGCCTCGGAAAAATTTCCCTGCAAGCCCGTGAAAGACTCCATCTCCTCTAACAGTGTTGCGTAAAGGGTTGGGAAATCTCCCGTGGTGGAGCTTCTCGAAGATGTCGTTGGTGCTCACGCCCTACGGCATCTTCGGAAGCTCCGCCCTACGGCATCTATCTCTATTTCTATCGCTATTTCTATTTTTCTATCTCTATCTCTATTTCTATTTCTATGTTAGCTATGTCTACTTCTATTTTTATTTTTAATTCTAACATTTCTATTTCTAATAAAATCTAACCTAAATAAAATCTAACATAAATAAAATCTATATAGCATTTCTATTTTTACCTCTATCTTTACCTATTTGTACACATAATCAAATGAACATCTAAATAATTGCTCCCATAAAAAAATCACAAATCTCTCTACTTCTAGAGCATTAAATGAGCTAAATTACCAATGAAAGACAAAAGCACAAAATTCCTCACCTTTTAGTCCACTTAGATTGAAGTGGGGACATCAATTTGTGACAAAAAAATGGTGGTCAAAGAGGATGAACTCGAGCTAGATTTGTTGCATGAAGAACACTTGAGAGTGGAGAGGGGGAGTGGCTGGCTCGGGGAGGAAGAAGGAGCTGATTTATACAGGGAAGTCATTAGTCCCGGTTTGTAATACCAACCGGGACTAAAGGATTGGTCTTTAGTCCCGGTTGGTGTTACCAGCCGGGACTAATGAGTCTGGCAACGGTCGGATTCGACCCCAGAACCTTTAGTCCCAATTCGTAATACGAACCGGGACTAAAGGTTCAAAACGAACCGGGGCTAATGAGTTCTGCGTTCCAGCGGCCGAAAAAGTGGTGGGGCCTGGGGCATCAGTCCCAGTTCAAACAGAAACCGGGACTAATGCCCTGAAATATTAGGCCGGTTTTCTACTAGTGACTCATGGTGAAATATATTCTCATCATGTAGCTTTTTGATTTCATCAGTGTATATTATTGTATTGTTGCGTGAACTTGATTAAAAGTTAAAATTGTTGAACTCTTCAAGATAGCTAGAAACACAGGGAAGGAGTATACTACTAGTATTAAACCGTGTCAACCAACCCAGTACCTAGAACTGTTTGTTTCATGCGTAACTGTTGATCTTGCGTAATTAGTTTGGTGGCCAATATGCCGAAGGGAAGCCGGCCATCTATTGTACTACACTCGTAAGGGATGCAATACTAGCTCGATCGTAATAATATTACAAGTTCATCTTAGCAATGCTACGTGAATGATCCGCTGTTGCTTCCCCATTCTCCATTTATTGTCCTGTCACACGCATTCACGTGATGCCTTTAAAAAGAAAACAGTGCATAAGCACCGTCGTCGTTCAACCAGAGATCATAGATTTTCACCTTAGAGAAAGTCCATGCTCACAAAACAATGCCTTCAATAAAGCCATTGTCAGGCATAACCAATTAAGGCTAGACCTTAGATTTTTACCCTACAAGGTAGGACTTTCAACTTCTCCTGTGTTGTCGTCCCCACCTGCCGATACCGCTGTTATGAGTCACGAATCACCGAGCAAGTTCCTCATTGCCACAAAGACTCGAACCACCGCTGCTAGTGCTCAGAGACTCGGCTTCCATGTCATTCTCCGTCTCTGACTTCACCATGGACTGTAAGACGTGTCCCATGCATGATGGCAAGACACAATAAAGCTTCGTAATGCTCTCTCTAAAACCAAACGGTCAAAAAATATATGGGTGGGCACGAACGAATCCCATCTGAACCAGCAATTTTCACGCATGAGGCGTCTAGTGGAGTTCGCCGTCTGAGTCTTCCGGAACTCAACATTCTGGCTAGGTAAATGAGAGCAAGCATCAAGCAGATCTTCGTCTTGGCATGAGAGAAACCCTGGGATCGCCTCCATTATTCATGCCGAGTTAGTAGCCCCCACGCCACAAGCCGGCTGCAGCCACCACAAGCATCCCGTAGCACTCAGCGAGCACGAACATCACCACCCGCACCTCGCGGAGATGAAAACTGGGCCGTTGCCACCCACCGAGCGGACCATGGACGCCACCAAAGCCAAGGTTTACACTGGCTACAAGCGCGAGCACATAGGACCAGTCATCGTGCCGCCCTCGTGGCCACCACAACCGCTAAACCTCGGGATCCTAGGGCCGCTGCCCGGCGCCCGTCTTCGCAAAAATTTCGGGGCTACCACCTTGGCTACCTTCTCCTCCAGCTATGACTTGCTGTCCAGGGCCTCCGAGCCGCACGGGCTAGGAGCTCTCGCCAGACAATGAGAGAAGGCCCCCGCCGACGCCCGCCACGCGATGGGATGAGAGCCTGTCGCCGCCATCATGTGCATGGTCTTTGCTAGCGGCAGCGGGGATGGGCGAAGGTGGATGAGGGAGTGGCAGCAGGTAGGGTTTAGCTCGAGCCGCTCCCCTGGGAGCGACGCGAGGCTGGGAGCGTTTCCCGTCCTCCCCAAGCTTGTGTTAATGTGTTCGATTAAATTTATATTATATAATTTGAATTTTGAATAATTGCTGAAATTATTTGTGTGCAAAATTTATTTTTGTAGTATAATATTGAAATGACAAAGACATAGAGAATGAAAGAAAATAGGTACACTTCTCCTATTCATATGGGTGTGGTCTTGGCCTACCAACTACCATGGTACCCATGTGTTTGGACTCTGCACACATATCCCAAACGGGTAAGATTTGCCAAAATCTGGACACAATTTTGGGAGCACCATTGGGGATGCCCTCGGCTGTTTTTTCTAGCTAGTATCTGGCCTAGGAAGGCTACAAATTGGCTTTGTAATCTGGCACTTCACTACATGCCATTAGCACTCGGCTAGCGCTCGTTGAGAGATGGAACACCGGTCAACTGGAGACCTTCATCTACATGCAAGGAAACAACTAACCATTAGCCTGCGGTAGCTAAGTGGTCAAGGGTTTATATTATGAAGTCCTAGGTTACGGCGCCAATTTGTAGCGTTTTTCACAGCACCCACCTAGCAACACCAGGTCGAGGCGGTCTATGCCAAAGACAGGGGCGTCAACGCAAAAATAAATAAAAAATAGAAGTGATGTTTACCGTGGCATTGAATTGTTGAACCTCAACGCCACAATGTATAGCGTGGAGGGTGTATGGCATGGAGGAAAAGAGTTATGAGATAATTTATTTTTGAAGTTATGTAGATGGGGTTTTTAGACGATGCACCGGTTGTTGATGATACCTAGTGGGTGGCAACAGAACTATTCCGTGTGACGCACTTTGAGTCTATTTATCAGCTATGTCCATAATGTTTCTTAGTTGTTCTTATTGTTGGTGTGTCTCCCTTGTAAAGCTCACACTGTAAACCAAACATTAATATATCAGTAATGTGGTTAGTCGCTTTCTTTTTCTTTGCTTCTTAGCACGCTAATGAATTTTTATTACATAATAGTTCATATACATTACTTTAACACTTTTTAAAAATTAATCAAACCTTTCTTGGGTGGACACGAGAAGCGTATGAATATTTAAAAACAAGCTATCTATACAAAAACAATCCTTGTATATTGCTGGGAAAGTTCGTAAAAACCTGTAAATGATGAACAAAAAGTTAGTCATGTTTGTTCGCTAACTTCAGTAAAAAAATTATAATCAAATTTAGATTTACACTTGGACATCAAACAAACAAGAGCATGTATTCAGTGGAAGAACATAGTACTCTATGCTCTTGTCCTCCTTAATTTCCATATTAGGAAACAATGTCCAAAGTTCTACCTTCAAACGTTTGGACAATACATTGTACAATTGTTCTTCATGTTTGACCTACCAACCAACCAGCCTTCTTCCTCCTTCCGTGACCAGCGATTTTCTCCCAATACCTTACCATTCCATAAAAACACACCACTATTGATATGTCTCGCAATTCTCTCTAAAATCAAAGAGCACTAGTGCATCTTTATCGCCGGTTACCTCTACCCCTAGTCGCTAACCTCTTTAGTGAAGTCATCGGACTTGGTATCGCCTCTCCTGCATTTCTTGTATCGTCTAGGGGTCCATGTTGTAACTCTAGCCTCCTAATTGATGTGCCATATTCACTAGACATTGCTGATGGAAGCTCATCGGTTGACAATGAGATGAAGCTCCTGAATAGTAATTCGAATAAAAGAGATGAAGATATCTTGAAATTAAATACAATTGTAAATTTAAGCAAAAATTAACTTTTATCCAAATTTTGGACCCATCTAGTAACTACCCACCGCACCATCTGTATTAAATAGACACCACCCTGTCCTTAACATTTTTTTCCTCTTTCCCATCAAAAAATATCTCCATTAGTTACAAGTAGTGGAAAACTTCATCGAAATAGTAAACAAATTTCGTGAAATAATGAATTTTTGCAGGGAGCAAGAACAGATAATCTTGGAACAAAATGTTGGTCATATTTGAATAAATCTGTGACAATACACTTCAATAAGTATTAAATCTTGGTCTTGGAATGAACTTGGTGGTAGGGCATTGGAGGGGGGCCTTAGGTTATTCGTTCGGGTTCTAGGTTGCAGTCCACTTCATCCCATTTTATGTTTCAAAAATAATTTTAATGCCCAACTTCAAATCTTGTCAAAATTCTTGAAAATATTATACGAATTTTTTGAATTACTCTGTTGAATATTTTTCAGGGAGAAAATCAATATGAAAACACAATGTTAATTACCAGAACCAGTGACAAGGGTATAGATAATAGAGCCTGTTAGTTGAGTACCCCCGAGGCCCGTTAAGCTAGGCCCAATTGTAATACTAGTCGAAATACGAGTTCATGTCGTAGTCGATATTGTAATCTGTATCGGATCCCACCCGATCCTTGAGACCTGGCCACCTATATAAAGGGGCCAGGAGGGGACGGTGTGGGATAGATTGAAAGCAAGCCAGGTTCTACACCCACGTTTACTTTCATAGCCACCTTGTTTGACTGAGTTTACCTTCCAGTTCATCCGACGCCCTATCTCCCCGATCCTAAGTCCTTCATCTAGGACATTTGTCGAGTTTAACCCTCGTCAACCAGTCTTTTTGATTCCAATGTTCGCAACTTTACAATAATTGATTAACAATGATACAGAGGATTGCATCCATACAGGTCAACTCGGGAGATTGGGTTTTAGCTTCAAGTTCTCACTTCCCCATGT
This sequence comes from Dactylis glomerata, assembly GCA_007115705.1. Lineage (NCBI taxonomy): Eukaryota > Viridiplantae > Streptophyta > Magnoliopsida > Poales > Poaceae > Dactylis > Dactylis glomerata. Next base: position 491,491 of record QXEO01000762.1, read on the forward strand.
TATAACAAAATTCTCAACTTGAACTCTCAATGTCGGTCTACATCCCTGATGTAGACGACATGCTTTTTTAGCTCTTTTGCGGTTGTGTTACTTTTTTGGCAAAATGATTTCTATAAGTAGGCTAAATGGAGTGTTGTTTGGTGTCCCAATGACCAGGGTGGGCTCGGTATTCACAACCTAGAGGTCAAGAATACAAATGTACTGGGTAAGTGGTTATTTAAGTTACTTACTGAGAATGGGACCTGGCAAACCATTCTAAAAAGGAAATATGTCGGCTCAAAAGCTTTTTATCACATGTTCTTTGGAAACAAGATGATTCACATTTTTGGGCCGGATTGATGGCAAAAAGAACATTTCCTTCGCCTTTGCGAACAGTATTCTGCATTGTGCAATATTGTTTGTCACAAAAGTGATACTGTCACGATGGTAATGGAGTCCTCTCCTCAAAGTGTGACATTCCGAAGAGACTTGTCAGGTCAAAGACTTGTAGCTTGGAATACCTTCTACTTTTGGCAAATGTCCATCTACAAACTGGCCATAATGAATTTCATTGGAATCTTAAATAAAATGGCAATTTTTTGGTAGCTTCCATGTATAATACGCTAATCCTTCCGGATGATCCAATCGACAAAAAATATAATAATAAGCTTTGGAAACTGAAGATCCCTTTACGGATAAACATATTTGGATGGTACCTCCATAAAGGAGTCATTCTCACCAAAGATAATCTTTTAAAGAGGAATTGACATGGTAGTAAGAAATGTGTTTTTTGTCATGAAAATGGATCAATAAAACAATTGTTCTTTCAATATCGTTTCATTAGATCTATATGGTCAGTTATCCAAGTAGCTTCAACTTTGTATCCGCCACGCAGCGTTACCAATATTTTTAGGAATTGGCTTTAATGCCATTGATCATAGGTTTAAAAAGCAAATTAGGGTGGGAGCGATTGCTGTTATTTGGTCGCTATGGCTATGTAGAATTGATAAAGTGTTTGCCGAGAAAAACTCTTCTGTTTTGCAGATTATCTACTGGTGTACACATACACTCCGTTTATGGCTATCTCTACAGAGGGTGGAGGATCGAGACCTATTTATGGAGGTCTGTGCACGATTGGAGGTCACCGTGAGGTACTTTTCTCAATATGCATGGCCGCATAGTCTACGCATTGGACCTCCTATTTAGGCGATATTACAATTGCTCATTATGATATATAATTTTACTTTTTCACATTGTCTAGACTAGATTATGGATTATGACTGTGTGCATCTCAGTTATGTAGATGCCGGGTGTAAGCTTAAGATATTTAAGTAATAAAACGCTCTTTATAAAAAAGAGTATTTCTCGCTGAAAAGGATTGGAGAGATATGTTTTGAAGGTTGGATTGGAGAGAATCCATGTCGATGGGCGTCGTACGATGACACATGCATGTGGTCCGCCGGCCGAGCCTGTCGCCGGTAGCAAATAAGACTGAGACATCCATGCCAGCTGACCTGTACTCCTGCCATAATATATAGCCGGCCGGTCCCGGCAGATTTGGTAAACCCATGAAAAAATGCAACTCTTCTTGGCGTTTCATGCATGGATTACCGCCGGCCGATGCATGTTGATTGCATGTCTAACCAAAACATATAAAATGCTATTTTTTGTTCCAAAATCTGACCTTTTGGCCAAATTAATAGCTCCTCTGGCCTCTCGGTTAGACTATTTCGAAAACCGACTCATGGGTTTGGTACCAACTAGATTCAAACCGAAATTACATAGGGCGGCGCAAGCCCAAAACGACACTGAAGCAGGTTGGCGCTAAGCCACATGGTGACGAGAAGTGAGATAGGCGCCAATCGTCTTGGTGACGAACTATCTGCTGCATTTCTGTGCTGCCTTTTCTTGGCGCTGACCTTACACAACTTTGGCTCTATTATTTGTTGGCGCTGAATCGTATGAATCAGATTTGAAATAGTTGTATCAAGAGGTGAGATGAGCTATTAGTTTGGCCACATCAGATTTCTCAAAAAATACCACAAAACTATAGTGGCTGGTGACCGTTGATCAACTGCAGCTAGATTGACTAGTCACCTGTGATTGGTCCCGACCATATGGGCGGCACTATAAAGCAATGCCAAAGTAGGGGCCTGGTGGGGGGCGCTGTATATGTCTAGCGACGTTTCTTTGTGCGTGTTGGTGTGGCACCAAAAGCGTGACATGACGCGTTGAACAATGATCCTAACGACTATTCTTATACTCATATAAGCGCTATACCAGAAATCTACCTCGCGGTCAACTTGTTAAACAAAGCCAAAATGCTACAAAACAGTTGAACACGGCCAAATTAATTAAGATTCGGAGACCGGAGATAATGCAAATGGAGCCATATCAGTCCTTGCACCTCGCACCAGCAGAGCAGATCGCAGCAATGCATGCATGCAGTGGAGAAAAGCTGACCGCCGACAGTAGGTTTGCCAGGCACAGCTAGGGCACCGAGACAAGTCTCGCGCTTCCACTTTTGTCATGGTAGAGGTACAACTACAATCAAGAGCACAAACACAAAGGGTAATTACGAACGGGCAATTAGCTCAATCTAATTTAATCACACTAAAACAAAGGGTAGCTATCCAGTGAACATTCTTACTTTGTCGTTTTGCTTTTCAGCCAGAGCATCCTCGTAGGAGAAAGCAACACAGCAGAGTCTCATACTAGTCGATGGAATCATAGCTTGCTGTAGGGTTCTTCATTTGCTTTTGCTTCGGAAAGGGGCAGCTCTAGCTTCCACACGAATGGATGCTTATGACCTATTCTTTTATTACTAAAATTTATTTACAAAATATACAAATTATAGTTTGCAAAGAGTTGGTGCATAGATCAGCCATCTAAAAATTACAACATAATATATATAGCTACTATGCATAAATATGTTAACTTTCTATCAGGTCGCCGGTGGCTTCAAATGGATAGGACAAGTCAGCCTCCTCAATCCTGACTAGCATCCTATTTCGGAGGTTCGAGATGAAGTGAAGGTTGAGGAAGAAAGTAACCACACTTTGGGTCCTTCCTTTATGTGTTAATATATAGGCAATTACACGAGATCCTACCTAATCCTGATCATAAATGGGAGATCATAATAATATCGATTCTCCTAGATTTAGGGGATTAGGAGTTATGTCAAGATACGTGACATAATAGTCTAACACTCCCCCGCAGTCATAACAGGAAGAGAGCGGACGTTGAGATTGGACCAAAAATCTAGAAAGAACGGGGACGGAAGACCCTTCGTCAGGATGTCATTAAACTGTTGAGAGGAGGGAACATGCAACACACGTACTTGGCCGATGGCCACTTGATTGCGAACAAAATTAAGGTCCATCTTGATGTGCTTGGTGCGCTGACGCTGGACGGGATTCGTTGACATGTGGATGGCGCTGACGTTGCCACAGAAGACAAATGTAGTATGCAGAAAATGATAGGTAAGCTCATGAAGAAGCTTCCAAATCCAGCTAGCCTCGACGACAACGTTGGCCATACCACGATACTTTGCTTCAGCACTAGAGCAGGAGAGCATGTGTTGGCACTTAGAAGACCAGGTTAAGAGCAATGTCGAGTAAGTAATGAAGACTGCCCATGTCCGTCATCACGAACTCAGAGAAAAGCAAAGCCGTGATCATGTCGAGAAGCCGTGGAGAGGATGCCTTGAGTAAAATGCCGTCCACGTAGAGGAGGAGGAAGTTCATACCCACCGCACAGGAGAGTATGAATAGCAAAGTGTCGAACTTCATGCACGTGAAGACGGTAGAGGTGATAAAGTCCATGAAGCGCCAGTACCGAGCGCAAGGCGCCTGCTTGAGACCGTACGGAGAAAGGAGCAGAATATGTGTTGCGGTCATGTCGAGTCGATGAAGACGATGGGTTGTCGATAGTAGATGACCTCGGAGAGGGTGCCATGGAGGAAGGTATTCTTGATGGTGAGTTGGTGTGTCTCACATTTAAGGGAGACAACCAATGATAGGATGGCGCACATTGTTGTTGGTTTAACAACCAGGATGATTTTTTTTGAAGTGAACAACTTGATCCTGAGAGAAATGGTGAAGCACCTAATGTATTTTGTAGCAGTCGAGGGAGCTGTTAGGCTTGATCTTGTGGCGTAAGAACCACTTGCTTGAGACAACATTCGCATTCTGAGGGGGAGGCACAAGATCCCAAATGTCATTGCCGCGAGGAGTGCACGGTACGCCGCTTTCATAGCATCGGAACAAGAAATAAAGAAGTGTAGAGGAGAAGTAGCCAAGCTCGTTCGAAAGAATGAAACTCAAAGGAATTGAAGGGGGCCCACACAAGCGGTGGCGCATGTGGTTTAATTTAATCAAAGCAAAGAACCTTACCAGGGCTTGACATGCCGCGAATCCTCTTGAAACATAGGAATGTGGGATCCTTGAGAGCCACACGTGCAAATGAGGGAACCGGTGAGTACTTCTTAACAGTAGAAGTGTGCATGTTAGGCCTCTCACAAGAGGCAACATGAGGCGAACGACTGTGTGCATGTGGGCCAGCCATAGGAGGGCGGTTCCAGGCTGACCAATGTGGGTGGAGCGGCGACCAACGGAGGGGTAGGCACATCCATTGTGCATTGTACGAGGGACGACGACGATGATGTGAGGATCATCGGGAAAGTCATAGTTCACCAAGCTGGCCAGTTGCAAAGAGAAATGATTTCTCATGAAAAATTATGTGACGAGATATGATGATGCGAATAGTGATTAGGTCCATGCAGCGATAACACTTGTGATGTGATGAATAGCCAAGAAAAATGCAAGAACTCAAACACAGTAACAATTTGTGTGGCATATGGAGGTGTTGGTGTTGACGGCACCTTTGCTGGAGTAGAAGGCCGAGGCACATGAATTAGGTGAGGCGGTGGAGCGCCGCTAGCTTCATTTCCTCAAGGGTAAGCATGTCCCAAAAAGCGAGAAGCATTATGAATGACATAAAAAAGAGGATGTTGTTGGCCACACCGTCGAAGTACTCGTCGAGCCCCATGATGACATTGGTGATGAGATCAGCATCAGAGATGGGGGTGCCGACTTTGGTGAGGGCATTACCTGTCGATTTTGCAGGATAAGGTGGCAATCATTGATGGACCGGTTCTCTTGCTTGACGTAGCGGAATGGCTCGGCGAAATAAATCATGTGTCTTGTTGTTGTTGTTGAAGAGCGCCAGGGTGTTGGTCGAGACACACTATCGCATCAAGAGGAACCCTACTAGGGTCGTTTGATGGAGTTTTGGTGGTGAGGTGGTCCTCAAGGGTGTACATGGTGACACTGATGTTTAAGAAGGTGCGCCACTTGGGGATGGTGTTTCCCTTGAACTCGAGGACGATGGGGACAAGGGAGCAGATGTTCCAAATGGCGGTGGCTTGAGCCCATAGGAGGGTGTTGGCTTCGTACTCCAAGGTGGTGGGCGCCATGGTCGGAAAGGAAGGAGGGAGGAGGTGAGGCATCTAGAGATGGCTGCTGGCTGAGGTTAGGAGGTGGGTAAGGTTGTGTATTAGACGAGGATCAATCACAATCTGATACCATAAAAGTAGGGGAAGGAATTGACCACACTTTAGGTCCTTTTGTTATGTATTATGTCACAATACTTTACATAGTATAACATGAAGATTTCAAATTGCGATACAAATCATATATGACTTTGGGCATCGACGGAGGCATGGGGGTGCTTTTGGAATCTTTTGTCCTATGGTCCAATTCGGAAATAAATTACCACATGATCATAGATGGGACCTGATATGTGCATTTCACATCATCTTATTTGCATCATATAGAATTATTTTATATTGTTATTAGCATCAACATTCATTATTCATGCATTTTTAGGTGATTTACGGGACTTTCTTACAAAGTCTCCCATTTGGTATTTAATTTCTAGTAGACAGAAAGTCTCCTGTTTTCGCATTTTGCTGTTTTAGGGACCTTCTGGACTTTAATTTGATCGGGGATTTTTTACAGTATTATTATTTTATCATGAGAAGCATATGGAGAGGTTGAAGCAAACAAGAGGAGCCACGAGGCCCAAAAGAGCCTAGGTGGCGCGACCCATTGACCGGGCCGCGCCACCAGGTCTCGTTTGGCCCTCGGGCGATGTCTCGTCTTCGTCTTTTTACGGATGCCTTTGTTTCGATGAAAAAGGGATGCCCTATTTTTCCCATAATTTTCTGAGGCGGCTACAGAATATCCACCTCCGGAAGGGCTAATCTGCTGCTGCTGCTGGAGGGAAATCACCGCCATCATCACCACCGACTCCTCCTTGGCGTAGGGGGGAGTATCTCCATCACATATACAGCACCATCTTCATCATCCTCAACATCAGCACCATCTTCACCTTGAGATTCAATGCCATACCCCTCATAGTTTGTGGTAGATCGAACCCTAGACATTTTTTAAGTGATATGTGCATGTTTGTGCTTGGCAACTTATCATTATTTTGTGGTGAAGTATACTTTTAGATTGTGTTGTATCTCATATGCCACTGATCATGATAATGTTTGACACTGTGAGTAGTTCCCGTTGTTCCTAGGGCATAGGATGAATTGCTATGATTTTTGATGACCCACAAGTATAGGGGATCGCAACAGTCTTCGAGGGAAGTAAAACTCAAATTTATTGATTCGACACAAGGGGAGCCAAAGGATATTTATAAGCCTTAACAGATGAGTTGTCAATTCAGCTGCACCTGGAAATAGACTTGCTCGCAGTAGTTTATCAGTAGTAACAGTTTTATAGTGGTGATAGTAGTGAAACAGTAACATCAGTAATAAAATAAAAGCGGTAATAGTAGCAATAGTAAACAGTAGGATTAAAGACTGTAGGCATAGGGATAGATGTACGGGCGTTGCATGGACAAGATAATTCATGAAATCAGTGAGACATGGGAATTGCAGATAAATAATGATAAAGCATCCTAGTACTAAACAACCATAGGCATGTGTTCCATATATAGTCGTACATGCTCGCAATGAGAAACTTGCACGACATCTTTTGTCCTACCAGCCTATTGCAGTAGGGCCTCAAGGGAAACCACTGGTAATTAAGGTACTCCTTTTAATAAAGTATCGGAGCAAAGCATTAACACTCGGTGAACAACACATGTGATCCTCACATCATAGCCATCCCCTCCGGTTATCCCAATTTCTATCACTTTGGGGCCTCGGGTTCCGGACAACGATATGTTGAAACAACATGTAGGTAAGATCATAAATAACAAGTATCATCATAAAACAATAACAAGTTCAGATTTGAGATCATGGCACTCGGGCCCAAAGTGACAAGCATTAAGCACAACAAGTTGCAACAATATCATAAGCACTAATAAAAGATACTAGGCACTATGCCCTAACAATCTCATAGCAAATTACATGAATGATCTCATCCAATCCCTACCATTCCCTTCGCCTACAGCGGGAATTACTCACACATGGATGGAGGAGTCATGGATGGTTGATGGAGAGACATCGGTGATGATGGTGAAGAAGATCTCCTCCAAATCCCCATCTCGGCAGGTTGCCAGAACGGAGTTTCTGGTTTTGAATCACGGTTTCTGATGGTGGCGGCGCAGCGGAAGTCTATCTGGGAAAAACGCTGAACCCCCGCTCCTTTCAGGTTAGAGGGTATATGTAGGCGGAAGGAGGGGTCGAGGCGACGGCCGAGGCGGTCTCACCACAGGTGGGCACGGCCAGGGCTGGGCCGCGCCCCCTGGTGGTGAGCCCAGCTCCCAGCCTCTCTTCGTCTCTCCTTCTGGCTCCGTGGGTCTTCTAGTAAAATAGGATTTTTGCAATATTTTCTGGGATTTTTCCTGAAAGTCGGATTTCTGCACAAAAACAAGACACCAGGGCAATTCTGCTGAAAACAGCGTTAGTTCGTGTTAGTTGTATTCAAAACACACAAATTAGAGGAGAAATAATAGCAAAAGTGTTTGGGAAAGTAGATACGTTTTGGACGTATCAACTCCCCCCAAGCTTAGCTATTTGCTTTTTCTCAAGCAATTCAGTTAACAACTGAGAGCGATAAAAGAGACTTTCACAAACACATTTGCTTCATATGATGTAAATATACTCACTATATGATGAAGTACTCAGGCAATTCATAATAAGAAACATGCAACTAATGTTACCTCATAGTCAAGCAAGCTATGAAAGAGTGCCAATGCACTAATAACAAGTAACATGAACATAAGAAGCTACAAGATTGTAGTGTTCATAAATGATATGGAAGAGTGGTATCCCACTTGCCTTTATTTGTGGAGCAAAACATAAATGTTGAGGCACCTCTGAAGTTCAAGGGAAGACTAGAAGTAAAAATATTAAAGATACAAGCATCAAATTTATACCACAATTAACCGTGTTCTGGGACAAGCACATTACACTAAGAATAACAAGTATGCTCTCAAGAAGGTGCTTAAAGTTAGAAGATGAAGACTCAACATAAAAGTAAAAGAAAGGCCCTTCGCAGAGGGAAGCAGTGATTTAACATGTGCTAGAGCTTTTCATTTGTAAAACAGAGATAGAAATTTATTTTGAGAGGCGGTTGTTTCATGTCAACGACCGGCAATGGGGACTTGCTATCTTCCATAATAAACAAGTGAGAGCGGTTCTGAGTTTTTTGAAAATTTGGCGCACTGGTGCTCTTTTATAAAGCTTTGGCACTCCTCCCCACCTTTTTTCCTTTCTCAAACCATGGCTAACCGATTCCATCGGGTGCCCACCAACTTTCACATACCATGGAGGAGTGCTCTTTTTCTTTTCTTTTTTTTAGATTTAGATTACAATGGTCTGACCAGCTTCCTTGAAAAATTAATGACGAGCAGATGAAGCTGCCTAGTCGAGGGGTACTTAATTTAATATGTAAGATAGCAATTCTGATCACTACGTCCTCATGAGCTAAAAACAGTGGCACAAAATGAGAAGTATTTGAAAGTTTGAAAGGTAGCACATGAAAATTTACTTGGAATGGCTTTGAAATACCATGCATAGGAATTTATAGTGGACTCTTTGGTAGACTTGGTTTTTGGTGATTGGATGCATGAGAAGTATTCCCTCTCAGTACAAGTGAAGGCTAGCAAAAGACTGGGAAGCGACAATCGAGAGAGCAATAGCTGTCATAATCATGCTTGCGACAAAACAAAATTAATATAGGCATAAAAATGATACAAGAACTCTGACGCAAAGTAAATCATAGAGGCTTAATTGACCTTTTTGTTCAGTCATGTGCATGCTTGAGCATGTGCCAAGTCGATTCAAATGAAACTTTCAGAGGAGGATACCACAATAACATACCATATTACGAATAAAACAATGCAAGCAAGCGTCTACATGACATGCTACAAACTATTAGTAAATTGGAACTAATCATATGAGAGCAAGAACTACAAAGCATCCATTAAATAACATATCCCTTACATGAACCGACTAAGCATGTCCACATAGATGAGTATATGTACAAAAACGAAAACAAATAGAGTTCATACCAGCCTCTTACCACATCTCGGATTGCCATATGTTGTCATTATTGCTTTTTCACTTGTGTGGCTTGAATAATATGAAGTGAATACCAAGCTCCAATGGAGTCATGGAAGACTGAACTCTGCAACAAACTTTACAAAACCGAAGAAGAACAACAAATATTTTTGGGTTTTCGATTTTCGAAATAAGAACAGAAGGAAATAGCAACCAAAGCAAGATATTTTTGGATTTTTCAAACATCAAACCAAAAATAGCAAGTAAAGCAAACCAAAGCTAGCAACTGAAAAGGGAAACAAAGAGAAACAATGGAAATATTTTTGGTCTTTTTGTGTTTGGGAAAGTAAACAATAGAACAAGAACAATAGAGAAAAGAAAGCGAACCATGGATATACAAAGTGCTGACAAAATATGATATGTAGATGAGTGAATCATCGGTGTACCTCCCCCAAGCTTAGGTTTTTGGCCTAAGTGGAGATCAATCCCAGCTCGGCCATGAAGTGGCATCCCCAAAATATGACGAAGAAGCACCTTTGTCCTGTTATGAGCTCGAGGGCGCCCCGGTGTGGTACGTGGTGTAGTGATAGGCCGGCGCCTCCTCTTTCTCCTAGTCCACCACGCCGTGCTGAACGTGGAAGCCAAGCAACCTAAGTAGCTCATCCAACTCCTCCTTCGAGCGCGACCATGGCCTCCTGTGAATAGTGAACAAACTGGACTGCGGCAGGGGAATTTCCCTTTCCTCTCCATCAGTGAATAACATTCTATAAACTAATTTCCCTGCACATGAGTTAGCAGTAACAAAGTGATGGAGCTTCATGCAGGCAAGATCGAGCCTCTGCGGAGCCAACAATATATCATGAGGAACAATAGAAAGTCCTAGAGCAGCAACGATGCGCGCAACAATAATGCCTCCATAAATAGGTCCCCTAGCGGCTAGGCGACGAGCAATAAGAGCACCGAGGTTATACTTCTTGCTAACATCAAAAGCGGTAGCTAGAAAAGCTAAATGATAGTTGGAGATATTGCTGGTGTTCCCCCTACCAAGAATACTAGTGGCAATATAGTAAGTAAACTATCTAATAGCTGGGAGTTGAATGTTTCTTATCTTGCCACGCTGCGCTGTGCGGTCATCATCATTAGTTACCCCTCGGTAGAGCTCCAACAAATCAGCGGGCTGTTGTAGCATCTTCTGTGCTGTCCCAAACATTGGAATACCTAAAATATCACAAAACTTCTCCAAAGACATTGTGATAGACTTATCATAGATCTTAAATGCAATGGAAGGCTTGAAATGAGAGTTAGTGAATTTAAAGCTTTCAACGAAAATCTTTGTGAGAATGGCATATTGATTACTCTCATCCGTCATGTATGCAGTCAATCCAACCCTATTAATGAGGAGTAAGAAATCCTCAAGAATACCTGCATCACTCAAAAATTTAGCACAAGGGAAGGTGGATGGATGCGCATCTCCATCATCCCCCTCAATGTTTGGTGACATAAGATCTTCATTGTAGGATATCCTATATTGAGCAGTAGATCTTCAAGGCCTTGATGACCTTGGTGCTTCTCTTTCAAAGACTTCTCCATAGGTATAGTTGTCCATTTCCCTTTTTTGAAATTTTTGACAAACCTCATAAAAAAATGATTTGAGACAAACAAGTGTGGGGTACTACTATAGGGAGTTACTAGAGGGCTAACATGCATCAAAATAACACTTTTAAGCAATAGAACAAACATGCAAACTCATTTCACCTGCAGCCTATGGAGCTAAAATACTCAAGAAATAATTCACTAAACAAAATTCTACTTGGACAATCGAAGGAGTCACATACCAGAGAACAAATGCTCCAAATCTCAGCAACAATGATGGGCTGAGCAAGGAGATCAAAAACTCGAGATGGAGAGCAGCAAGAACACGGGTTTGAGCTGGGGTGTCGTGATTTTTTGGGAGAGAGAAAGAGCTGGGGATGAAGAGATAAGTGAGAGGCCAGGGCCCCCCCTCACCATAGGTGGGCGCGGCCAGGCTTGGGCCGCGCCCCCTGGTGGTGAGGTGGCGTGGTGGGTCCCCCTGAGGTTTCCCAGGTGCCTCTCTGCCCCATTTTTGACATGAAAATTTAAAAAGATTTTTCTAGAATTTTTCGAGAAACTTTATTTTCGAGGGTTTTGCAGAAATTGACAACAGATTAAAAACTCATGCAAGCGAATATGGAATGATTGCAAGCAAATCAAAACCAAGTATGCAGCACCTCTAAGATACTCTAATCATGTAACTATCAAAGGGAACAAAAATGGTGAAAGTAAATATGAGTGAGGTAAAGTAAATGCGGTGAAAACGAAGTTTCATTCATATAAAATCACTTTGTTAACAAGGTTGATCAAGTCTTGTTACTAAACTAATTTTATATGAGGCAAAACTTTGCATTTCACTATATGCTTATGTTACCTCGACCTTGATAGGCATAGTCCCAATCATGACAATTTTATATTCTTCCTTGGGCTTTTGCTCTGAACAAATAATCTGACCAACTCTGATGGTCTCAACATTCTTGATTAAATTTAGAGCATTCTTTCTATCAATCTGCTTGGGAAAATAAACCGTATACTCTTTGTCATTGACATTAAAAGTTACTTTTCCTTGATTACAATTAATAACAGCACATGTAGTGTTTAGAAAAGGTCTTCCAAGAATAATAGACATATTATCATCTTCAGGCATTTCCAACACAACAAAGTCAGTTAATATCAAACAACTGATAGCAACTTGAACATGAACATTTTCACATATACCAATAGGAATAGTAGTAGACTTATCAGCTATTTGCAAAGATATATCAGTTGATACCAATTTTTCTAGATCAAGTCTCTTATAAAGAGAAAAAGGCATGACACTAACTCCGGCTCCCAAATCACATAAAGCAGTTCTAACATAATTATTTTTAATGGAGCAAGGAATAGTTGGTATACCAGGATCTGCAAGCTTCTCCGGAACTTTACCATCAAAAGAATAATTAGCAAGTAGAGTGGAAATTTCCTCATTAGGAATCTTCCTTTTGTTAGTAACAATATCTTTCATATACTTTGAATAAGGAGGCATTTTAATAGCTTTAGTGAAAGGAATTTGCAGAAATAAAGGTCTCATCCATTCACAAAACCTGTTGTAGTGTTCTTCTTCCTTAGATTTGTGTTTCTTACCAGGAAAAGGCATTGGTTTCTGCACCCAGGGTTTTCTCTCATTACCATGCTTGTTGGCAATGAAGTCTTCCTTAGTGTACTTTGCATTTTTAGCAAACTTTTCTGGTTCCTCTTCAACTTCTTCTTTATCGGAAGCATTACCTGGTTCAGTTTCAGCATCAGAAATAGAAACACTTTTAGGATCTTTACCTATTTCAGAAGATTCTGCAACTGTTTTATGCTTCTTCTTCTTCTTGGAAGGAATATCATCACTTGAAGTGCGTTGAGAATCTTGCTTGATCCTCTTAGGATGTCCTTCAAGATTGATGCCTGGTAAATGACCAGCCCGTTGGGAACCCCAAGAGGAAGGTGTGATGAATATAGCAGCAAGGTTTTTCCCTCAATTAAGAAACCAAGGTATGTCGATCTTGGAGAGGAGAGACAAACGACTGAAGGTGATGCGGACTGGCTTAATAACACTCCAACAAGGGCGCCGTTTAACGATACTTGTTGACTCGTCTTCGGCCAGTAGCAACGCGGAACCTGCACACACACAACCAAATACTTTGTTCCCAACTTACGATGAGGTTGTCAATCTCACCGGTTTGCTTGAAACAAAGGGTATGAGCGTATCGAGTGGAAAGCAGTGAAAGTATGCAAGTAAAGTAAACAGTGCGAGTAAAGTAAACAGGTGATAGCAGTATGATGGAAATAGGACCGGGGTCCACAGTTCACTAGCGGTGTCTCTCCATAAGATAAAATAACACATGCTGGGTAAACAAATTACAGTTGGGCAATTGATAGAATAAAGATAAACGTGATATGTCAAGAAGATCACTATGCGATTTACTCTGGGCATTATAACAAAATACATAGACCGCCATCCAACTGCATCTATGACTAATAATCCACTCTCGGGGATATCATCTGAACACCCCATGAGTATTAAGTTGCGAACAACAGATAATTGCATTAAGCAAAGTGTGTAATGTAAACAAAGCATATGCCCTCGAGCATATGAATGTTGTTTTCTCCCTAGTAGCAACAGCACATCTACAACCTTAGAGGTTTCTGTCACTCCCCCAGGTTAAATAGAGGCATGAACCCACTATCGAGCATAAATACCCCTTCTTGGAGTCAGTAGCAACTACTCGGCCAAGATAGCTACTAACAACGGAGAGCATGCAAGATCATAAACAACATAGAGATAACATAAGATATATTTCAGTATAGCAACTCAATCATAACACCAATATTCATCAGATCCCAACAAACCAAACATGTAGAATTACATAACGGTGATCTCAATCATGTAGGGCAGCTCATGAGATCTAAACATGAAGCACATGGTGGAGGAGACAACCATCTAGCTACTGCTATGGACCCATAGTCCAAGGTAGACTACTCACTCATCGCTCCGGAGGCAAGCATGGCGATGAAGAAGACCTCCGGTGGTGATTCCCATCTCCGGCAGGGTGGCGGGAAAAGCTTCTGGACCCTCCCGATCTCGGGTCGACGACGGCAGCGGATCGGGATATGTTTCTGGAAAATTGATCGGATACTTAGGTTTTTCCCGTTGGGGGGTCTTTATAGGCGAAGGGGCATCGTCAGAATGGCCTGTGGCCCCTCTCCATCTCCTCTTTGGATCTCTGGAAGCTTCCGGGAAAAATAAGACTTCAGGAACTTGTTTCGTCCAATTCTGAGAATATTTCCTGTGTAGCTTTTCTCAAACACAAAAACAGCAGAAAACAGGGAACTGGCACTGTGGCGACTTGTTAATAGGTTAGTTCCAGAAAATGCATAAAAGTGCCACGAAGTGTAACGAAACATTAGGCAAATGGTGTAAAAACAAGCATGGAGCATCAAAAATTATGGATATGTTGGAGACGTATCGGCATCCCCAAGCTTAACTCCTACTCGTCCTCGAGTAGGTAAGTGATAACAAGAGAAATAATTTTTGAGGTGACATGCACCTACACAATCTTGATCATGTATGTAAGCATTGTGAGCTAGGATCATAAGAACTTAAAACATGGGAATGAAAGATATAATCTTGATAATAAGAACTTAGCAACCATGTTATAAACATGGAAATGAACACAAACAAAAGATCATGAAAATGAGACAATGAAAGTCAAACGTGTGTTGAAATCATAAGGAAAAACATACAAATGGTTTTCAGCTTGTCCTTCAAGAGAGCAAAACATAAATGCATAGGACACCTTCAAGTTTAAGAGGGCGACTAGATACAAATAATTTAAGAACAAGTGAAACCAACAATATGCATCAATCAATGAAAACTTTGGGACAATGCACATTATACTAAGAATGACAACTATGCTCTCTTAATGGTGCATAAAGTTAGAAGGTGATGACTCAACATAAAAGTAAAAGAAAGGCCCTTCGCGGAGGGAAGCAGTGATTGCAAGTTTTATAACCTTCAAAAATTATGGCACTTACCGGCTTTGAGCTCTCATTGCCCCTATTATAAGCATCTTGAATGGTTAAAGTTAATGCGAGAACACTTACGCTGCATATGCTTGACAAATCATAAGTTGAAAACCTCGTGTCCCGTGAATACAAGTACCCAAACCTCATTCTACTTTACTTAGAGTCCCAAGCAAGGCTCTTGTCATTGTAAGTATATGCGTATCATCGAGAACCGCAAATGGGGTACCTCCGTGCCCAATGACATGGAACAAGCCCACATCAAAATAATAGGACAAGCAGACAATGAACACCTCGACATCTCTTTTATTTACCATTTGTTTAGATTTTTATTTTGAGATGCGTCGTTGAATGTCCACTATGGGTATGCTGCAAATTTCCACCATGAATTATGCATGGCTTAGATTGGCGGCCCAGGCATTTCCCTAACACATATACAAACTCCATGATCCCCACAAGATTACCAATTCATTTCACACCGCGGGCATCCATTAACAGAAGATCATGATATCAACTCAAATAAGGAGTGCAATGTTGAAAGCTTGCCCATGACTGCATGGCTGGGCTAGTCTCCAACTTACAACTTGCAAGCATAACAACTCAACATAAGAGACCACAATGTCAAATTTTTAAGAACAGGAAAAAGTAAAGTGTGCCTTCCGGTTCGTGAGAGCTTTACTGACCAATTTTTGCATAACACTGGTAAGAGTTTAATTTGAAGAGAAAATAAAAGCAAGTCAAATTTACTTGGAATAGCAAATTGCTAGTAGGTATGTATGGTGGACACTTTGGCAAACTTGGTTTTTAGGAGTTGGATGCACGAGTAGAGCTCATACTCAGTACAAGGCAAGGGCTAGCAAAAGACTGGGAGCGACCAACTAAGAGAGCAATAATGGCCATAATCATGCAAAGCGACAAAGCGACATTAAAAGAAGCATAAGATGGCATCAAAAGTCAAAAACTAAATGATCATAGAGGCTATTGGCGACTTTGTAAGAGTCTAACATGTGTGAGCATGCGCCAAGTCAACCAAATAAAGCATCAAGGAGAAAACCAAAATAATGCTTCCAAACGATAAAAACAACGCATGATTTTTTCAAAGGCTCATTAAGCAATCTCAGTTATTTGAGACAAGTGATGCTACAGCAAAACCACTAAGCATACTATCAAAAAGACATCAAGCATGACATGAAAAAGCCTAAGCCGCAGTGACGAGGGTATGCCCTTCAGGTACTCGCAAATTAGTATACCGGGTCCGGCCCATTAAGGAGGTGGAGAACTACAAGGACTCGAAGATGACTTAGACACGAAGAAGGAAGGTTCTAATCCATATTCGACTAGGACACTTGTAAACTCTAGCCCGGTTGCATATATAAAGCCAGGCAGGGACGCCCCTAGAGGGATATCTTAGACAAGTTACAACTTAGTACTCAATAGATATCGAATATCATAGACAAGCAATATCTCGACTAGACAAGATAGATTAGACATAGACTAGATACAATATTCTGCCTACGGTGGCTCTATGTAAACACCTGTGATTATCTACTAGATTGTTAGCAGGATGTAGCGATCCTCCACCGAGGGGACGTGAACCTGGGTACATCGTGTGCCAATCCCGATCCCGGAATCTCTAGTCGTTGCTTTTCCCCCGATCCTAAGTCCTTCATCTAGGACATTTGTCGAGTTAACAGTTCTACACAAGCTCCTTCTTGTACCACTTTTTTGCACAAAGCTTTTTCTCTTTTCCAACACAATTCAACCTTTTTATAAATACCTCTTTTGAGGAAAACCAACATGGTCCAGAGGCAAAAAATACACCTTGATGAATAAATATAAGAAGATCTGAACGCAAATCAAGGCAAAAACGAAAACCAAAAGCAGTAGCAGAAAAAGAAGAACACTCGATTTTTTATAAGAATGAAAACTAGAGCGTTCTTGGCAAATGAAAAGCAAGGCAACTTCTCCAAAAGAAATTTGTTGGGGTCCAACCATTTATTTCAGCTAAAAACTAAACTAATAGCGAAAACTAAAACAACTGACGCTCCAAGAAAAACACATAGTGCATGAAGCAATAAAAATATAGTGTCTTGAAAGGTGACCTGATTTTTGCCGATGAAGAAGGGGTGCCTCGGGGGCATCCCCAAGCTTTGACGCTTGTACTTCTTGGATATTTCTTGGGGTGATGCATGGGCATCCCCAAGCTTGAGCTTTTGTCCATTCTTCAACTCATCTCATCATTCTCCAATCCCTACACTTGAAAACTTCCTTCATACAAAACTAAACACAAATCTATTAGCAACATTAGTGTAGCATAACATATAATCAACCTCTTTTTGCTTCAGGTTTCAACCTAAAACCACCACATATATAGCATATACTACTGTAGCAACTTCCCCAAAAGTTCCGTGATCAAAAGAACTCACAAAGAAAGCGATAAAGCGGCAAACACAAATATTGGCAGAAATCTGTCAAAATAGATCAGCTGACAAAGGTCGAATTTTTTTGGGGTCTTCTGTTGCTCAAATCAAAAAGTATTTAACTAATGAAAGTTTGGATATAACCTGGGGCATATGCACAAGAAATCGCAGGTCCAAAAGATATACAGAGAATTTATACGAATTTTTACGGTGCAGCACTGAAAACAGTTTCAGGACAGCAACATCCCCAAATCTTACCTCACTCAAATTAGAGGCTTCTCTTGGCACAACAATAAAATAAACAAGATAAAGAGTGGTCATTACAGTATTAATGACTTCCAAGACTCAAATAAAAGAAAAAGTACTGAAAAGAAAACATTGGATTATCTCCCAAGAGTGCTTTTCTTTAACGCCTTTGAGCTAGGCACATAAAATTGCGAATCAAGTAACATCAAGTGATGAAGCATCAAGCTCATAATTCGCTCTAAGAATAGAGTCAAAAAGTAATTTCTTCCTTTTCCTAGGGTAGTGTTCCATACCTTTCTTTAGTGGGTATTGATATTTGATAGTGCCTTCCCTCATATCAATGATGGCACCTACAGTTCGAAGAAAGGGTCTTCCCAAAATAATAGGACATGAAGCATGGCATTCAACGTCCATAACAAGAAAATCAATGGGAACAAGGTTATTGTTAACCACAATAAGAACATCATTAATCCTTCCCAAAGGTTTCTTCTTAGCAACATCAGCAATAGGAACATCATAATAACATTTTTCAAGCGGTGGTAAATCAAGCATGTCATAAATTTTTCTAGGCATAATAGAAATACTAGCACCTAGATCACATAAAGCATGGCAATCAAAACCATTAACATGCATATCAATGATGGGTTCCCAACCATCTTCTAACTTCTTGGGAACAGAGGCTTTTTGCTGCAACTTCTCATCCCTAATTTTTATGAGAGCATTGGTAATATGCTTAGTAAAAGCAACATTTAAAGAACTAGCATTGGGAGTCAAAGCAAGCTTTTGCAAGAATAAAATTACTTCAGATATATTGCAGCCATCAACATCAAAATCATTAAAGGAAATAGAGCTATCATCTCCTACACTCCGAAAAATTTCAGCATTCTTTTGAGAAAAAGTTTTGGCAGTTTTAGGCATTTTAACACAAGGAGCGGGAGTTTTCTCTACACCAATCAAAGTAAGAGGATTGCTAGTGATGACCCACAAGTATAGGGGATCGCAACAGTCTTTGATGGAAGTATTACCCAAATTTATTGATTCGACACAAGGGGAGCCAAAGAATATATGCAAGCCTTAACAGATGAGTTGTCAATTCAGCTGCACCTGGAAACAGTCTTGCTCGCAGCGGTTTATCAGTAGCAACAGTTTTATAGCAGTGACAGTAGTGAAACAGTAACAACAGTAGTAAAATAGCAGCGGTAATAGTAATAGTAGTAAACAGTAGGAACAAATATTGTAGGCATAGGGATGGATTATGGGCGTTGCATGGATAAGATAATTCATGAAATCAATGAGACATGGACATTGCAGATAAATAATGATAAAGCATCCTAGTATAAACAATCATAGGCATGTGTTCCGTATATAGTCGTACGTGCTCACAAGGAGAAACTTGCACGACATCTTTTGTCCTACCAGCCTGTTGCAGCAGGGCCTCAAGGGAAACTACTGGTAATTAAGGTACTCCTTTTAATAGAGTACCGGAGCAAAGCATTAGCACTCGGTGAACACATGTGATCCTCACATCATAGCCATCCCCTCCGGTTATCCCAATTTCTGTCACTTTGGGGCCTCGGGTTCCGGACAATAATATGTGTATACAACTTGTAGGTAAAACCATAAACGACAAGTATCATCATAGAAATAATAACATGTTCAGATCTGAAATCATGGCACTCGGGCCCAAAGTGACAAGCATTAAGCACAACAAGTTGCAACAATGTCATAGGCACTAAATAAAGATACTAGGCACTATGCCCTATCAATCTCATATCAAATTACATGAACAATCTCATCCAATCCCTACCATCCCCTCACCTATAGCGGGGGAATTACTCACACATGGATGGGGGAGTCATGGATGGTCGATGGAGAAGCGTCGGTGGTGATGGTGATGAAGATCTCCTCCGAATTCCCGTCCCGGCAGGGTGCCAGAACGGAGTTTCTAGTTCCGAATCGCGGTTTCTGATGGCGGCGGCGCAGCGGAAGTCTATCTGGGAAAAACGCCGTCTCCCCGATATTATGTCGTCAGGGGGTATATGTACGCGAGAAGGGAGGTCGAGAGGGGGTCTGGGGCCCCCTCACGCAGGGGTGGCGCGGCCAGGGCTGGGCCGCGCCACCTGTGCGTGACAGGCCCTCGAGCCCCTTCTCCCTCCTATCTTCTGGCTCCGTGGGTCTTCTGGTGAAATAGGATTTTTCATGATTTTTCCTGAATTTTTACTGAAAGTTGGATTTCTGCACAAAACGAGACACCAGAGCAATTCTGCTGAAAACAGCGTCAGTCCATGTTAGTTGTATTCAAAACTCACAAATTAGAGGAGAAACAATAGCAAAAGTGTTCGGGAAAGTAGATACGTTTTGGACGTATCAACCCCCCCCCCCAAGCTTAGCTATTTGCTTGTCCTCAAGCAATTCAGTTAACAACTGAGAGCGATAAAAGAAACTTTCACGAACACATTTGCTCATATGATGTATATATACTAACTATGTGATCAAGTACTCAGGCAATTCATAATAAGAAATATGCAACTAATGTCACCTCATAGTCAAGCAAGCTATGAAAGAGTGCCAATGCACTAATAACAAGTAACATGTGCATGAGAAGCTACAAGATTGTAATATGCATAAATGATATGAAAGAGTGGTATCCCGCTTGCCTTTATTTGTAGAGCAAAACATAAATGCTGAGGCACCTCTGAAGTCCAAGGGAAGACTAGAAGTAGAAATATCAAAGATACAAGCATCAAAGTTATACCACAATTAACCATGTTCTGGGACAAGCACATTACACTAAGGATAACAGCTATGCTCTCAAGAAGTGCTTAAAAGTTAAAAGATGAAGACTCAACATAAAAGTAAACGAATGGCCCTTCGCAGAGGGAAGCAGTGATTTAACATGTGCTAGAGCTTTTCATTTGTAAAACAGAGATAAAAGTTTCTTTTGAGAGGTGGTTGTTCTATGTCAACGACTAGCAATGGGGACTTACTATCTTCCATAATAAACAAGTGAGAGCGGTTCCGAGTTCTTTGAAATTTGGCACATTGGTGCTCTTTTATAAAGCTTTGGCACTCCTCCCCACCTTTTTTCCTTTCTCAAACCATGGCTAACCGATTCCATCGGGTGCCCACCAACTTTCTCATTCCTTTGGAGGAGAGCATTTTTTTTCTTTCTTTTAGAGTTAAGATTATAATGGTCTGACCAACTCTCATGCAAAATTAATGACGAGCAGATGAAGCTGCCTAGTCGAGGGGTACTTAATTTAATATGGAAGATAGCAATTCCGACCACTACGTCCCCATGAGCTAAAAACAGTGGCACAAAATGAGAAGTAGTTGAAAGTTTTGAAAGGTAGCACATGAAAATTTACTTGGAATGGCTTACAAATACCATGCATAGGAATTTATAGTGGACTCTTTTGAAGACTTGGTTTTGGTAATTGGATGCACGAGTAGAGCTCATACTCAGTACAAATGAAGGCTAGCAAAAGACCGGGAAGCGACAATCGAGAGAGCAATAACTGTCATAATCATGCTTGCGACAAAACAAAATTAATATAGGCATAAAAATGATACAAGAACTCTGAGGCAATTTAGATCATCGAGGCTTAATTGACTTTTTGTTCAGTCATATGCATGCTTGAGCATGTGCCAAGTTGATTCAAATGGAGCTTTCAGAGGTGGATACCACAATATCATACCATACTATGAATAAAACAATGCATGCAAGCGTCTACATGACATGCTACAGGCTAATAGTAAATTGAAACTAATCATATGAAAGCAAGAACTACAAAGCATCCATTAGATGACATATACCTTACATGAACCGACTAAGCATGTCCACATAGATGAGTATATGTACAAAAATGAAAACAAATAGAGTTCATACCAGCCTCTTACCACATCTCGGATTGTCATATGTCGTCATTATTGCTCTTCACTTGTGTGGCTTGAATAATATAAAGTGAATACCAAGCTCCAATGGAGTAACGAGAGACTGAACTCTGCAACAAACTTTACAAAACCGAAGAAGAACAACAAATATTTTTGTGTTTTCGATTTTTGAAATAGCAAACAAAGCAAAATATTTTTGGATTTTTCAAATAGCAGACCGAAATAGCAAGTAAAGCAAACCAAAGGTAGAAAATTAAAGAACCGAATAAAGAGAAACAACAGAAATATTTTTGGTCTTTTTGTGTTTTGGAAAAATGGAAACAAGAACGGGAACAATAAAGAAAGCGAAACATGAATATACAAAGGACCGACTAAATACGATATGTAGATGAGTGAATCGTCGGCGTACCTCCCCCCAAGCTTAGGGTTTTGGCCTAAGTGGAGATCAATTTCGACTTTGATAGCTACCCCAGGCTGGTGGATCATCATAGGTGTAATCGTACCCGGGCTCTCGTGAAGATGAAGCTGATGGCGCATAATCATAATAAGGTTGCTCATATGGGAAGTTCGTAATGTTGGAGGGCTGCCCTGATTCTTCGGCGCCCTCCTCATCATGTACAGGCGGCGGGTGCTCCTCCACGTACGCATCAAGCTCATCTTCCAAAAGCGACCATCCATTCCTGCGATCAAGGTTAAACAAAAGAGGTGCAGGCAAACGGACTGATCGTTCAGTCTTCACTACCCTCTAGGTAGTCTTCTTGAAAAAGGTTAGCTTAAATGTTAAATTAATCAAACTCGCAGGAGGAGAAATAAACTTATGTTGAATCATAGAATCAAGACCAAGTTTCTCCTCGGGGAACTGCAGATCTCGAAAATGAGGCACAACGCCATGCAAAGCTAACAGGCGTGAAGCTATAAGTCCTCCACAGATTCCCCCTTCTCACGATTAATATCAAGATGAAAAGCTATTAAGGCACCCAAATGGTAAGTCCTATCACGCCTCAAAGCAGCAGCAATAAAAGCTAGATCATGGAGAGACAATCTACTTGCAGATTTCCTAGCAAGAACACATTTGGTAATAAATAAGGCAAAATATCGAATGGATGGGAAATGAATATTTCAAGTTTTACCACCCTCTCCTGTAAAGCTTCTTCCTTTGACAAATCTCTTTGTAAAGTTCCAACAATGGCTTAGGCTGACCTCTTATCTTCTCGAGCGATCCCCACTGTGGTACTCTAATAGCTGTACAGAAAACATCAAGAGGCAAGTCCACAGATTTATTATAGATTTTGTAATGAACCATGGGGTTAGAAGTGGACCAACTAAATCTGAAATCCTGCACCACAGACATTGTTAGTTAAGCATATTGGGGAGGTTCACCCTCAACAAAATATTCTAATCCTGCATTAGAAAGTAAAGTTTGAAAATCCTGCAGGATTCCAGCAGCACTCAAGAATGCTGAACATGGATAGTGTGAGGGAAAAACCTTCTCTTCACGGTGAACTTTCATAACATCATGCACTTCTAGTTCATGTTGAGAGAGTTGATATGTATTCTCCTCCATTTCTGAAATTTTTGACAAACCTCATAAAAAGTGATTTAAAGACAAGCAAGTGTAGGAAACTACTATAGTGGGTTACTAGAGAGCTATCATGCATCAAAATAACCTTTCTAAGCAATAGAATAAGCATGCATACTCATTTATACTGTCACCTACAATGCTAAAATACTCAAGAAATACTTTACCAAAATAAAATCTACTTGGACAAGTGGAGGAGTCACATACCGGTGAGCAAATGATCCAAATTTCAGCAGAAATGTTGGGCTGAGCAAGGAGATCGAAAAATCGAGGTGAAGAACAGCAATAACTCGAGCTTGAGCAAATGGGGCGGTGTTTTTCGGGAGAGAGAAAGAGCTGGGGAAGAAGAGATGAGTGAGGGGCCTGGTAGGGCCCTCTCACACATGGGTGGCGCGGCCAGGGCTGGGCCGCGCCACCTGTGTGTGAGGTGGCGTGGCTGCCCCATCTGGTGCCTCCCAGGTGTCTCTCTGCCCCATTTTTGACATAAAAATTTATAAAGAATTTTCTGGAATTTTTCGAGAAACTTTATTTTCGAGGATTTTTCAGAAATTGGCATACCGATAAAACTCAGAAAAACGAAGATGAAAAGATTTCAAGCAAATCAAAACCAAGCATGCAGCAGCTCTGAGATACTCTTAATCATACAACTAAACTGAAGGAATAACATTTTGATGAAAGTAAATACAAGTAAGGTGGAGTAGATGCGGTGAAAATGAAGTTTCGTTCATATAAAATCACTTTGTTAACAAGGTTGATCAAGTCTTGTTACCAAAATAACTTTTTATGAGGCAAAACTTTGCACTTCACTTAATGCTTATGTTACCTCAACTTTGATAGGTATCGTCCCAACCATAACAATTTGATATTCTTCCTTGGGCTTTCGCTCTGAACAAATAATTTGACCAACTTTGATGGTCTCAACACGCTTGATTGAACTTAGAGCATTCTTCCTATCAATCTTCTTGGGAAAATAAACCGTATATTCTTTGTCATTAACATTAAAAGTAACCTTTCCTTGATTGCAATTAATAATAGCTCCTGCAGTGTTTAGAAAAGGTCTCCCAAGAATAATAGACATATTATCATCTCCAGGCATTTCCAACACAACAAAATCAGTTAATATTAAACAACTGTTAGCAACTTGAACAGGAACATTTTCACATATACCAATAGGAATAGTAGTGGACTTATCAGCCATCTGCAAAGATATATCAGTTGATACCAATTTTTCTAAATCAAGTCTCTTATAAAGGGAAAAAGGCATGACACTAACTCCATCTCCCAAATCACATAAAGCAGTTCTAACATAGTTGTTTTTAATGGAGCAAGGAATAGTAGGTATACCTGGATCTCCAAGCTTCTCTGGAACTTTACCATCAAAAGAATAGTTAGCAAGAAGTGTGGAAATTTCCTCACTAGGAATTTTCCTTTTGTTAGTGACAATATCTTTCATATACTTTGCATAAGGAGGCATTCTAATAGCATCAGTCAAAGGAATTTGCAAAAATAAAGGTCTCATCCATTCACAAAACCTGTTGTAGTGTTCTTCTTCCTTGGACTTGTGTTTCTTACTAGGAAAAGGCATTGGTTTCTGTACCCAAGGTTCTCTCTCTTTACCATGCTTGTTGGCAATGAAGTCTTCTTTAGTGTACTTTGCATTTTTATCACCCTTTTCCGGTTCTTCTTCAACTTCTTCTTTATCTTCTTCTTTATCGGAAGCATCTCCTAGTTCAGTTTCAGCATCAGAAATAGAAACACTGTTAGGTTCTTTACCTGCATCAGAGGATTCTGCGGTTGTTTTATGCTTCTTCTTCTTCTTCTTGGGAGGAATATCATCACTTGCAGTTCGTTGAGAATCTTGCTCAACCCTCTTAGGATGTCCTTCAGGATATAATGGGTCTTGAGTAGCAGCACCACTTCTTGTGCGTATTTCACATGCTTGCTTCTCTCTTGCAGCATTAACTAGCAAGTCTTTTTGCACCTTGGTAAGCTGATCAATTTGTGTTTGAACCATTTGAAAATGTTTAGCAAGTATCTTCACATCATTGGCGGTTCTCTACACAATATCCTGCAACTTGTTAATAGCTCTAGAATTTTCCAACAAATGATTATGCACCATTCTATTAAAATTTTCTTGCTTAACAATAAAATTATCGAACTCATCTAAGCATTGATCAGGAGGTTTAGTATAAGGAATATCTCTTTCATCAAAGCGTTGGAGAGAATGTACCTCAATAGTGGATGAGTGAGGGATTGGCTTACATAATTCTTCAATAGGAGGTAAATTCTTCACATCTTCAGCCTTAATACCTTTCTCCTTAAGAGATTTCTTAGCCTCCTTCATAACTTCATCATTTAATTCAATCATCCCTCTCTTCTTTGGCGTAGGCTCTATAGATGGCGCAGGGGTAGGTGCTGGTGTTGGCTCAACTAAAGTCCAATCATCATGATTCCGGCTTATTTTGCCCATTAATTCTTCAGCTTCAGCCGGAGTTCTTTCCCTGAAAACACAACCAGCACAACTATCCAAATATGACTTAGATTCATCCGTTAGTCCATTATAAAATATATCAAGGAGTTCATTTTTAGGCAATGGTTCTTTAGGCAAAGCTCTAATTAAAGAACAAAATCTTGTCCAAGATTCAGGCAATATCTCTCATTTTCCCTGTTCAAAATCAAAGATTTTCTGCACAGCAGCATGTTGAGCACTAGCGGGAAAATATTTCTGAAAGAAAGCATTAACCAAAGCAATAGGACTAGTAAGAGATCCAGGAGATAAGCTATTAAACCAAATTTTAGCAGCATCTTTCAACGAGAAAGGAAAAATCTTAGCAACAAAATAAGTGCGGAGCTTAATATCACCAGAAAACAAATTACTCAAAGTACAAAGCTCATTCATGTGCTCCATAGAACTCTCATCTTTAGTACCACAAAAAGGAGTTTTCTCAACAATAGATATGTAAGATAAATCCAAAGAGAAATCATAATCCTTGTCTCTAATATTTATAGGAGAAGCAGCAAACTTAGGATCAGGAGACAAATTATATCTAACAGAACGTCTGGCAAGAAGTTCTTTAACATTACCTGCATTACGAGCAGCACGTGCTTCTGCAATAAAATCAGCATTAAGCTCAATGTAAGCATCATCATCATAATCATCACTAGAACATTCCCTAGACTCAGGTGAACTAACAGGTGTAACAGTGGTGTTTCCCAACTTAGCTCTAGCAATAGTAGCATCTAAAAAGGAACCTAGTGAACCTCTCTCATCAAGCACAGTAGAAGCATCATCTAAATTATCAGTGGCATTTTCAATCTCAGCAGAAGTAGTAGCAGTAGCGTGTGGGTGTGGTGGTGTAAGCAACTTACTCATAACAGATGGCGAATCAAGAGCAACAGAGGTGTTGAGAGTCGTACCTCTTCTTGTAGTGGATGGCAATATACG
This sequence comes from Dactylis glomerata, assembly GCA_007115705.1. Classification (NCBI taxonomy): domain Eukaryota; kingdom Viridiplantae; phylum Streptophyta; class Magnoliopsida; order Poales; family Poaceae; genus Dactylis; species Dactylis glomerata. Next base: position 518,199 of record QXEO01000762.1, read on the forward strand.
AACTTTTCCATCATGACGTTTACCCATGATGAAAGGATTGCGGCGAAAAATATGAATACCAAGTGAACTTACAAATAAAGCTATGCTCCCCGGCAACGGCGCCAGAAAATAGTCTTGATGACCCACAAGTATAGGGGATCGCAACAGTCTTCGAGGGAAGTATTACCCAAATTTATTGATTCGACACAAGGGGAGCCAAAGAATATATGCAAGCCTTAACATATGAGTTGTCAATTCAGCTGCACCTGGCAACAGTCTTGCTCGCAGCGGTTTATCAGTAGCAACAGTTTTATAGCAGTGACAGTAGTGAAACAGTAACAGCAGTAGTAAAATAGCAGCAGTAATAGTAACAGTAGTAAACAGTAGGAACAAATATTGTAGGCATAGGGATGGATTACGGGCGTTGCATGGATAATATAATTCATGAAATCAATGAGACATGGACATTGCAGATAAATAATGATAAAGCATCCTAGTACAAACAATCATAGGCATGTGTTCCGTATATAGTCGTATGTGCTCACAAGGAGAAACTTGCACGACATCTTTTGTCCTACCAGCCTGTTGCAGCAGGGCCTCAAGGGAAACTACTGGTAATTAAGGTACTCCTTTTAATAGAGTACCGGAGCAAAGTATTAGCACTCGGTGAACACATGTGATCCTCACATCATAGCCATCCCCTCCGGTTATCCCAATTTCTGTCACTTTGGGGCCTCGGGTTCCGGACAATAATATGTGTATACAACTTGTAGGTAAAACCATAAACGACAAGTATCATCATAGAAATAATAACATGTTCAGATCTGAAATCATGGCACTCGGGCCCAAAGTGACAAGCATTAAGCACAACAAGTTGCAACAATGTCATAGGCACTAAATAAAGATACTAGGCACTATGCCCTATCAATCTCATATCAAATTACATGAACAATCTCATCCAATCTCATCCAATCCCTACCATCCCCTCACCTACAGCGGGGGAATTACTCACACATGGATGGGGGAGTCATGGATGGTCGATGGAGGAGCGTCGGTGGTGATGGTGATGAAGATCTCCTCCGAATCCCCATCCCGGCAGGGTGCCAGAACGGAGTTTCTGGTTCCGAATCGCGGTTTCTGATGGCGGCGGCGCAGCGGAAGTCTATCTGGGAAAAACGCCGTCTCCCCGATATTATGTCGTCAGGGGGTATATGTACGCGAGAAGGGAGGTCGAGAGGGGGTCTGGGGCCCCCTCACGCAGGGGTGGCACGGCCAGGGCTAGGCCACGCCACCTGTGCGTGACAGACCCTCAAGCCCCTTCTCCCTCCTGTCTTCTGGCTCCGTGGGTCTTCTGGTGAAATAGGATTTTTCATGATTTTTCCCGAATTTTTACTGAAAGTTGGATTTCTGCACAAAACGAGACACCAGAGCAATTCTGCTGAAAATAGCGTCAGACCGTGTTAGTTGTATTCAAAACTCACAAATTAGAGGAGAAACAATAGCAAAAGTGTTCGGGAAAGTAGATACGTTTTGGACGTATCAGCTAGCATTAGGAACAACATCATTAGAGGTAGTAATAGTACAAACTTTCATATTCCTAGCAATCTCATCCTCCCTTTCCCATCTACCATGCAATTCTGCTAACAATCTAATATTTTCATCAATCCCAACTTGGATAGCATTAGCTGTAGCAAAAACATTGTTCTCTTTCACATCATTAGGCAACAATTTTAATTTTAGAAGTTCAACATCATGAGCAAGGCTATCAACTTTAGAAGCAAGTATATCAATTTTGCCTAACTTTTCCTCAACAGACTTGTTAAAAGCAGTTTGTTTTACCATGAAGTCTTTGAGCATGTCTTCAAGTTCAGAGGGCGCGGCCCTAGTGTTGTTGGAGGAATTACCATAAGAATTACCATAACCATTGGTAGAAGGATACGGCCTATAATTGTTACTAGCAAAATGATACGTCTCAAACATATCTATAATTTTTGATGCTCCATGCTTGTTTTTACACCATTTGCCTATTGTTTCGTTACACTTAGTGGTACTTTTATACATTTTCCGGAACTAACCTATTAACGAAGTGCCACAGTGCCAGTTTCCTGTTTTCTGCTGTTTTTGTGTTTCAGAAGTGATACAAAGGAAATATTCTCGGAATTGGACGAAACAAGTTCCTGAAGTCATATTTCACGGGGAAGCTCCCAAACATCTGAAGACCTGACGGAGAGGGGCCACGTGGGCCCCAGACACAGGGGCGGCGCGGCCACCCCCTGGCCGCGCCAGCCCCGTGTGAGGGGGCGTGGTCCCTCCTCTGACATCGTCCTTTCGCCTATATATACCCCCTGACGAGAAAAACCTAAGGCCCGATCAGTTTTCCAGAATACATCGCGATCCGCCGCCGCCATCGACCCGAAGATCGGGAGGGTCCAGAAGCTCTTCCCGGCACCCTGCCGGAGAGGGGAATCGCCACCGGAGGTCTTCTTCATCGCCATGCTTGCCTCCGGAGCGATGAGTGAGTAGTCTACCTTGGACTATGGGTCCATAGCAGTAGCTAGATGGTTGTCTTCTCCACCATGTGCTTCATGTTTAGATCTCATGAGCTGCCCTACATGATTGAGATCACCGTTATGTAATACTATGATGTTGGTTTGTTGGGATCCGATGAATATTGGTGTTTATGATTAAGTTGCTGTACTGAATTATATCTTTTGTTATCTCTATGTTGTTTATGATCTTGCATGCTCTCCGTCGTTAGTAGCTATCTTGGCCGAGTAGTTGCTAGTGACTCCAAGAGGGGGTATTTATGCTCGATAGTGGGTTCATGTCTCTATTTCACCTGGGGGAGTGACAGAAACCTCTAAGGTGGTAGATGTGCTGTTGCTACTAGGGAGAAAACAACATTCATATGCTCAAGGGCATATGCTTTGTTTACATTACACACTTTGCTTAATGCAATTATCTGTTGTTCGCAACTTAATACTTTTGGGGTGTTCGGATGATATCCCCGGGGGTGGATTATTAGTCATAGATGCAGTTGGATGGCGGTCTATGTATTTTGTTGTAATGCCCAGAGTAAATCTCATAGTGATCTTCTTGACATATCACGTTATCTTTATTCTATCAATTGCCCAACTGTAATTTGTTTACCCAGCATGTTATTTATCTATGGAGAGACACCACTAGTGAACTGTGGACCCCGGTCCTATTTTAATCATATTGCAATCACCTGTTTACTTTTCCCGCACTATTTACTTTACTCGCATATACTCTACTGTTTTCCACACGATACACTCATAACCTTTGTTTCAAGCAAACCGGTGAGATTGACAACCTCATCGCAAGTTGGGGACAAAGTATTTGTTTGTGTGTGTGCTGGTTCCACAAACACCTTCAGTCGTCATCGTCTCTCTTCTCCTGATCGATAAACCTTGGTTTCTTAACTGAGGGAAAACTAGCCGCTACACTCATCTTACCTTCCTCTTGGGGTTCCCAACGGGCTGGTCATCACCACGCACAAGGACATACTGCTCCCACGTCAACTAAACGCCACAGCTCTTTTCTGGCGCCATCACACGAGTAGCAGCTTCTTTTCTGGCGCCGTTGCCGGGGAAGAGAGAAGACTTCTGCGAGGGGAGTTCTTCGCACACACATTCTTTACTTTGTTATTTGTTTTGCTGTACTTTATTTTATTTTACCTGCATTACTTTTTATATCAAAAACCCAAAAAAATTAGAATCCTTGGTAGCTGTTTTTACTTGTTTACTTTAGTTTTGCTGAAATGGCCAATCCTGAAAACACCAAGTTGTGTGACTTTGCTAGCACGAACAATAGTGATTTTATCTGCACTCCTATTGCACCAACTGTTCCTGCTACCACCTTTTATGAGATCAAGCCTGCTTTATTGAACCTTGTTATGAAAGAGCAATTTTCTGGTGCTAGTACTGAAGATGCTGCAGCTCATCTCAACAATTTTGTTGAGCTATGTGAGATGCAGAAATATAAGGATGTTGATAGTGATATTATTAAGCTCAAGCTGTTTCCTTTTTCTTTGAGAGGAAAGGTTAAAGATTGGTTGCTGTCTTTGACTAAGAATAGTATTGATTCATGGGCTAAGTGTAAGGATGCTTTTATTGGTAGATATTATCCTCCTGCTAAGATTATATCGTTGCGTAGCAATATTATGAAGTTTACTCAGTTTGATAATGAACATGTTGCTCAAGCTTGGGAAAGAATGAAATCTATGGTAAAGAATTGCACCACTCATGGACTGACTACTTGGATGATTATCCAAACTTTTTATGCAGGACTGAATTTTTCTTCAAGGAACCTACTTGATTCAGCTGCTGGAGGCACTTTTATGTCCCTTACATTGGGCGCCGCATCAAAGCTACTCGACAACATGATGGTAAATTATTCCGAATGGCACACTGAGAGAGCTCCACAAGGTAAGAAGGTAAATTCTGTTGAGGAAACCTCTTCCTTGAATGATAAGATTGATACCATTATGGCTATGCTTGCTAATGATAGGACTCATGTTGATCCTAATAATGTTCCTTTGGCCTCTCTGGTTGCTCAAGAAGAGCAAGTTGATGTGAATTTCATTAGAAATAATAATTTTAATAACAATGCTTATAGGAACAATTTTGCTAGTAACAATTATAGGCCGTATCCTTCTACCAATGGTAATGGTTATGGTAATTCTTATGGTAATTCCTACAACAACACTAGGGCCGCGCCCTCCAAACTTGAGGTAATGCTCAGGGACTTCATCGGTAAACAAACTGCTTTTAACAAGTCTGTTGAGGAAAAGTTAGGCAAAATTGATATTCTTGCTTCTAAAGTTGATAGCCTTGCTCATGATGTTGAACTTCTGAAATTAAAAGTGTTTCCTAATGATGTGAATGTGAGCAATATTGTTGCTGCCGCTAATGCTACCCAAGTTGGAATTGATAGAAATATTAGATTGTTAGCGGAATTGCATGCCAGGTGGGAAAGAGAAGATGAGATAGCTAGAGAAATGAAGGTATGTACTATTACTACCTCTAATGATGTTGCTCCTACTGATAGCAATCCTCTTACTTTGATTGGTATAGAGAAAACTCCCACTCCTTGTGTTAAAAAACCTAAAACTGCCAAAACTTTTTCTCAAAAGAGTGCTGAAATTTTTCGGAGTGTGGGAGATGATAGCTCTATTTCCTTTAATGATTTTGATGTTGATGGCTACAATATATCTGAAGTAATTTTGTTCTTGCAAAAGCTTGCTTTGACTCCCAATGCTAGTTCTTTAAATATTGCTTTTACTAAGCATATTACCAATGCTCTCATAAAGATTAGGGATGAAAAGTTGAAGCAAAAAGCCTCTGTTCCCAAGAAGTTAGAAGATGGTTGGGAACCCATCATTGATATGCATGTTAATGGTTATGATTGCCATACTTTATGTGATCTAGGTGCTAGTATTTCCATCATGCCTAGAAAGATTTATGACATGCTTGATTTACCACCGCTTGAAAAATGTTATTTTGATGTTCCTATTGCTGATGTTGCTAAGAAGAAACCTTTGGGAAGGATTAATGATGTTCTTATTGTGGTTAACAATAACCTTGTTCCCGTTGATTTTCTTGTTATGGACGTTGAATGCCATGCTTCATGTCCTATTATTTTGGGAAGACCCTTTCTCCGAACTGTAGGTGCTATTATTGATATGAGGGAAGGCACTATCAAGTATCAATTCCCACTAAAGAAAGGTATGGAACACTTCCCTAGGAAAAGAAAGAAATTACTTTTTGACTCTATTCTTAAAGCAAATTATGATCTTGATGCTTCATCACTTGATATTACTTGATTCGCAATTTTCTGCGCCTAGCTCAAAGGCGTTAAAGAAAAGCACTCTTGGGAGATAACCCATTGTTTACTTTTCAGTACTTTTTCTTTTATTTGAGTCTTGGAAGTCATTACTACTGTAATGACCACTCCTTATCTTGTTTATTTCGTTTTTGTGCCAAGAGAAGCCTCTAATTTGAGTGAGGTAAAGATTTGGGGTTATTGCTGTCCTGAAACTGTTTTCGGTGCTGCACCGTAAAAATTCATGAAAATTCTCTGTTTATCTTTTGGACCTGCGATTTCTTGTGCATATGCCCCAGGTTATATCCAAACTTTTCTTAGTTGAACACTTTTTTATTTGAGCAACAGAAAATCCCTCAAAAATTCGTCCATTATCAGCTGTCCAGTTTTGACAGATTTCTGCCAATATTTGTTTTTGCCACTTTATCGCTTTCTTTTGAGTTCTTTTTTATCATGGAACTCTTGTGGAAGTTGCTACAGTAGTATATACTTTATATGTGGTGGTTTTGGGTTGAAACCTGAAGCTAAAAGAGGTTGAATATATTTTATGCTTACACTAATGTTGCTAATAGAATTGTGTTTAGTTTTGTATGAAGGAAGTTTTCAAGTGTAGGGATTGGAGAATGATGAGATGAGTTGAAGAATGGACAAAAGCTCAAGCTTGGGGATGCCCATGCATCACCCCAAGAAATATCCAAGAAGTACAAGCGTCAAAGCTTGGGGATGCCCCCGAGGCACCCCTTCTTCATCGGCAAAAATCAGGTCACCTTTCAAGACACTATATTTTTATTGCTTCATGCACTATGTGTTTTTCTTGGAGCGTCAGTGGTTTTAGTTTTCTTAGTTTGTTTAGTTTGTTTGTTTGCTGCAATAAATGGTTGGACCCCAACAAATTTCCTTTGGAGGAGATGTACTCGTTTTCATTTGCAAAGAACGCTCTAGTTTTCACTCTTATTAAAAATCGAGCGTTCTACTTTTTCTGCTACTGCTTTTGGTTTTCGTTTTCGCCTTGATATGCGTTCAGATCTTGTCATATCTTTTCATCAAGGTGTATTTTTGCCTCTGGTCTTTATTGGTTTTCATCAAAAGAGGTGTTTATAAAAATTTCAAATGGTGTTGGAAAAGAGAAAAAGCTTTGTGCAAAATAGTGGTACAAGAAGGAGCTTGTGTAGACTGCGGCTTAGGCTTTTTCATGTCATGCTTGATGTCTTTTTGATAGTATGCTTAGTGGTTTTGCTGTAGCATGACTTGTCTCAAATAACTGAGATTGCTTAATGAGCCTTTGAAAAAATCATGCATTGTTTTTATTGTATGGAAGCATTATTTTGGTTTTCTCCTTGATGCTTTATTTGGGTTGACTTGGCGCATGCTCACACATGTTAGACTCTTCCAAAGTCGCCATTAGCCTTCATGATCATTTAGTTTTTGACTTTTGATGCCATCGTATGCTTCTTTTAATGTCGCTTTGCATGATTATGGCCATTATTGCTCTCTTAGTTGGTCGCTCCCAGTCTTTTGCTAGCCCTCGCCTTGTACTGAGTATGAGCTCTACTCGTGCATCCAACTCCTAAAAGCCAAAGTTTTCCATTGTGTCCACCATACATACCTACTAGAAATTTGCTATTCCAAGTAAATTTGACTTGCTTTTATTTTCTCTTCAAATTAAACTCTTACCAGTGTTATGCGAAATTCGGTCAGTAAAGCTCTCACGAACCGGAAGGCACACTTTACTTTTTCCTGTTCTTAAAATTTTGACATTGTGGTCTTTTATGCTGAGTTGTTATGCTTGCAAGTTGTAAGTTGGATTCTAGCCCAGCCATGCTGTCATGGGGCAAGCTTTCAACATTGCACTTCTTTTTGAGTTGATATCGTGATCTTTTGTTTATGGATGCCCGCTGTGTGAAATGAATTGGGAATCATGTAGGGATCATGGAGTTTTTATATGTGTTAGGGAAACGCCGGGCCGCCAATCTAAGCCATGCATAATTCATGGTGGAAATTTGCAGCATACCCATGGTGAACATTCGACGACGCATCTCACAATAAAAAGCTAAACAATATAGCAAATAAAAGAGATGTTGAGGTGTTCATTGTCTGCTTGTCCTGTCATTTTGGTGTGGGCTTGTTCCATGTCATCGGGCACGGAGGTACCCCATTGGTGGTTCTCAATGATATGCATATACTTACAATGACAAGAGCCTTGCTTGGGACTCTAAGTAAATTAGCATGGTTTGGGTACTCGTATTCACGGGACACGAGGTTTTCAACTTATGATTTGTCAAGCATATGCATCATAATTGTTCTCGCATTAACTTTAACCATTCAAGATGCTTATGATGGGGGCAATGAGAGCTCAAAGCCGGTAAGTACCATAATTTTTGAAGGTTATAAAACTTGCAATCACTGCTTCCCTCTGCGAAGGGCCTTTCTTTTACTTTTATGTTGAGTCACCACCTTCTGTCTTTATGCACCATTAAGAGAGCATAGTTGTCATTCTTAGTGTGATATGCATTGTCCCAAAGTTCATTGATTGACTCATATTGTTGGTTTCACTTGTTCTTAAATTATTTGTATCTAGTCGCCCTCTTAAACTTTGAGGTGTCCTATGCATTTATGTTTTGCTCTCTTTGAAGGACAAGCTGAAAACCATTTGTATGTTTTTCCTTATGATTAGAACACACATTTGACTTTCATTGTTTCATTATCATGATCTTTTGTTTGTGTTCATTTGCATGTTTACAACATGGTTGCTAAGTTCTTATTGTCATGATTATATCTTTCATGCCCATGTTTTAAGTTCTATTGATCCCAGCTCACCAATGCTTGCATATATGATCAAGATTGTGTAGGTGCATGTCACCTCAAAAATTATTCTTTGTTATCACTTACCTACTCGAGGACGAGCAGGAGTTAAGCTTGGGGATGCTTGATACGTCTCAAACGTATCTATAATTTTTGATGCTCCATGCTTGTTTTTACACCATTTGCCTATTGTTTCGTTACACTTAGTGGTACTTTTATACATTTTCCGGAACTAACCTATTAACGAAGTGCCACAGTGCAAGTTTCCTGTTTTCTACTGTTTTTGTGTTTCAGAAGTGATACACAGGAAATATTCTCGGAATTGGACGAAACAAGTTCCTGAAGTCATATTTCACGGGGAAGCTCCCAAACATCCGAAGACCTGACGGAGAGGGGCCACGTGGGCCCCAGACACAGGGGCGGCGCGGCCACCCCCCTGGCCGCGCCAGCCCCGTGTGAGGGGGCGTGGTCCCTCCTCTGACATCGTCCTTTCGCCTATATATACCCACTGACGAGAAAAACCTAAGGCCCGATCAGTTTTCCAGAATACATCACGATCCGCCACCGCCATCGACCCGAAGATCGGGAGGGTCCAGAAGCTCTTCCCGGCACCCTGCCGGAGAGGGGAATCGCCACCGGAGGTCTTCTTCATCGCCATGCTTGCCTCCGGAGCGATGAGTGAGTAGTCTACCTTGGACTATGGGTCCATAGCAGTAGCTAGATGGTTGTCTTCTCCACCATGTGCTTCATGTTTAGATCTCATGAGCTGCCCTACATGATTGAGATCACCGTTATGTAATACTATGATGTTGGTTTGTTGGGATCCGATGAATATTGGTGTTGATGATTAAGTTGCTATACTGAATTATATCTTTTGTTATCTCTATGTTGTTTATGATCTTGCATGCTCTCCGTTGTTAGTAGCTATCTTGGCTGAGTAGTTGCTAGTGACTCCAAGAGGGGGTATTTATGCTCGATAGTGGGTTCATGTCTCTATTTCACCTGGGGGAGTGACAGAAACCTCTAAGGTGGTAGATGTGCTGTTGCTACTAGGGAGAAAATAACATTCATATGCTCAAGGGCATATGCTTTGTTTACATTACACACTTTGCTTAATGCAATTATCTGTTGTTCGCAACTTAATACTTTTGGGGTGTTCGGATGATATCCCCGGGGGTGGATTATTAGTCATAGATGCAGTTGGATGGCGGTCTATGTATTTTGTTGTAATGCCCAGAGTAAATCTCATAGTGATCTTCTTGACATATCACGTTATCTTTATTCTATCAATTGCCCAACTGTAATTTGTTTACCCAGCATGTTATTTATCTATGGAGAGACACCACTAGTGAACTGTCGACCCCGGTCCTATTTTAATCATATTGCAATCACCTGTTTACTTTTCCCGCACTGTTTACTTTACTCGCATATACTCTACTGTTTTCCACTCGATACACTCGTAACCTTTGTTTCAAGCAAACCGGTGAGATTGACAACCTCATCGCAAGTTGGGGACAAAGTATTTGTTTGTGTGTGTGTGCAGGTTCCACAAACACCTTCAGTCGTCATCGTCTCTCTTCTCCTGATCGATAAACCTTGGTTTCTTAACTGAGGGAAAACTAGCCGCTACACTCATCATACCTTCCTCTTGGGGTTCCCAACGGGCTGGTCATCACCACGCACAAGGACATACTGCTCCCACGTCAACTAAATGCCACAGCTCTTTTCTGCCGCCATCACACGAGTAGCACAAAATTGTTCCTATAAGCATTATTGTTAAAATTATTGTTTCTAATGAAATTCACATGAACATGCTCTTCTTGAGCAACCAAAGAGGCTAAAGGAACATTATTAGGATCAACATGAGTCCTATCATTAGCAAGCATAGCCATAATGGTATCAATCTTATCACTCAAGGAAGAGGTTTCCTCAATAGAATTTACCTTCTTACTTTGTGGAGCTCTCTCGGTGTGCCATTCAGTGTAATTTACCATCATATTGTCAAGTAGCTTTGTTGCGGCGCCCAAGGTAAGGGACATAAAAGTGCCTCCAGCAGCTGAATCCAATAGGTTCCTTGAAGAAAAATTCAGTCCTGCATAAAAAGTTTGGACAATCATCCAAGTAGTCAGTCCATGAGTGGGGCAATACTTTATCATAGATTTCATTCTTTCCCACGCTTGAGCAAGATGTTCATTATCAAATTGACTAAACTTCATAATATTGCTATGCAATGATATAATCTTAGCAGGAGGATAGTATCTACCAATGAAAGCATCCTTACACTTAGTCCATGAATCAATACTATTCTTAGTCAAAGACAGCAACCAATCTTTAGCTTTTCGTCTCAAAGAAAAAGGAAACAACTTGAGCTTAATAATATCACTTTCTACATCCTTATATTTCTGCATCTCACATAGCTCAACAAAATTGTTGAGATGAGCTGCAGCATCTTCAGTACTAGCACCAGAGAATTGCTCTTTCATAACAAGGTTCAATAAAGCAGGCTTAATTTCATAAAAGTATGCAGCAGGAGCAGGTGGCGCAATAGGAGTGCAGATAAAATCACTTTTATTCGTACTAGTAAAGTCACATAGCTTGGTATTTTCAGGATTAGCCATTTCAGCAAAACTAAAAGCAGATAAGTAAAAGCAACTACCAAGGATTCTAATTTTTTTGGGTTTTTGATAAAATGATGCAGGTAAAAATAAATAAAGTAAAGCAAAACTAATAACAAAGTAAAGGATGTGTGTGTGAAAAACTCCCCTTGTAGAGGTCTTCTACTTCCTCCCCGGCAACGGCGCCAGAAAAAGAGCTTGATGCCTGGTAAATGACCAGCCCGTTGGGAACCCCGAGAGGAAGGTGTGATGAATATAGCAACAAGGTTCTTCCCTCAATTAAGAAACCAAGGTATGTTGATCTTGAAGAGGAGAGACAAATGACTGAAGGTGATGCGGACTGGCTTAATAACACTCCAACAAGGGCGCCATTTAACGATACTTATTGACTTGTCTTCAGCCAGTAGCAACACGGAACCTGCACACACACAACCAAATACTTTGTTCCCAACTTACGATGAGGTTGTCAATCTCACCGGTTTGCTTGAAACAAAGGGTATGAGCATATCGAGTGGAAAGCAGTGAAAGTATGCAAGTAAAGTAAACAGTGCGAGTAAAGTAAACAGGTGATAGCAATATGATGGAAATAGGACTGGGGTCCACAGTTCACTAGCGGTGTCTCTCCATAAGATAAAATAACACATGCTAGGTAAACAAAATACAATTGGGCAATTGATAGAATAAAGATAAACGTGATATATCAAGAAGATCACTATGCGATTTACTCTGGGCATTACAACAAAATACATAGACCGCCATCCAACTGCATCTATGACTAATAATCCAATTCGGGGATATCATCCGAACACCCCATGAGTATTAAGTTGCGAACAACAGATAATTGCATTAAGCAAAGTGTGTAATGTAAACAAAGCATATGCCCTCGAGCATATGAATGTTGTTTTCTCCCTAGTAGCAACAGCACATCTACAACCTTAGAGGTTTCTGTCACTCCCCCAGGTTAAATAGAGGCATGAACCCACTATCGAGCATAAATACCCCCTCTTGGAGTCACTAGCAACTACTCGGCCAAGATAGCTACTAACAACGGAGAGCATGGAAGATCATAAACAACATAGAGATAACATAAGATATATTTCAGTATAGCAACTCAATCATAACACCAATATTCATCGGATCCCAACAAACCAAACATGTAGAATTACATAACGGTGATCTCAATCATGTAGGGCAGCTCATGAGATCTAAACATGAAGCACATGGTGGAGGAGACAACCATCTAGCTACTGCTATGGACCCATAGTCTAAGGTAGACTACTCACTCATCGCTCCGGAGGCAAGCATGGCGACGAAGAAGACCTCCGTTGGCGATTCCCCTCTCTGGCAGGGTGCCGGGAAGAGCTTCTGGACCCTGATGCGTGGTGAATGACCAGCCCGTTGGGAACCCCAAGAGGAAGGTGTGATGAGTATAGCAGCTAGTTTTCCCTCAGTTAAGAAACCAAGGTTTGTCGATCAGGAGAAAAGCAGACAATAACGACTGAAGGTGATGCTTGCTAGTTTGCGACAGCTTCGGACAATTTATATATGGCACCTCGTCCAAGCTTTGCTTGCTAGCTACAAAGCGGAACCTGCACACAACCCAACCAAGTACTTTGCTCCCAACTTGCGATGAGGTTGTCAATCTCACCGGTTTGCTTGAAACAAAGGTTATGAGCATATCGAGTGGAAAGCAGTAGAAGTATACGAGTAAAGTAAACAATGCGAGTAAAGTAAACAGGTGATAGCAATATGATGGAAATAGGACTGGGGTCCACAGTTCACTAGTGGTGTCTCTCCATAAGATAAATAACACATGCTGGGTAAACAAATTACAGCTGGGCAATTGATAGAATAAAGATAAACGTGATATGTCAAGAAGATCACTATGAGATTTACTCTGGGCATTACAACAAAATACATAGACCGCCATCCAACTGCATCTATGACTAATAATCCACTTGTGGCGAATCAATCCGAGAACTCCACAAGTATTAAGTTGCGAACAACAGATAATTGCATTAAGCAAAGTGTGTAATGTAAACAAAGCATATGCCCTTGAGCATATGAATGTTGTTTTCTCCCTAGTAGCAACAGCACATCTACAACCTTAGAGGTTTCTGTCACTCCCCCAGGTTAAATAGAGGCATGAACCCACTATCGAGCATAAATACCCCCTCTTGGAGTCACTAGCAACTACCCGGCCAAGATAGCTACTAACAACGGAGAGCATGCAAGATCATAAACAACATAGAGATAACATATGATATATTTCAGTACATCAACTCAATCATAACACCAATATTCATCGGATCCCAACACACCAAACATGTAGAATTACATAACGGTGATCTCAATCATGTAGGGCAGCTCATGAGATCTAAACATGAAGCACATGGTGGAGAAGACAACCATCAAGCTACTACTATGGACCCATAGTCCAAGGTAGACTACTCACTCATCGCTTCAGAGGCAAGCATGGCGATGAAGAAGACCTCCGGTGGCGATTCCCCTCTCCGGCAGTGTGCCGGGAAGAGCTTCTGGACCCTCCCAATCTTCGGGTCGACGGCGGCGGCGGATCGCGATGTGTTCTAGAAAAGTGATCGGGTACTTAGGTTTTTCCCGTCGGGGGGGTCTTTATAGGCGAAGGGGCGATGTCAGAGGTGACCCCAGGCCCCCTCACACCATGGCGGTGCGGCCAGGGCCTAGGCCGCGCCAGCCAGGTGTGAGGGGCCCTAGTGGCCCCTCTCCTTCTCTCCTTCGGATGACTGGAAGCTCTCGGACAAAATAAGACTTCAGGAATGTTTCGTCCAATTCTGAGAATATTTCCTGTGTATCACTTCTGAAACACAAAAACAGCAGAAAACAGGGAACTGGCACTGTGGCAACTAGTTAATAGGTTAGTTCCGGAAAATGCATAAAAGTGCCACGAAGTGTAACGAAACATTAGGCAAATAGTGTAAAAACAAGCATGGAGCATCAAAAATTATAGATACGTTGGAGACGTATCAAGCATCCCCAAGCTTAACTCCTACTCGTCCTCGAGTAGGTAAGTGATAACAAAAGAATAATTTTTGAGGTGACATGCACCTACACAATCTTGATCACATATGTAAGCATTTGTGAGCTGGGATCATAAGAACTTAAACACATGGGCATGAAGATATAATCTTGACAATAAGAACTTAGCAACCATGTTGTAAACATGCAAATGAACACAAACAAAAGATCATGAAAATGAAACAATGAAAGTCAAACGTGTGTTCAAATCATAAGGAAAAACATACAAATGGTTTTTAGCTTGTCCTTCAAAGAGAGCAAACCATAAATGCATAGGACACCTTCAAGTTTAAGAGGGCGTCTAGATACAAATAATTTGAGAACAAGTGAAACCAACAATATGAATCAATCAATAAACTTTGGGATAATGCACATTATACTAAGAATGACAACTATGCTCTCTTAATGGTGCATAAAGATAGAAGGTGGTGACTCAACGTAAAAGTAAAAGAAAGGCCCTTCACAGAGGGAAGCAGTGATTGCAAGTTTTATAACCTTCAAAAATTATGGTACTTACCGGCTTTGAGCTCTCATTGCCCCCATCATAAGCATCTTAAATGGTTAAAGTTAATGCGAGAACAATTATGATGCATATGCTTGACAAATCATAAGTTGAAAACCTCGTGTCCCGTGAATACGAGTACCCAAACCTCATGCTACTTACTTAGAGTCCCAAGCAAGGCTCTTGTCATTGTAAGTATATGCATATCATTGAGAACCACCAATGGGGTACCTCCGTGCCCGATGACATGGAACAAGCCCACATCAAAATGACAGGACAAGCAGACAATGAACACCTCGACATCTCTTTTATTTGCCATTTGTTTAGCTTTTTATTGTGAGATGCGTCGTCGAATGTTCACCATGGGTATGCTGCAAATTTCCACCATGAATTATGCATGGCTTAGATTAGCGGCCCGGCGTTTCCCTAACACATATACAAACTCCATGATCCCCACAAGATTCCCAATTCATTTCACATCGCGGGCATCCATAAACAAAAGATCACGATATCAACTCAAATAAGAAGTGCAATGTTGAAAGCTTGCCCATGACTGCATGGCTGGGCTAGTCTCCAACTTACAGCTTGCAAGCATAAAAACTCAACATAAGAGACCACAATGTCAAATTTTTAAGAACAGGAAAAAGTAAAGTGTGCCTTCTGGTTTGTGAGAGCTTTACTGACCGAATTTCGCATAACACTGGTAAGAGTTTAATTTGAAGAGAAAATAAAAGCAAGTCAAATTTACTTGGAATAGCAAATTGCTAGTAGGTATGTATGGTGGACACTTTGGAAAACTTTGACTTTTAGGAGTTGCATGCACGAGTAGAGCTCATACTCAGTACAAGGCGAGGGCTAGCAAAAGACTGGGAGCGACCAACTAAGAGAGCAATAATGGCCATAATCATGCAAAGCAACAAAGCGACATTAAAAGAAGCATAAGATGGCATCAAAAGTCAAAAACTAAATGATCATAGAGGCTATTGGCGACTTTGTAAGAGTCTAACATGTGTGAGCATGCGCCAAGTCAACCCAAATAAAGCATCAAGGAGAAAACCAAAATAATGCTTCCATACAATAAAAACAACGCATGATTTTTTCAAAGGCTCATTAAGCAATCTCAATTGTTTGAGACAAGTCATGCTACAGCAAAACTAGTAAGCATACTATCAAAAAGACATCAAGCATGATATGAAAAAGCCTAAGCCGCAGTCTACACAAGCTCCTTCTTGTACCACTATTTTGCATAAAGCTTTTTCTCTTTTCCAACACCATTTGAAATTTTTATAAACACCTCTTTTGATGAAAACCAATAAAGATCAGAGGCAAAAATACACCTTGATGAAAAGATATGACAAGGTCTGAACGCAAATCAAGGCGAAAACGAAAACCAAAAGCAGTAGCAGAAAAAGAAGAACACCCGGTGAAATTGTATGAATGAAAAACGGAGTGTTCTTGGCAAATGAAAATGAGGAAACTTCTCCAAAGAAATTTGTTGGGGTCCAACCATTTATTGCAGCAAACAAAACTAACTAACTAAGAAAACTAAAACAACTGACGCTCTAAGAAAAACACATAGTGCATGAAGCAATAAAAATATAGTGTTTTGAAAGGTGACCTGATTTTTGCCGATGAAGAAGGGGTGCCTCGGGGGCATCCCCAAGCTTTGACGCTTGTACTTCTTGGATATTTCTTGTGGTGATGAATGGGCATCCCCAAGCTTGAGCTTTTGTCCATTGTTCAACTCATCTCATCATTCTCCAATCCCTACACTTGAAAACTTCCTTCATACAAAACTAAACACAATTCTATTAGCAACATTAGTGCAAGCATAACATATAATCAACCTCTTTTTGCTTGAGGTTTCAACTCAAAACCATCACATATATAGCAAATAATACTGTAGCAACTTCCCCAAAAGTTCCGTGATCAAAAGAACTCAAAAGAAAGCGATAAAGTGGCAAACACAAATATTGGCAGAAATCTGTCAAAACAGAACAGCTGACAAAGGCCGAATTTTTGAGGGGTTTTCTGTTGCTCAAATCAAAAAGTGTTCAACTAACGAAAGTTTGGATATAACCTGGGGCATGTGCACAAGAAATCGCAGGTCCAAAAGATATACAGAGTATTTTATACGAATTTTTACGGTACAGCACCGAAAACACTTTCAGGACAGCAACATCCCCAAATCTTTACCTCACTCGAATTAGAGGCTTCTCTTGGCACAAAAACAAAATAAACAAGATAAGGAGCAGTCATTACAGTAGTAATGACTTCCAAGACTCAAATAAAAGAAAAAGTACTGAAAATGAAACATTGGGTTATCTCCCAAGAGTACTTTTCTTTAACGCCTTTGCGCTAGGCGCAGAAAATTGCGAATCAAGTATTTTCAGAGGAAGCATTAAGATCAACTGTAGAGGTCTTGTCAATAAGGCATTGTATTTCATCCACATAAGTTTTAGAAGACCCTTTGTGATCACGCTTTGGTTCACTCAAATCACAAAAAAGATTTTTGGGACAGATCCAGTCAAAATTATTTTCGAAAGCTTCACATAATCCCAAGAGCTTGCTAAGTATAGGTATTTCGGCTCCTTCATCATTAGTACTAATAGGTGAAACGAGTTTATTAAAACGTTTAAGAACTTTTCTAGCTTCAATAACGACATCTTTAAATTCTAAGCGCAAAGCTTCCAAAATAAAACTTTCTTTTCAGGATCTTCAATTTCATGAAGCTTAAGGAACATGTATTGCGTAGTAAATAAGCCTAGCTTCATAACTAGGAGCTAGCTCAACCAAAGATTTTTCCTCAACTTCCTTATGCATACTAATGTGATTAAAGAACTCCTCAATGTTACTTTTTCCAATAATAGAACCACTACCTACTGAGAGCTCCTCCAAAATGTACTTAGGGAACAACATGATGAACTAAAAGTAAAGAAATAACAACTACCAAGGATTCTAATTTTTTTGGGTTTTTGATATAAAACGATGCAGGTAAAATAAATAAAGTAAAGAAAAACAATAACAAAGTAAAGGATGTGCGTGCGAAAACTCCCCACGCAGAAGTCTTCCACTCTTCCCCGGCAATGGCGCCAGAAAATTAGCTTGATGCGTGGTGAATGACCAGCCCGTTGGGAACCCCAAGAGGAAGGTGTGATGAGTATAGCAGCTAGTTTTCCCTCAGTTAAGAAACCAAGGTTTGTCGATCAGGAGAAAAGCAGACAATAACGACTGAAGGTGATGCTTGCTAGTTTGCGACAGCTTCGGACAATTTATATATGGCGCCTCGTCCAAGCTTTGCTTGCTAGCTGCAACGCGGAACCTGCACACAACACAACCAAGTACTTTGCTCCCAACTTGCGATGAGGTTGTCAATCTCACCGGTTTGCTTGAAACAAAGGTTATGAGCGTATCGAGTGGAAAGCAGTAGAAGTATACGAGTAAAGTAAACAGTGCGAGTAAAGTAAACAGGTGATAGCAATATGATGGAAATAGGACCGGGGTCCACAGTTCACTAGTGGTGTCTCTCCATAAGATAAATAACACATGCTGGGTAAACAAATTACAATTGGGCAATTGATAGAATAAAGATAAACGTGATATGTCAAGAAGATCACTATGCGATTTACTCTGGGCATTACAACAAAATACATAGACCGCCATCCAACTGCATCTATGACTAATAATCCACTCGTGGCGAATCAATCCGAGAACTCCACAAGTATTAAGTTGTGAACAACAGATAATTGCATTAAGCAAAGTGTGCAATGTAAACAAAGCATATGCCCTTGAGCATATGAATGTTGTTTTCTCCCTAGTAGCAACAGCACATCTACAACCTTAGAGGTTTCTGTCACTCCCCCAGGTTAAATAGAGGCATGAACCCACTATCGAGCATAAATACCCCCTCTTGGAGTCACTAGCAACTACTCGGCCAAGATAGCTGACGAGGGTTAACTCGACAAATGTCCTAGATGAAGGACTTAGGATCAGGGAGATAGGGCGTCGGATGAACTCGAAGGTAAAGTTAGTCGAAATAGGTGCGTATCGAAAGTAAACTTGGGTGTTCAACCTGGCTTGCTTTCAATCTGCCCTACACCGTCCCCTCCTGGCCCCTATATATAGGTGGCCAGGTCTCGAGGATCGGGTAGGGTTCGATACAGATTACAAATATCGACATACGGTAATAACTCGTATTCGACTATCATTACAATTGGGCCTAGCTTAACGGGCCTCAGGGGTACTCAACTAACGGGCTCTATTAACTATACCCTTGTCAGTAGCCCCTGAGATTCTACCAGAATTGCAGATTCGGGTTGAATCTCTAATCTTCAAATCTTCGACTTGATCAATTCTTCGACTTTATCTTCAAATCTTCGACTTGGTCTTTCGACTTATATTGATGATAATTTGCTCGCAAGGGGTCTCGATGAACAAGCCTGACAACTCTGACGGATCAAGAGGTCAGTTAACTGCCGGAACAGATACTTGTCACCTACTTCAAATTCAATCCCCTTGGACTTGAATTCGGGATACCGGTCAAACTCATTCTTTTGCCTCATTTAGGACTTACAAAAAATGAGTCCCAGTGGTTCTCGGGGTACCCAGTGCGTCCACCAGGATTTTCTTCGCGTCGTAGACACGGATACATACCAGCAGAGCGCATCCGTGTGCGTATACCAGGCCACACAGGACGGATCCCAGGGTCTTACCTTCGTGACAAGTCACGGCATTCGAGTTTTGTTGCGATAACGCAACTTGAGAATCTTATGTCGCAGTCAAAGTTTGACTGAAAATATTCGGGTTTCTACAACCATAAAACTCGCTCCCGATGGGAGTAACACTTCTCCAATCTCCAATGCTTTGCCAATGAATATCGTCGGGTGCGCGCTCAACGCTCCCGATGGGAGTAGCCCCCGAGGCTATAGTCGAAAAAAGATTTTTTCGAGTATAGGCTCAAGAGATAATATAGCTCGTCATACTTCAACTCGAAACACCTCACCTGCGAAGTTCTTCAATTCGAGATACTTTCAAGAACATCTTGTCTTCTAGTTCAGGTCCACTACTTCAATGAAGAGTTCCACTCGATATTTATGCAATTAACAGCCCCCAAGGCTTATAACCAAAAAATCCTTCATATCTGATCCCTTCTATAAGTTTCAGCATTCGTCGGCGCCATCCTTTTACCTTTATATATATATATTTGATGACGTCAATAAAGACGTGGCTCTTCATCAATGCGAACCGTTTTATGGGTAGCACTGTAATTTTCTCGATTTTTTGACCGTTTAGTGGGCTGCACGATTTTTGACCGTTGGTGGGCTAACGTTTCCGATCTTTGCGCCACGACTCAGCCCACGATCCTTCTCCCAGAAGATATATAACTGGCATAGTGGGGAATCGTACTGTTCACCAGCTCGTTACCTCCGCCGCCTCCATTGCTGATCTCCTCTGCCTCTTCCTCTCTTGCGGAGCCCCCGAGCACACTTTTGTGCTGTATGCGCGTGAAGCATCTGGCCACCAGGAGCGCTATGGCCAAGTCTTCTGCCACCAACTGGGTCCGCTCCACCATCACCGAGAAGGAGGTGGAGAAAGCCACGGCGGACGGCCTCATCGCTGCCGAAGATTCCATCAAGTTTCCCAGCACCGAACGGATCCCGAAGCCCCCGAGCGGTTACCGGGTAATGTTCCTTGCTCTCCTCTTCCGCGGTCTGTCACTTCCTGCCCACGAGTTTCTCCGTGGGCTGCTATTTGTCTATGGTGTTCAGCTCCATCAACTCACACCAAATTCCCTTCTCCATATTGCTTGCTTCGTGACTCTCTGCGAGTCATTTTTGGGCATTGAGCCCCACTTCACTCTCTGGAGATCGATCTTTCGACTCTGCCCCAATGTTTCTCTGGCAAGGAAACCCGAACTGGGCGGAGCCGTCGTTTCTGTGCGCCCTGAGGCGCAATATCTTGAATTTTATATGGCCGCATCTGTCCAAGGGTGGAGGACAAAGTGGTTCTATATCAAGGACCCCAAATCCTCTCCTGAAGATGAGTTCGGCCTTCCTCCCTTTGACGCTTCTCAAGAGGTGAAGAAATTGAAGTCATGGGACTCACTTCCCTCAGATGCGGAAGTTGCACAAATTCTTCCTCTTCTATCCCGCATTCAAACTCTGAAAACAGGCTTAGGAGGTGCTTTGTCGGGTATCCAACTCATGGCGTTTTTCATACAACGTCGAGTTCAACCCCTACAGCACTGTCTCACCAAGCTTTGGACTTATTCTGGCTTAGAAGACCCTACTCGCATATCTGAGGATCTGATGTCGAAAGAAGATGTCGACAAGCGAGTCAGGAATCTCACCAAGCTTACCAAGGAGCACTCAGTTGCTGACTTGAAGGCAGATTTCTTCGACTCCGTGCACCCGATTCCTGAGGTATACATCGCTGCATTCACTTTTTGTCAAACTTCTCTTAATTTCGACTTGCATTATTCTTTGCCTCTGCCCTCTGCTGATTTATTAATATGCAGGGTCACCAATTCATTGTTTCTCGTCCCCCTCTTCCAGAGGAAGGGCCCCTTCCTGCTGATCTAGCATCTCCTGCATCTGAAGCCCCCGAGGCTGACGAAAGTCAGGACGGAGATGATGTCGAAGAATCAGAAGATGAGACTAGCTCGTCGACATCGCCTCCTCCTGCTTTTGCTGAAGATGTTGGTGTCGACAAAAAACGGAAACGTGTCGACGAAATTGCTTCATCGAGTTCTGCAGCGGCTGGAAAAACCCCCGCTCTTGCAGAAGATATGGAGTACTTTGACATGCTTGCATCGTAAGTATTGTAGTCGAACTTTTTAATTGTTTTGTTCTTGCCTCTTGCTTATAACTTATACTTTTCATGCAGTGATGATGAAGAACCACCAACATGTGCGACGGCTGTTCCACCACCTTCTCCTGTGGCGATTCATGAGCCTGTCGAACCAGATGTTGCTCCGAGGACTACCAGGGCCTCTGTAAAGAAGGTTTCTCAAACTCAAGCCCGAAACCTCAAACGCGCGAAGAAGACCAAAGAAGCCGAGGTTTCTCTGGAGGCCCACGTTTCTACAGTTTCTTCTGATGATGTGAGCGATTGTTTTTTCCCTTCTTTCCTTTCATGCACTTCTACTCTTACACTCTTCTTTTATCAGGCTTTGGTGAAGAGATTTATCGCCCTGGGCACGGACTGTGCGGGGTACCTAAAGGTTGCAAAATCTTTCGAAGGTACAATTTTGATATTCAATCATTACTTTTCTTCTGTGCTTTGTCTCTTGCTGTTTATCTGACTTCCTTTCGTCTGCTTTTGCAGCTGCTTTAGCGACAGCCAATGCTCGCATTGCGTCGCTGGAAGCGGAGCTCAAAGATTCGCAAAAAGCTTATGATGCTACGACCGCTGCTAAGGCAATTGCTGAGAAGTCGCAGAAATCTGCGCTTGCCAAGGCGAAGAAGGCTGAGAGGGCGTTAGCAGATGCCAACAAAGAGCATGCTCAACGAGAGCAAGCCGTGGCGGAGCGTCTTCACACCATGTCTACTGCTGCCGAAAGTAAGTTCTTTGACTTGTCTTTTGTTTTCGTCCCCTGTTGCACTGGTGTATTTGTTGACACTTGCCTCTTCCTTTCTTTTCTATTGCTTAGAATTCACAGGAGTATCTCCGTCGTCCCTGCAAACGGACGATGATCCTCTTATGGATGCGGTTAACCTACTCGAAGAAAACTGGATATCTATCCAGGAAACTTTTGAGTTGGTTGGCCGCGTTCTGTCACGGCTATTTGTCGGGTTGTGGCCGAAGAAAAAGATGGCAATCCCGAAGGGCAACCTGACTGAACTTGCCAAGACTTTTGACAGCGATGAAGACCCTACTCTCCATTTGAAGGGGCTGTCCATTAAGCGCGGCGCCGAAGGTGCCATTGCCCTTTCTCTTGCGCATGGTACAGACTTTGACTGGGAGAAAGTTAACTCCCCCCCATGGCCACACCCATGATGAGATGAAGGTGTTTTTCGAGAAGGCGAAGAAGTTTGTGCCTGCACTGCTGACAACGATTTCTCCTTCGGCGGCCTCTGCTGTGCCTGCTGCACCACCTCCAGCACCGAAAGCACCAGTGTCGCCGTCGACTTCTAGCGAGGAACCGGCCGCGCCCCCTTCTTCCATGGAGCACAATGCTGAGGTGGCGTAGACTCAGCCTCTTTGTAACTTATCTAGTTTTCTCCTTTTGAATGTAAAGACTCCAATTAGGTACAACCCGAGAACCTTAGTCATAGGGTTGTACTCTTATGTAAATATATCCTCTTCGTAAGAAGTTTTATGTTGCCTCTCTAAAATTGTTTTTCCTTTCTTTTCCTTTTGGCCTGCAGTCGACGCGCGTCAATGATCCTTTGACTCATGATTCTACTCCTTCCTCTGCTCGTGGGTTCGGTCCTCATACTCCGTCGACTCCTAGTCGATGCAGCCAATGCTCGGAATACTCTTCCAGGATATCCGACCTTGAAACTCGCCTATCCTTGGCCAAATGCCAAGCTCAGATGGCTATTAAAAAGGCTAGCCTAGCCGGTGGCTATATGAAGAAAATCTCTTCACTTGAAGAAAAGGTCTCCAGCTTGACGGCGAAGGTTGTTCATAATGAAGAGTGTGAATCTTTCATTCTTGGCATTGTCGAGTCTGCTGGCGAGCTGTTGCGATGTGAGTTTTCTTTCGACTCCTTCTTTGGCTGTTTGCGCACTTCTTTTGTGATATATTTGTCATTGTAGGTACTTGCTTGGATTTTGCTTCTGAAGAACGTCGAGTTGCTGAGCGAAATGCTGCTTTGGAGAAGATGTCGACTGGCTACGAGACTCTGTGGTCTGATCCTCGACGCCGTAGCGCCATTGTATTGCTTCAAGATCGTGCCCAGCACATTGGCGAGTCAGTTGATGGTTGCCGGTGAGCTCTTACAACTATGCACTCCATCATGCTTCCCCGTAATCCTTTGCCTGCAACTTTCCCACTTCTTCTTGATACTTTCAGATCTAGCCATCGTATTCATAGGTTAATAGAACTGAACTTAGTGGCTGGCCGAGGTACTGTTATGGGGTGGTCCTCTCTGTTGAACTCGATTGGTTGTTCTGACCAATGCAGATATTCTGTTGTGGCTGGAGGCGACATGACTGCTAGATTGACTTGTCGAGTTATACTCTTTTCTTCTTTGTTCGACTTGGGCACAGGTTGTATCATTGCTGTAATGTGTCCCTTTGATGGGACGTACCCTTCGTCGTCGTCGTCGTCGTGTCCCTTGTTTTGTTGGTCTTGTCCTTGAGGAGCTCCGTTATTTCCTTGCTGGTTTGTCGCGGGATTGTTACTACCTTCGAATCCTTGTCGCCTTGCCTCGGTTTGTTTTTTTATTGCTGCTTCTTGTAGCTTTAAGAATGTTGTGCAGTCTTTCATCGCGTGCCTTGATACTCGCTTCCCGTCGACGAACGCTGAATGTATATGACAAGGCCCGTTGAGCATATCCTCTGGTGATGGGTTGTACTCTCTGGATTCTCTTGGTGGGAACTTCTTATACTCCTCTCTTCCGTAGCTACGATATCCCGAGCTTCTGCGGTCATTTCCTTGATAACTGTTGTCTTTATATCCTGCGGCGACTTGGTTATGAGAGCCGTAGGTGTCGTAGTTTCGGGATCGTCTCCTTTGACTTCCGTATCTGTTTCTTCTGTCGTCCTCTGGAGATCGTGTCCGTTTGTTGTTGCACGCATCTTCTCCATCTGTAAATCTGTTTGCTGTGTCCATGAGATCTGACACTGTTTTTGGCTTGATTCTACCCATCTCTTCGACTAGGTCTCTTCGCCTTAATCCAATGATGAACGCGTCTATTGCTCTTTCGTCTGAAACTTCGACTGCTGAATTTTTGATGAGGCTCCATCTTTGGATGTATGCCTGTAGTGTTTCGTCGCGTTGCTGTACGCATGCCTTGACTTCCTCTATTGATGCTGGCCGTTTGTACGTCGACCTGAAGTTGCTTGTAAATTGCTTTGTGAGGTCTTCCCAGTTTCCAATGGATTCTTTCTCTAGTTTGCTCAACCATGACCTTGCTGCGCCGGTGAGGTGTAACTGCAAACTTTGCATTGCTGTCTCTTTGGTTCCTCCTAGTATTTGAACTGCTTGTAAGTAATCTGCGAGCCATGATTGTGGTTCCTGTGATCCGTCGTACTTTTGCTGGTCATGAGGTAGCTTGAATCCCTTAGGAACTGGAGTGGTGCGAACCCTACGAGTAAAGCACGATGCCCCCATCTCCTTTTCTTCGTCCTCATAGTCGCGCCTTTCATTTGGGGATCGCGATCTTCGAGTTCCACCGTGCTGTTTTGGTGATGGCGATCGAGATCGGCATTTGCTGCTTCTATGCCGAGGACTATTGTGACGGCGAGGTGATCTTTCTTTGTGCGCTTCCTTGTGGTGATGTGCTTCTTCTCCTTTTGCTGATAGCTTGTGGCCCACCATATTGAGTCCGTTTAGTGCTGCTCTATGCATATGTTCTCTAGGATCTCCTGGACTTGGTCAAGTTGTAAGTAGATATGCTTGTGCTGCCACTAGTGCTGCTTCAGGAGTTTTTGGTAGGATGTTTCCCTGCTCATCGACCGATAGGAAGGACGAGTCGAGGTTTTTGGAAATACTTTGCCTGTCAGAATACTCGAGGTTATCGTACCTTGAACCATGTCGACGATTTTTCCTTGCGTTGCTGTGTGATGCGTCGCTCCGTGCTTTTCGAGCAGCCTCGCTAGCTGCAATGGGTGAATCTTTTCTTCTTTGTATCTCTGCTTTCTCCTTTGCTAATTGCTTGGCCTGCTGCCTTAGGGCGTAGTGATACCCCAAAAGCATGTCTTTGCTAGAATTTGATGGTATTGGAGTGCCGTGTTCTACGGCTTCTCTTATTATCCTCCATTCGTCGACTGATAGTCGAATTTTTTCCCTGCTTGCGAGGGACTCTGGTGTTTGCCCTTCTGCTAGCTGATTTGCTCCTCTGTTGATATTTGCTGGGTTTAATACTGGATTGTCATTTTCGTCGAATTCTTCGGAATTATCCCCTATGATGGCGAGCACCTGGCACCGTTTGCCGATGTTGCCCTTGAAGCTTGAGAAAATTGAGTCACTGTCTTCCGAAAGCTCTAATCCTGTCTTCCATGTATCCGTTGACTTATCGTCGAGGCAGATCGTGAGATCTTTGAGTTGGACTTCCACGTCAAAATTTTCCTTTTCTTCGTTGTCTTCTACGATCTTTTCTTTTTGCACTTCTTCTAGGCTGACCGGCGAGTTTACTTCGCTGGAAGAGCCTTCAGAATACTCCATCATTACTGTTGTTTCGGGTTCTTGTGCCGACGGATCTTGATCTTGTTTCGTCGGATCTGAAAGGCGAGAGGAACCCGACGGCCCGATGAGGATGCTCAAACTTCCAATTGTTAGTTCCACCTCTTGACTTCCGTCGACTTCTGGAATGCTGTTGGCTAAAAGCGAAAAAGCCGTCGAATTCATGATTCCAACGCCCAAAGTCCCCACGGTCGGCGCCAATTGACGAGGGTTAACTCGACAAATGTCCTAGATGAAGGACTTAGGATCGGGGAGATAGGGCGTCGGATGAACTCGAAGGTAAAGTTAGTCGAAATAGGTGCGTATCGAAAGTAAACTTGGGTGTTCAACCTGGCTTGCTTTCAATCTGCCCTACACCGTCCCCTCCTGGCCCCTATATATAGGTGGCTAGGTCTCGAGGATCGGGTAGGGTTCGATACAGATTACAAATATCGACATACGGTAATAACTCGTATTCGACTATCATTACAATTGGGCCTAGCTTAACGGGCCTCAGGGGTACTCAACTAACGGGCTCTATTAACTATACTCTTGTCAATAGCTACTAACAATGGAGAGCATGCAAGATCATAAACAACATAGAGATAACATAAGATATATTTCAGTACAGCAACTCAATCATAACACCAATATTCATCGGATCCCAACAAACCAAACATGTAGAATTACATAACGGTGATCTCAATCATGTAGGGCAGCTCATGAGATCTTAACATGAAGCACATGGTGGAGAAGACAACCATCTAGCTACATCTATGGACCCATAGTCCAAGGTAGACTACTCACTCATCGCTCCGGAGGCAAGCATGGCGTTGAAGAAGACCTCCGGTGGCGATTCCCCTCTCCGGCAGGGTGCCGGGAAGAGCTTCTGGACCCTCCCGATCTTCGGGTCGACGGCGGCGGCGGATCGCGATGTGTTCTGGAAAAGTGATCGGGTACTTAGGTTTTTCCCGTCGGGGGGTCTTTATAGGCAAAGGGGCGATGTCAGAGGTGGCCCCAGGCCCCCTCACACCATGGCGGCACGGCCAGGGCCTGGGCCGCGCCAGCCAGGTGTGAGGGGCCCTGGTGGCCCCTCTCCTTCTCTCCTTCGGATGACTGGAAGCTCCTAGACAAAATAAGACTTCAGGAACTTGTTTCGTCCAATTCCGAGAATATTTCCTGTGTATCACTTCTGAAACACAAAAATAGCAGAAAACAGGGAACTGGCACTGTGGCAACTTGTTAATAGGTTAGTTCCAGAAAATGCATAAAAGTGCCACAAAGTGTAACGAAACATTAGGCAAATAGTGTAAAAACAAGCATGGGGCATCAAAAATTATAGATACGTTGGAGACGTATCAGACCCTCCCGATCTCGGGTCGATGACGGCGGCGGATCGCGATATGTTTCTGGAAAATTGATCGGGTACTTAGGTTTTTCCCGTCGGGGGGTCTTTATAGGCGAAGGGGCATCGTCAGAACTGGACCCAGGTGTCCTCACACATAGGGGGCGCGCCCAGGGGCCAGGCCGCGCCGCCCTTGTGTGAGGGTGGACTGTGGCCCCTCTCCGTCTCCTCTTCGGATCTTTGGGAGCTTCCGGGGAAAATAAGACTTCGGGAACTTGTTTCGTCCAATTCCGAGAATATTTCCTATGTAGCTTTTCTGAAACACAAAAATAGCAGAAAACAGGGAACTGGCACTGTGGCAACTTGTTAATAGGTTAGTTCCGGAAAATGCATAAAAGTGCCACGAAGTGTAACGAAACATTAGGCAAATGGTGTAAAAACAAGCATGGAGCATCAAAAATTATGGATACGTTGGAGACGTATCAAAGATATAAGGGGTCGTGAGTGGTAGCACCTCCTCTTATGCGTATTTCACACGATTGTTTTTCTCTTGCGGCATTAACTAGCAAGTCGTTTTGAACCTTGGTAAGCTGATCAATTTGAGTCTGAACTATTTGAAAATGTTTGACAAGTATCTTCACATCATTGGAGGTTCTCTCCATAATATCCTGCAACTTGTTAATAGCTCTAGAATTTTCCAACAAATGATTCTGCACCCTTCTATTAAAATTATCTTGCTTAACAATGAAATTATCTAACTCATCTAAGCATTGATCAGGAGGTTTAGAGTAAGGAATATCTCTATCATCAAAGCGTTGGAGAGAGTGTACCTCAATAGTAGATGAGTGAGGGATTAGCTTACATAATTCTTCTATAGGAGGTAAATTCTTCACATCTTCGGATTTAATACCCTTCTCCTTAAGAGATTTCTTGGCTTCCCTCATAACTTCATCATTTAATTCAATCATTCCTATCTTTTTTGGTGTTGGCTCTGGAGCTGGCATAGGTGTTGATGCTGGTGTTGGCTCAACTAGAGTCCAATCATCATGATTCTGGTTTATTTTAGCCATTAGTTCTTCAGCTTCAACCTGAGTTCTTTCCCTGAAAACACAACCAGCACAACTATCCAGATATGTCTTAGATTCATCAGTTAATCCATTATAAAATATATCAAGGAGTTCATTTTTAGGCAATGGCTCCTTAGGCAATGCTCTAATTAAAGAATAAAACCTTGTCTAAGATTCAGGCAATATCTCTCCTTTTCCCTGTTCAAAGTCAAAGATTTTCTGCACGGCAGCATGTTGAGCACTAGCCAGAAAATATTTCTGAAAGAAAGCATTAACCAAAGCAATAGGACTATTAATAGATCCAGGAGACAAGTTATTAAACCAAGTTTTAGCTGCATCTTTCAACAAGAAAGGAAAAATCTTAGCAACAAAGTAAGTGCAAAGCTTAATATCATCAGAAAACAAATTACTCAAAGTAGAAAGCTCATTCATGTGCTCCATAGCACTTTCATTCTTAGTACCACAAAAAGGTTCTTTCTCAACAATAGATATGTAAGATAAATCTAAAGAGAAATCATAATCCTTATCTCTAATATTTATGGGAGAAGTAGCAAACTTAGCATCATGAGATAATTTATATCTAACAGCACGTCTTGCTACAAGTTCCTTAACAGCATTAGTATCACGAGTAGCCCGAGCTTCGGCAATAAAATCATCATCAAGCTCAATATAAGCATCATCAAAATCATTACTAGGACATTCCCTAGACTTAGGTGAACTAACAGGTGTAACAATGGTGTTTCCCATCTTAGCTCTAGCAATTGTAGCATCTAAAAAGGAACCTAGTGAACCACTCTCATCAAGCACAGTAGAAGCATCATCTAAATTATCAGTGGCATTTTCAAACTCAGCAGAAGAAGTAGCAGTAGCATGTGCATATGGTGGTGTAAGAAACTTACTCATAACAGATGGCGAATCAAGAGCAATAGAGGTGTTCAGAGTCGTACCTCTTCTTGTAGTGGATGGCAATATAGGAACTTTTCCATCACGAGGTTTACACATGATGAAAGGATTGCAGCGAACAATATGAATCCCAAGTGAACTTACAAATAAAGCTATGCTCCTTGGCAACGGTACCAGAAAATAGTCTTGATGACCCACAAGTATAGGGGATCGCAATAGTCTTCGAGGGAAGTAAAACCCAAATTTATTGATTTGACACAAGGGGAGCCAAAGGATATTTATAAGCCTTAACAGATGAGTTCTCAATTCAACTGCACCTAGAAATAGACTTGCTCACAGCGGTTTATCAGTAGTAACAGTTTTATAGTGGTGATAGTAGTGAAACAGTAACAACAGTAATAAAATAAAAGCGGTAATAGTAGCAATAGTAAACAGTAAGATTAAAGACTGTAGGCATAGGGATAGATGTACGGGCGTTGCATGGACAAGATAATTCATGAAATCAGTGAGACATGGGCATTGCAGATAAATAATGATAAAGTATCCTAGTACTAAACAACCATAGGCATGTGTTCCATATATAGTCGTACGTGCTCGCAATGAGAAACTTGCACGACATCTTTTGTCCTACCAGCCTGTTGCAGCAGGGCCTCAAGGGAAACTACTGGTAATTAAGATACTCCTTTTAATAAAGTACCGGGGCAAAGCATTAACACTCGGTGAACACATGTGATCCTCACATCATAGCCATCCCCTCCGGTTATCCCAATTTCTATCACTTTGGGGCCTCGGGTTCCGGACAACGATATGTGTAAACAACTTACAGGTAAGATCATAAATAACAAGTATCATCATAAAACAATAACAAGTTCAGATCTGAGATCATGGCACTTGGGCCCAAAGTGACAAGCATTAAGCACAACAAGTTGCAACAATGTCATAAGCACTAGTAAAAGATACTAGGCACTATGCCCTAACAATCTCATAGCAAATTACATGAATGATCTCTTCCAATCCCTACCATCCCCTTCGCCTACAGCGGGAATTACTCACACATGGATGGGGGAGTCATGGATGGTTGATGGAGAGACGTCGGTGATGCTGGTGAAGAAGATCTCCTCCAAATCCCTATCCCGGCAGGGTGCCAGAACAGAGTTTCTGGTTCCGAATCGCAGTTTTTGATGGTGGTGGCGCAGCGGAAGTCTATCTGGGAAAAACGCCGAACCCCTGCTCCTTTCAGGTCAGAGGGTATATGTAGGCGGAAGGAGGAGTCGAGGCGACAGCCGAGGCGGTCTCACCACAGGTGGGCGCGGCCAGGGCTGGGTCGCGTCCCCTGGTGGTGAGCCCAGCTCCCAGCCTCTCTTCGTCTCTCCTTCTGGCTCCGTGGGTCTTCTGGTAAAATAGGATTTTTGCAATATTTTCCGGCATTTTTCCTGAAAGTCGGATTTCTGCACAAAAACAAGACACCAGGGCAATTTTGCTGAAAATAGCATTAGTTCGTGTTAGTTGTATTCAAAGCACACAAATTAGAGGAGAAACAATAGCAAAAGTGTTCGGGAAAGTAGATACGTTTTGGACGTATCAATTTCTATATAATATGCGTGGAGTATGTGGTTAAGTTTTGATCTTTTATGTGGTTCTATGATGGTAGTGTGCAAATGTCAACTTCATATTACTTCACCTATATGGGCTCATAGGGCTGCACCTTAAAGTAATAATGAGAATGAGGAATGAGGGAGAGATAGAAGCCTAGTTCTTAGATTCAGCGTTATTTTTAGGGGGGTTCTTCATCAGGGACCTTAGAGATTTATGCAATGGTTGGACAGTTGTGTCTTAATGTATCCCTAATTGATCATGCAAATGACATTAGGCACAATCATTAGGGGTTTGTGATACGTCTCAAACGTATCTATAATTTTTTATGCTCCATACTTGTTTTTACACCATTTGCCTTGTGTTTCGTTAGACTTCGTGACGTTTTTATGCGATTTCTAGAACTAACCTATTGACAAGATGCCACAGTGCCAGTTCCTTTTTTTCTACTGTGTTTGTGTTTCAGAAAAGCTACACAGGAAATATTCTCGGAATTGGATGAAACAAGTTCCAGAACTCCTATTTTTCCCGGAAGAGGACCGAAGACCGAACGAGAGCCGGAGGGGGGCCAGAGGCTGCCCACACCACAGGGGGGGGCGCGGCCCAGCCCCTGGCCACACCCACCCATGGTGAGGCCACACTGGTCCACCTCTGACGACGCCCCTTCGCCTATACGAAGCCTCTCGATGGAAAACCCTAAAGGAATCGACAAATTTCCAGAAAGAGTTCCACAGCTCCGCCGCCGCCACCGACGAATTTCGGGGGACAAAAGTCTCTATTCCGGTACCCTGCCGGGACGGGGAAGTGCCCCCGGAGCCATCTCCATCGGTCTCCATCGCCGTCTCTGCCGTCTCCATCGACCTCACCGCCATCTCCATCAACCTTGTTGTCTCCTATGATGAGGAGGGAGTAGTTCTCCCCCGGGGCTGAGGGCTCTACCGGTAGCTATGTGGTTCACCTCTCTCCCCCATGATGTGATCTTTATGTGATCGTGAGCTTTGTATCTAGTTGAATTGGTAGATGTTATTATTCAGATATTATGCTACTCCTGTGCTTATTATTTGTAATCTCTGGAGATACCTTGTATCATGGTGTGAAGGTGACTAGTGTGCACATCATGTGTATATTTTTGGTTAATGTCTCTATGAATTGTTGGTGTTTGTTGGAACCATCTAGTGCGTTCATGGTGATAGTGTGGGACAATCTAGTTTGGGTACATACGGACTTTGAGGAGTGCTTCGTAGCCCTACGCATGATTAGTGTTCGTTTTCCATTGGAGAATTGTTTTGAGTTGCATATTGATGATAGTATCTATTGGTTCAATTATGTTATATTTGTTGAGAGTGTGTCCACTAGTGAAAGTATGATCCCTAGGCCTTGTTTCCAAGCATTGCACACCATTTCCTTTCAGTTTTGTTACATGTTTGCTTGCAGCGATATTTATTTTAGACTACATTTACTACTTATAATCATCACTACTACTTGTATTTCTTTATCTCTTCGCCGAACTAGTGAACCTATACATCTGACAAGTGTATTTGGTGTGTTGGGGACACAAGAGACTTTCTGTATCGTAATTGCAGGGTTGTTTGAGAGGGATAGCTTTGACCTCTTCCTCCCTGAGTTCGATAAACCTTGGGTGATCCACTTAAGGGAAACTTGCTGCTGCTCTACAAACCTCTGCATTTGGAGGCCCAACACTGTCTACAAGAACATACGCGTGCGTAGACATCAAGCTCTTTTCTGGCGCCGTTGCCGGGGAGGAAATTGTACCTCTCTTTTATTCTAAATTCTATCCTTCTAGTGAGGTTTATAAAGATAGGAATTACATTTATAATTTTCATCCGCGTGAGGGAGAAAGCATTGCCCAAGCGTGGGGAAGATTGAAGTTACTAATGCACAAATATCCTATTCATGAGCTTCCCCGTAATATTGTTATTAATAATTTTTATGCAAGGCTTTCAGGATATTATAAGGACTATCTAGATGCATGCTTTGATGGGTCTTTCACAAGCAAGGATGTTGACACCAAGTGGGATCTGCTTGAAACAATTGAAAACAATATTGAAGGTTGTGATAGCGACAAAGGTAAAGGATCATGTATGAATTACGAGTTTGATTGCATTAAGTCTTTCGTTGGAACTGCTGATTTTCAAGAGCTTAGTGCTAAGTATGGTCTTGATCCTCAAATTATGATTGATTGTTTTAAAGCCTTTGCTTCTCATATTGATGTTCCTAAAGGAAACGGGGACGTGTATCATGAACCTTTTAAGGACACTTGCATAGAAAGTGATATTGTTATTGATGATTGCAATAAATATGCTCAAACTTCTAAAAGTCCTATTTCTTATAAGCATGTTAATTTTTGTGGAGTGCATAGACCATGTGAACAGAGTTACAACAAGAAATATTATTGTATCCACCACGCGAATGAAGAAATCCGTATGTGGCGCAGGGCTCTAGATGAGCTTGGTGAAAAGGTTTGTGAGCTTTATCCTTTTCTTTGTGAACTTTGCGATAACATGGGTCACTTTAATTTTCAATGCCCATTTAATCGAATGAGTACCGTAAATTTGTATTGTGATGACAAGATTACTCTCAATCAGCATGATGAGCTTACTTTATTTTTGGAGTGTGAAGAGATATCTGGAAAGACTTCTTTGATAGATATAAGAGATGTTGATACACTAGTGGAAAAAAGCCTATTGGTGGCGCACCATTTAGGCATATGCGTGGCGCATATGGGATGCGCCACCAATGCCACGCCACTAATAACAGTTTATTGGTGGCGCATGTCAATATGCGCCACGCATATGTTGAATATTGGTGGCGCATATAGCATATGCGCCATTAGTGTCTTATGCGTGGCGCATATTGCTATATGCGCCACCAATACATAATGCGACACTAAACATCTATAATATGCGCCACTGATATTTCGTACAGGTCCAAAAAAAACTGATATTTTTTGGTATTTATACACAGCAATGCACAAGAATATAGATAAGTATACAATATAACTGCAGAATACACAGCATGCAGTACAAAACAAATATATCGTCATCACAAACAATTAGATCCATAATAGTGACAAAGTTCCCGAATATTAGAAGTGTTAGAGCATATATAGCCCAAGTCCATGCATTACACACATTACACATTACACACACTACACATCTCACCAAAAGACCGAGTAGACTACACCCGCAATGGTGAGCAAGACCGGGAGCACGATCATTAAGGTCTTCATCCGGTTGTTGTTTCTCCGCTCTCCTAGGAGGTGGATCCTCCACCTAGCTTCCGCTAGCTCTCTCGTCGGATACCCCTTGTAGGAGTTGCCGCTGAACTTGTTCACTTGCTTCTGGCAATCCTCCCACTCATCGTAGACTCCTGGTACCCATCCTTTGTACACCATGTAGCATCTCGGCATCTCTGTAGACAAAGCCATATATATAGTATTCAAGCTATAAGAAAAGAGTTACATATGTCGACAAAGCCATATATCATATGCAACCGAAAGAATGAAAGAATTCACATGCATGTCGACAAAGGAAAGTACTCGAGCTAAGAAAAGAGTTATATATAAGTATCCCGCATACAAAAGTAAATAAGTCCAACAACGATGCTTTCGACTAAGGCAAGTTATAAATTTACACCTCACACACATACACACACCGGAATGAGTTGCAGACGGTAAAGTTTATGACTCAAGCACAGACGATTGACATACACGTGAAAACGACTAGGAAGAATCATGAAGACTTTGGTTGACATGGCTCCGGGAACAGTTTGTAGCAATCTTTCGTTGTCCATGTCCTAGTGTCACGCTGTTTCCAGAGCCAGTCTTCGATCTCGCGCTTAGCCAACGGTTTGGCGTAGGACAAGGTTCCGCCCCTTGTGATGACATCTTCTTGCAAGATAGTCGCAATCTGATTCTGGATGCGGAAGAAGTCGTCCCTAAGTTCAGCGTCCTTGATCCTTGCATGCTCTTCGGCCCATCCTCGGACACTAGCTAGCGTCGTAAGCCTGTGTTCGTTCTGGATGATCGCCCGCATGTGATGGAGGGCGTAGAAGGCCTCCTTGACACTATTAGGCGGCTACTTGACGCAGGGGAACTTGATTACGTGCTTGAACATGTGTCTGCCGTCCTTGACATTTTCCGCCCCCTTCCTGAAGTCGCCTCCCTTCCTGAAGTCGCCTCCCTTCCTGGCGTATCCCTCGAGAGCATCATCTAGAACACCCTTGATGTAGGCGTTGTTTTTTTGTCTTTGCCTCACTCCCCGAGTCTAAGTAGACGGCTACCAAGTACCTCGGGGCAACGAGGATCAATGTGCAGTATATGTCTCTGCGCAAAACAGTTGAAACGAAAGAATGTTGGAAAAGGAGCTAAGAAATGACAAGTTATTACGGCGGCCGAGTGAGTGTGCACTTACTCGGGAAAGTAAGGAAGAAGAATGTCTTTTGTACTCTTGTTGTCCAGCAGGAACTTTTGGAGGTACTCCTTTGCTCTGGAACGGTTCGCTGGATTCATCAACATGCCTTCACGCATGTAGTAGGGGTCCACTATCGCGACGTGAGGGTTCTCCTCTCTGTTGACCTTCATCGCCCGCTGGAGCGCGTATAGGCGGACCAAGTTATAGTCCAGCCGTTTGGCATTGAAAAGCTTGAAGACGTCCTCGTACGATATGAAGAAGATATCCGCGGGGTGATCATCGACGAAGCCCACGTCCGCTGGAACCTTCACCAGGAAAATGGGGTACGATGGATTTGTTTCCTTAAGAAGGCCCTCCTCCAGAAACAGAATACCGTGCATAAGGCTCACCATCGCTCCACTCGCGTGGGCGACCTGCTCCTCAGTCATAATCGGTTTTCCAGCTTCATGAATTATGCCCTGCAAGGTGCCCTTAGCGGTTGTGACATCGGGTCGTCGTGAACCCTGGGCCTCTTCGGACCGATCGGCTGCTGGCTCGCAGACGGCTTATCCTTCTTGGTCCTCTTCCGGTGGTGCTTCTTCTGGATGGGACCACCGGTTTCCAACTGCTCACCACAGTCGGTTGCCAACTGATCACCGCCGGTCACCACCTTATGGAGTGTGTTGGGGCTAAAAATATTTCCCGTATTGACTTTAGGATCAGCGGCTCCAGCATCCGGAGGCGTCTCCTCTAGGACACCATGGAAGTCCAAACGCGTGCATGCTTTGGTGCGAGCATTTTGATCTTCATGGACACGGTAGGGTTCTTCCATGTTTGGCATGAACAAAGAGTCGGAGGCGCCGGTGTTGAGCCAGTCATCTGGGTTGTCATCATCATCATCGTTGATGTCCTCAACCAGTACTGGGTATGATGCAGCGACGGCCTGGCCATGTGGTGCTTGTGGTGGCTGCGGTAAAGCGGCGGCCAACAACTTCTGGTGACGGGAGGTGTTGGCGGAGACAACTTGTTGTGGCCGCCGAGGCGGTGGCGCCATACGTGGCGGCGCCGGCTCAGTAACTGGTGCCGAACATGGCGGCGGCTCGGTAACTTTTTCCATGCGTGGTGGCGGCTGAGTAACTTGTTGTTCCTTCACAAGCCGAATCTGGGTCTTCGGCCATGTCAAGACCCAGCCGAAGCAACCCGCAAGGGTCTTATGTTCATCGACGCCTTGAGGTTGGGTTGGGGGGTCAATGTCTTCGCATCCCGGCAACACCCGAGCCAGCCGGACCTTGAACACCGCTGAGACCATCTCCTTGTGATGCATGACTGTGCTATTTGGCTGAATGATTGTGCCCTTGGCAATATCCTTCAGCTCGCCGTCCACGAAATGCAAAAGTGTGCAAGGTGTGTTCTGTGGGAAAACAAGTTTGCATGCATATCGTGAGATGTCACTGGCTAGCTATAGTCATCAAAGGCAAAGGAAATGAAATATGCTAGCCGGAGTCATTACCTTGGAGATGGCGTTGAGCTCGGCTAATGTCGAGGCACCGGTATCATTCTCCCGCCGAGATGCCTTACGATGAAGCACCGTCGGTTGCGCCTTAGCTATGGCGGGAGGAGGCACCGGTGCGATCGGCTGCTCGGTGTTGGCGTCGGCGGGAGGTGGTGTCACCAGAGCGACCTCCGGGTGCGCGTTCGTGTTGGCGGTGACGGGAGGGGGCACCGGAGCGGCCGCCGGCTGCGCCTCCTCGATGTTGGCGGTATCGGGAGTCACCACATCCGGCGACATGTGCTGGATAGAGTTGCTGCCGGAGATGCTGGGCACCACTGGCGCCCCTCATTGACCTGCCGCATTCCAAGCAGCAAGCCCCTCCCACAGCTCACCGGGAATGATCTCGCGGATCTTCTATTGCACTTGCTGGGCGATCATGTCCGGCATCTGCTCTCGGAGCTTTTCAACTTCACGTCTTTCATTTGCGGCGACCGCCGCCACCGCCGCCGCTGCCGCGGCCTTCCTCTGTTTCTTCGCCTCGGGGTCCTCTTTCTTGAAGTCGCAAACCTTGTCGTACGTACCATAGCCGGCCACGCGGCCAGCTGAAGTCGGCGGCAAGGACTTGGCTCTCCCCTTGATCACATTTATCGCCCTGTTGAAGGGCGTGTCCCACCGCGGGTCCGCCGTCGACCCCTGGGACAAGCTCGCACTTGAAGCACAAGATCTTTCTTTGATTCTCTGCAGAGAAGGAAAGAGACGGCCATTTAGAAATTTAGAACGCATATCGACTCGATCGAGATGCGCGGTAAATTCCTTACTAGCTTTTTCTGGAACTTCCTCACATCATCATCGTCGGTAACGAATTCCTTGAGTTTGGGGTGGAGATAGTAGCGGGCACGGACAAACTGCATCACCTGCTCGTCCGTGAATTTGTGCCACAGGTTCTCTTTCCCTAGACGGTCATACTTGGCGTCCTCCTTTGCCCAAATGGCCTTCTTTCCTTGGTAACCGCCCCCTCCGCAGCGTTGGTTACCTATGTTGAGGTCCCGCATATGCCTCCCCCACTCGGTCCATTCGATACCTTCCGGAGTGAGCCACGCATCCTTGAACTTGATGAACTCATCTTCGTCGAGCATCGGCTTGGCCTTCTTTATCTCCTCCCAACTTTTGCCGGCGAGAATCCTCTTCTTCACTCGGCTTTTCCAGCTGCTCAAGGTTGTGCTCATCCTCGTGAGGGCTAACTTGTTGACCTTGTTCCCTTTGAGCTTCTTGTTATTGAACGGCTCTGGGAACTGGTACCGGTTGTGAAGCTTCTCAATGAGTAGCTCGCGCAACCGTGTATTGCCCTTAGCTCTTATGTTCTTCTGGTTGATGCTCATGCTCTCCCGCACGATGCACCAGAGCTGTAGGCCGTACCCACGGCAAGCTTCGCAGGCTCCACGGGTTGGCCACTCGGTTTCACATACGTGAACTCTTCGAGCTTGGTGCCGAGTACCGGCGGCGTTCGATCCTACCTTTCCTTCTTCTTCTTCTTCTTCTTCTTCTTCTTCTTCTTCTTCTTCTTCTTCTTCTTAGCGGCGGCGTCCGATCCACCGACGTCCATGCGGTCACCGCCACCATGACTACTTGTGTCATCGTCCTCGTCGCCATTGCTACTTCCGGCGTCATCGCCATCTTCGTCCTCTTCGGCCTCGAAGTCATATTCGGACTCCGGATCCGAGTCAACTTCATCGGCCGCACCTTCTTCGGCCTCCTCGCCAACTTCATTGGCCGCAGCTTCTTCGGCCTCCTCGTCGGACCCGCTCAAGTCATCGCCAAGCCGCCAAAACTTTAGGTTGGCTTTTCTTGCTTCTTCTTTGACGCTCATGGGCTGAGAAGGGCCAGCCCCGACGTCTTTGTCTCCGCTCGACATGTCGGCACTTCATGCAAAATATGTAATAATTTAATTAGTACAATAATTAATTAAGCTAGAGTTGACCGAAAAATTCGGCATGACCTTTGCTGTTTTTTTGACCTAGGAGTGCCCATTTCTCAACTGAAACGGAAGTAAATCGACATTTCGGGAGAAATTGGCAACTCATTTAGAATAACCTGTAGCAATTCACATATATACATATTCCAGCAAAGTACACACCATAAACAACATCATAAACAGCAGCAGCAGCAGCATAAATAGCAGCAGCAGCATCATAAGCAGCACCATAAACAGCATCATAAATAGCAGCAGCATCAGCATCATAAGCAGCAGCATAAGCAACAGCATCATATGCTATTATCACCAAAGTGACAGCAGCAGCATCAACAACTGTTTTATCACCAGCACCTCATATATGTGGTAGCAAAGGGAAGATCTTTTTATGGTTAATGTACTATACACTGGCTCTCAGAAGAAACTAAATAAATTAGCTAGCTTACTTAAAATTAGCGTCTCGAGGACTCATCTATATGCAGCTGATTCGCAATATGTTCTGAAGAAAGATTGGTTTGGCTTTGGCTTATCCGATTCTTGTTGTTCTTGGCTTTGGTTCTGACTTGAGGGAAGACGAAAATCAAATCAACTAGATTACAGGGGGTGAACAGAGCACACCTTGCAGGAGTTCATGGCGACGACGACGACGCGGAAGCCCTGCAGGAGCCGGCGCTCCTTCTCCTCTTGGTCCAGTGCCGGCGCACCTTCTCCTCCTGGTCCGGTGCCAGTGCTCCTTCTCCTCCTGGTCCGGTGCCGGCGGTCCTTCTCCTCCTGGTCCGGTGCCGGTGCTCCTTCTCCTCCTAGTGACAGCTTCGAGCGGCGGCTAGGGTTAGGGCTTCAAGCGGCGGCTAGGGTTAGCAGCGCGCGCGGGGGGGGGGGGGGATGGGATCTGGTGGGCAACGAAGCGGTATTTCCCCTAAGTGTCAACTATGCGTGGCGCATTTCGTGCTATATGCGCCACGCATATTTGACACTTAGTCAAATAGCGCGAGCACCTGCACTTAGACAAGATTCGGTCACTAGCTCAGTGGTAGGGTTCTCTGCAGCCAGCGAGGGGATCCAGGGTTCGAACCCTGCCCTCACACCTTTTTTAAAAAATTGCTTTTTCACAATTTCTAACAAATACAAGGTACTTCAAAATAATAGTTTGTAATAGTTTTAAATTGTTTTTTCACAATTTCTAACAAATACAAGTTACTTCAAAATAATGGTTTGTAATAGTTTTAAATTGTTTTTTCACAATTTCTAACAAATACAAGTTACTTCAAAATAATAGTTTGTAATAGTAAAAAAACACAAACATCATCGTCATGTCATATCTTTTTCTCACTTCATTTGCGAGTATCATAATAGTTAGTTTATTCAAAAAACCACGAATATATATCGTCGTGTCACACGAACATCGATATCCACACACACACGTACGAATATTATGATAGTCTATATAGTTTCGAGTAAACGCATGCATACACAAAAAATGTCATGATCTCGATTTCGCGCTAGCTAGCTAGAGCTAGCATCTCTTTGCAATCTTCTTGCGCCCTTCTTCCTCGCGGTTGAATACTTTAGGCCGGGAATGTTGAGGTTTCTTCTCGTGAACGGACAACCTTTAGTAGGTAGAGTGGTCTTCCTTCTTCCTGCGGTAGTCGGCTTGTTGAAGTACTTGTTGAATTCCTCTTCGATCTTTGGATCGCCGTTCTTTTCTAAGTCTTGGTCGTTGGTGGGTCCTTCCATTCCGATGATGCTCCTCTTGCCCCTCCTCACGACAACACGGCTTAGCTTTGACGGGTCGGTGATGAAGAAGCATTGGTCAACTTGGCTCGCGAGTACCCATGGCTCGTTTTTTGTGGAGGCGTGGCGCATATTGTTGATGTCGTAGGCCTGATATGCGTGGGCCCCACTTGTTATGCGTGGCGCATATTGCAATATGCGCCACTGATATTTTATTTATGCGTGTCGCATATTGCTATATGCGCCACGCATAACACTGGCAGGGTTCAGGCCAGTGGGGCCCAGGTGGGTCCCACAGACTTATCAGTGGCGCATTATGCACAATATGCGCCACTAAAGGGTCAAATATGTGTGGCGCATATTGAAAATGCGCC
The DNA here is from genome assembly GCA_007115705.1 of Dactylis glomerata. NCBI lineage: Eukaryota > Viridiplantae > Streptophyta > Magnoliopsida > Poales > Poaceae > Dactylis > Dactylis glomerata. The sequence continues at coordinate 559,215 of QXEO01000762.1, forward strand.
ATTGATAAGTCAAGATATTTTGTCGACGACCCTTCTGGTGGGTCCCACAAACTTATTGGTGGCACATTTTGAGCAGAATGCGCCACTAGTAAAAAATATATCAGTGGAGCATATTTGATAATGCGCCACTAGTAAATACTAGTGGCGCATATTAATTAATATGCTCCACTAGTAAAACATCTATCTATAAGCCTTTTCCCACTAGTGATATTAATAGCACCCTTTGTGGTTGTCGTCTCTATTGTGCTAAAGATTGCCTCACAAATACTTACATACAAAATCTTAAAAAACATGATGTTTTGCCAAGCTATTGCAGGACTAATAGATGTTTCTATCTTATTAATAGAGAGGAGGAATCCTCCAAAGTTTCTTCTGTTGGTTTTATCAGTAAACCAGATTATGTGGAGAAGATGCCTTTCCCTCCTAAAGGATATGTGGAGAAGATGCCCTTCAAGTCTCTCCTTTAGGCGAGAGGACACGGTATCTTCCCCTAAGCATTATGATCCTGCTATAGATTATGATAATTCTGATTGGGATGATGTTCCCATGCCTGTTACCTATGTTAGTGATCATGATTGGGAAAAGCACTCTACTTCTGATATTGAAAATCTTTTTGGCACCAATTCTAAGGTTAATAATTATTGTACCATCAGTACTATCCATGTTCCTTCTTATGATGATATGTTTGATGAATATTCTTTGCAAAATAGTTGTTCTCTAGCTTGTGATGATACTGAACCTCTAGTCTATGATGGTTACAATGATGAGTATAATGTTTTCAGTTCACCTACCTTTGAGGAGAAAATTAGTTATGATTACAATATGCCTCCTATTTTTGATGATTGTGGTGATGAGAATAATTATTCTGTTGAATCTGCTCCTACTACGATTGTTCATGCGGGGAGTATTAATTCTTTTATGCATGTGGCTCATGATAGGGATGCTTTATGTGATAGTTATATTGTTAATTCTATTCATGATGCTACTGAAAGTTACTATGAGAGAGGGAAACATGGTTTGATGAACCTCAACAATATTGAGTTTCCCCTCTTCTTGTTGGAATTCTTGAAGTTGAACTTGTTTTGCCTTTCTATGCTTTTTGCTTTGCGCTTTCATGACTTGTCTCTTTACAAGACTATTTTTCATAGGAAGTGGTTCAGATTTAAATATCTTTCACATTTTCTTTTTGATGCTCTCTATTGCTCCAAGTTCTTATATGGCGCCCTTGCCTTAAGCTCTTATATAGCGCCCACATGAGCATCTTTGCAAACTACTGCGCCTAGCTCAAAGGCGTTAAAGAAAAGCACTCTTGGGAGATAACCCAATGTTTTATTTTTAGTACTTTTTCTTTTATTTGAGTCTTTGAAGTTATTACTACTATAATAACCTCCCCTTATCATTTTTATTTTGTTGGTGTGCCAACAGAAACCTCTAATTTGAGTGAGGTAAGATTTGGGGATGTTGCTGTCCTGAAACAGATTTTGGTGCTGGACCGTAAAAATTCGTGAAAATTATCAGAATATCTTTTTGACCTGCGATTTCTTGTGCAAATGCCCCAGGTTATATCCAAACTTTCATTAGTTTAACGCTTTTTGATTTGAGCAACAGCTGTTCTGTTTTGATAGATTTCTGTCACTATTTGTGTTTGCCTCTCGATCGCTTCTTTTTGAGTTCTTTTGATCATGGAACTTTTGGGGAAGTTGCTACAGTAGTATATGCTTTATATGTGGTGGTTTTGAGTTGAAATCTGAACCTAAAGGGGTTGATTTACTATCATGCTTATGCTAACATTGCTAATAGAATTGTGTTGAGTTTTGTATGAAGCAAGTTTTCAAGTGTAGGGATTGGAGAATGATGAGATGAGATGAAGAATGGACAAAAGCTCAAGCTTAAGGATGCCCACGCACCCCAAGAAATATCCAAGAGGTACAAGCGTCAAAGCTTGCGGATGCCCCTGAGGCACCCCTTCTTCATCGGCAAAAATCAGGTCACCTTTCAAAACACTATATTTTTATTGCTTCATGCATTATGCATTTTTCTTGGAGCGTCTTTACTTTTGCTTTCAGTTTTCTTTTGTTTTGTTTGCTGCAATAAACGGTTTGAGCACATCATGTTGTTTTGGAGAGAGACTTATTCTGTTTTTCATTTTCCAAGAACACTCTAGTTTTCACTCTTTTCGTTCAACGAGTGTTCTCTTTTTCTGCTACTGCGTTTAGCTTTCGTTTTTCGCCTTGATTTTTGTTCAGATCTTGCTATATCTTTGCATCAAGGTGTATTTGAACCTCTGGTATATGTTGGTTTTCATCAAAAGAGTTGTTTCAAAAGGATTCGAATGGTGTTGGAAAAGAGAAAAAGCTTTATGCAAAAAAGTGGTACAAAAAGAAGCTTGTGTAGACTACGGCCTAGGCTTTTGCATGTCCTGCTTGATGTATTTTTGATAGTATGCTTAGTGGTTTTGGTGTAGCATGAATTGTCTCAAATGACTCAGATTGCTTAATGAGCCTTTGAAAAAGATCATGCGTTGTTTTAATTATTTGGAAGCATTATTTTGGTTTCCTCCTTTGATGCTTTATTTGGGTTGACTTGGCGCATGCTCACACATGTTTGACTCATACAAAGTCGCCATTGCCTCTATGATCATTTAGTTTTTGACTTTTGATGCCATCTTATGCTTCTTTTAATGTTGCTTTGTCGCTTTGCATGATTATGGCTGTTATTGCTCTCTTAGTTGGTCACTCCCAGTCTTTTGCTAGCCCTCATTTTGTACTGAGTATGAGCTCTACTCGTGCATCCAACTCCTAAAAACCAAGTTATTCCATTGTGTCCACTATAAATTCCTATGCATGGTATTTGTAAGCCATTCCAAGTAAATTTTCATGTGCTACCTTTCAAAACTTTCAACTACTTCTCGTTTTGTGCCACTATTTTTAGCTCATGGGGACATAGTGGTCGGAATTGCTATCTTCCATATTAAATTAAGTACCCCTCGACTAGGCAGCTTCATCTGCTCATCATTACTTTTGCATAAGAGCTGGTCAGACCATTGCAATCTAATTCTAAAAAAAGAAAAAAAGGCACTCCTCCATGGTATGTGAATGTTGGTGGGAACCCGATGGAATCGGTTACCCATGGTTTGAGAAAGGAAAAAAGGTGGGGAAGAGTGCCAAAGCTTTATAAAAGAGCACCAATGTGCCAATTTTTCAAAGAACTTGGAACCGCTCTCACTTGTTTATTATGGAAGATAGTAAGACTCCATTGCCAGTTGTTGACATGAAACAACCACCTCTCAAAACCCAATTTTTATCTCTATTTTACAAATGAAAAGCTCTAGCACATGTTTAATCACTGCTTCCCTCCGCGAAGGGCCTTTCTTTTACTTTTTATGTTGAGTCATCACCTTCTATCTTTATGCACCGTCTAAGAGAGCATAGTTGTCATTCTGAGTATAATGTGCATTGTCCCAAAGTTTTCATTGATTGATTCATGATGTTGGTTTCACTTGTTCTTGAATTATTTGTATCTAGTCGCCCTCTTAAACTTGAAGGTGTCCTATGCATTTATGTTTTGCTACTTGATGTCTACGCACTTTTATTCTTGTAGACACTTGTTGGGCCTCCAAGTGCAGAGGTTTGTAGAACAGCACAAGTTTCCCTTAAGTGGATCACCCAAGGTTTATCGAACTCAGGGAGGTTAGAGGTCAAAGCTATCCCTCTCAAGCAACCCTGCAATTACGATACAGAAAGTCTCTTGTGTCCCCAACACACCCAATACGCTTGTCAGACGTATAGGTGCACTAGTTCGGCGAAGAGATAGTGAAATACAAGTAATAGTGATGATTATAAGTAGCAAACGTGTTGTGAAATAAATATCGCTGCGAGCAAACAAGTAATAAAACAGCAAGTAAACGGTATACAAAGCTTGGAAACAAGGCCTAGGGATCATACTTTCACTAGTGGACACACTCCCAACAATGTAACATGAATGAACAAGTAACTTCTCTTGCTAAGGTACTCTAAATTACTCTCCTATTGAATAACACTAATCACTGTGTAGTGGCTACAGAAGCACCCCTTAAAGTTCATCAAGTACTTGACAAACACCACTCATAGAGATCACAATTCAAGATAGAAATCATTGCAACTTAGACCAAGTACTAACACGGTGCACACACTCACACCTTTACACCATGAAAGGAGGAATAAATCACTCAAACTATCATAGCAATAATTATTCTCATAATCCACAAGGGATCACAATCGTAGCCTAAACCAAGTACCACCATGATGCATGCACTGTCACCGTTACACCATAACAGGAGGAATAGATTACTTTAATAATATCACTAGAGTACACAAAATATCTGAATAATAACATGTACTTGTTCAACATGATACAAAGCTCACGATCACATAAAGATCACATCATGGGAGAGAGAGGTGAACCACATAGCTACCGGTAGAGCCCTCAGCCCCGGGGATGAACTACTCCCTCCTCATCATAGGAGACAGCAAGGTTGATGGAGATGGCGGTGAGGTCGATGGAGACGGCGGAGATGGCGATGGAGACCGATGGAGATGGCTCCGGGGGCACTTCCCCGTCCCGGCAGGGTGCCGGAACAGAGACTTATGTCCCCCGAAATTCGTCGGCGACGGCGGCGGAGCTGCGGAACTGTTTCTGGAAAATTGATCAGGCGCTTAGGTTTTTCCGTCCCGAGGCTTCTTATAGGCGAAGGGGCGATGTCAGAGGGCTGCCAGGGCTTCCTCACACAGGGGTGGCGCGGCCAGGGCCTGGGCCGCGCCAGCCCCTTGTGAGGGAGGCCTCTGGCCCCTCTCCTTCCTCTCTTCGGATGTTTGGATGCTCCCGGGAAAAATAAGACTTCTGGCTTTTGTTTCGTCCAATTCCGAGAATATTTCCTGTGTATCACTTCTGAAACCAAAAACAGCAGAAAACAGGGAACTGGCACTGTGGCACTTCGTTAATAGGTTAGTTCCGGAAAGCGTATAAAAATGCCACTAAGTGTAACGAAACAATAGGCAAATGGTGTAAAAACAAGCATGGAGCATCAAAAATTATAGATACGTTTGAGACGTATCAAGCATCCCCAAGCTTAACTCCTGCTCGTCCTCGAGTAGGTAAGTGATAACAAAAGAATAATTTTTGAGGTGACATGCACCTACACAATCTTGATCATATATATAAGCATTGATGAGCTGGGATCAATAGAACTTAAAACATGGGCATGAAGATATAATCATGACAATAAGAACTTAGCAACCATGTTGTAAACATGCAAATGAACACAAACAAAAGATCATGAAAATGAAACAATGAAAGTCAAACGTGTGTTCAAATCATAAGGAAAAACATACAAAAGGTTTTCAGCTTGTCCTTCAAAGAGAGCAAAACATAAATGCATAGGACACCTTCAAGTTTAAGAGGGCGACTAGATACAAATAATTTAAGAACAAGTGAAACCAACAATATGAGTCAATCAATGAACCTTGGGACAATGCATGCCACACTAAGAATGACAACTATGCTCTCTTAATGGTGCATAAAGAAAGAAGGTGGTGACTCAACATAAAAGTAAAAGAAAGGCCCTTCGCAGAGGGAAGCGGTGATTGCAAGTTTTATAACCTTCAAAAATTATGGTACTTACCGGCTTTGAGCTCTCATTGCCCCCATCATAAGCATCTTGAATGGTTAAAGTTAATGCGAGAACAATTATGATGCATATGCTTGACAAATCATAAGTTGAAAACCTCGTGTCCCGTGAATACAAGTACCCAAACCATGCTAGTTTACTTAGAGTCCCAAGCAAGGCTCTTGTCATTGTAAGTATATGCATATCATTGAGAACCGCCAATGGGGTACCTCTGTGCCCGATGACATGGAACAAGCCCACACCAAAATGATAGGACAAGCAGACAATGAACACCTCGGCATCTCTTTTATTTGCTATATTGTTTAGCTTTTTATTGTGAGATGCGTCGTCGAATGTTCACCATGGGTATGCTGCAAATTTCCACCATGAATTATGCATGGCTTAGATTGGCGGCCCGGCGTTTCTCTAACACATATAAAAACTCCATGATCCTCACAAGATTCCCAATTCATTTCACACAGCGGGCATCCATAAACAAAATATCACGATATCAACTCAAAAAGAAGTGCAATGTTGAAAGCTTGCCCCATGACGGCATGGCTGGGCTAGAATCCAACTTACAACTTGCAAGCATAACAACTCAGCATAAAAGACCACAATGTCAAATTTTTAGAACAGGAAAAAGTAAAGTGTGCCTTCCGGTTCGTGAGAGCTTTACTGACCGAATTTCGCATAACACTGGTAAGAGTTTAATTTGAAGAGAAAATAAAAGCAAGTCAAATTTACTTGGAATAGCAAATTGCTAGTAGGTATGTATGGTGGACACAATGGAAAACTTGGCTTTTAGGAGTTGGATGCACGAGTAGAGCTCATACTCAGTACAAGGCGAGGGCTAGCAAAAGACTGGGAGCGACCAACTAAGAGAGCAGTAATGGCCATAATCATGCAAAGCGACAAAGCGACATTAAAAGAAGCATACGATGGCATCAAAAGTCAAAAACTAAATGATCATGAAGGCTAATGGCGACTTTGGAAGAGTCTAACATGTGTGAGCATGCGCCAGGTCAACCCAAATAAAGCATCAAGGAGAAAACCAAAATAATGCTTCCATACAATAAAAACAACGCATGATTTTTTTCAAAGGCTCATTAAGCAATCTCAGTTATTTGAGACAAGTCATGCTACAGCAAAACCACTAAGCATACTATCAAAAAGACATCAAGCATGACATGAAAAAGCCTAAGCCGCAGTCTACACAAGCTCCTTCTTGTACCACTATTTTGCACAAAGCTTTTTCTCTTTTCCAACACCATTTGAAATTTTTAAAACAACCTCTTTTGATGAAAACCAATAAAGATCAGAGGCAAAAATACACCTTGATGAAAAGATATGACAAGATCTGAATGCATATCAAGGCGAAAACGAAAACCAAAAGCAGTAGCAGAAAAACTAGAATGCTCAATTAATAAGAGTGAAAACTAGAGCATTCTTTGCAAATGAAAACGAGTACATCTCCTCCAAAGGAAACATGATGTGATCTAACCATTTATTGCAGCAAACAAACAAACCTAACCAACTAAGAAAACTAAAACAACTGACGCTCCAAGAAAAACACATAGTGCATGAAGCAATAAAAATATAGTGTCTTGAAAGGTGACCTGATTTTTGCCGATGAAGAAGGGGTGCCTCGGGGGCATCCCCAAGCTTTGACGCTTGTACTTCTTGGATATTTCTTGGGGTGATGCATGGGCATCCCCAAGCTTGAGCTTTTGTCCATTCTTCATCTCATCTCATCATTCTCCAATCCCTACACTTGAAAACTTCCTTCATACAAAACTAAACACAATTCTATCAGCAACATTAGTGTAAGCATAAAATATATTCAACCTCTTTTAGCTTCAGGTTTCAACCCAAAACCACCACATATAAAGTATATACTACTGTAGCAACTTCCACAAGAGTTCTATGATAAAAAGAACTCAAAAGAAAGCGATAAAGTGGCAAAAACAAATATTGGCAGAAATCTGTCAAAACTGAACAGCTGACAAAGGTCGAATTTTTGAGGGATTTTCTGTTGCTCAAATCAAAAAGTGTTCAACTAACGAAAGTTTGGATATAACCTGGGGCATATGCACAAGAAATTGCAGGTCCAAAAGATATACAGAGAATTTATACGAATTTTTACGGTGCAGCACCGAAAACTGTTTCAGGACAGCAACATCCCCAAATCTTACCTCACTCAAATTAGAGGCTTCTCTTGGCACAAAAACGAAATAAAAGGGATAAGGAGCGGTTATTACAGTAGTAATAACTTCCAAGACTAAAATAAAAAAAAGGTACTGAAAATAAAACAATGGGTTATCTCCCAAGAGTGCTTTTCTTTAACGCCTTTGAGCTAGGCGCAGTAATTTGCAAAGATGCTCATGTGGGCGCCATATAAGAGCTTGAGGCAAAGGCGCCATATAGGAATTTAAAGCAATAGAGAGCATCAAAAAGCAAGTATGGAACACATTTAAATCTAAACCACTTCCTATGAAAAATAGTCTTGTAAAGAGACAAATCATGAAAGCGCAAAGCAAAAAGCATAGGAAGGCAAAACAAGTACAACTTCAAGAATTGCAACATAAAGAGGGGAAACTTAATATTGATGAGATCCATCAAACCATGTTTCCCTCTCTCATAATAACTTTCAATTGCATCATGAATATAACTAACAATATAACTATCACATAAAGCATCCCTATCATGAGCCACATGCATAAAAGAATTAATACTCCCCACATGAACAATAGTAGTAGGAGCAGATTCAACAGAATAATTATTCTCATCACCATAATCATCAAAAACAGGAGGCATATTGTAATCATAACTAATTTTCTCCTCAAAAGTAGGTGAACTGAAAATATTATACCCATCATCATAACTATCATAAACTAGAGGTTTAGTATCATCACAAGCTAAAGAACAGCTATTTCGCAAAGCATATTCTTCAAACATATCATCATAAGAAGGAACATGGATAGCACTAATGGTACAACAATTATTAACCTTAGAATTAGTACCAAAAAGATTTTCAATATCAAAAGTAGAGTGCTTTTCCCAATCATGATCACTAACATAGGTAACAGGCATAGGAACATCATCCCAATCAGAATTATCATAATCTATAGCAGGATCATAACGCTTAGGGGAAGATACCGTGTCCTCTCGCCTTTTACTCCTCTTCTTCTTCTTCTTCTTCTTCTTCTTCTTACTCTTCTTACTCTCTCCTTTAGGAGGAAGAGAGTTGAAGGGCATCTTCTCCACATAATCTGGTTTGCTGACAGAAACAACAGAAGAAACTTTGGAGGATTCCTCCTCTCTATTAATAATATCGAAACATCTATTAGTCCTGTCATAGCTTGGCAAAACATCATGTTTAATAAGATCTTGTAAGTAAGTATTTGCGAGGCAATCTTTAGCACAATAGAGATGACAACCAACAAGGGTGCTATTAATATCAACATCATTCATGTCTATCAAAGCAAGCTTTCTAGATATCTCTTCACAATTCAAAAACAGAGTAAGCTCATCATGCTGATTGAGAGTAATCTTATCATCACAATACAAATCTGCGGTACTCGTTCGATTAATTGGACATTGAAAATTAAAGTGACCTTTTTCACCGCAATATTCACAAAGAAAAGGATAGAGCTCACAAACCCATTCACCAAGCACATCTAGATCCTTGAGCCACATGCTGGTTTGTTCATTTGCGTGGGTGATGCAATAATCTTCCTTGTTGTAACTCTGTTCACAAGGTCTATGTATTCCGCAAAAATTAACATGCTTATAAGAAATAATACTTTTAGAAGTTTGAGCATGTTTATTGCAATCATCAATAACAATATCACTTTCTATGCAAGTGTCCTTAAAAGGTTCATGATACATGTCCCCATTTCCTTTAGGAACATTCATATGGGAAGCAAAGGCTTTAAAGCAATCAACCATAATTTGAGGATCAAGACCATATTTAGCACTAAGCTCTTGAAAATTAGCAGTTTCAGCGAAAGACTTAATGCAATCAAACTCGTAATTCATACCTGATCCTTTACCTTTGTCGTTTTCCCATCCTTCAGCATTCTCTTGTATACGGTCAAGAAGTTTCCACTTAGCATCTTCCTTCATATGAGTGAATGATCCAAAGCAAGAAGCATCCAAATAATCCTTATCAGGAAGAGTAAGCTGTGCATAAAAATTATCAATAACAATATTACGGGGAAGATCATGAATAGGACATTTATGCATTAGTAACTTCAATCTTCCCCAAGCTTGGGCAATGCTTTCTCCCTCATGAGGCCAAAAATTATATATCTGATTACGATCTTTATGAATCTCACTTGGAGGATAGAATTTAGAATAAAAGAGAGGTACAATTTCCTCCCAGCCAATAGATGGACCATCTTCAAGCAGCCGATACCATTCCTCAGCTCTGCCTTTCAGTGACAAAGAGAATAACTTCTTCTTAACTTGGTTCATTGAAATACCTGCACACTGGAACAACTCGCATAATTCATGTATAAAAAGCAAATGATCACCAGGATGGACAGTTCCATCTCCAAAATAGCAGTTATCCATAACACGCCTAACAATTTTCATAGGTATTTCAAAAGGATGAGGAGCACAAGCATCACTAGAAACATCACATATGGGAGATAAAATATTATCAGAGCAAACTTTCTCCACTAAAGCTAGGGGACTAAAAATATCATACTCAACAAAACCAGCTTCCCCAAGCTTAGACTTTTCTATAGCATTAGCATTAACAGTATTCAAAGCATTCGTACTAATAACATTGCTATGCGAAATAGGCTCCAAAGGATTTTCAATTTTCTCTTCAAATCTAAAATCAGGAAAAAGACTAAAGAACTCTTTATTTTCCATTAAGCCTAACTAGTGAAAATAAAAACAAGAAACAAAAAGATGTAATTGCAAAATCTAAAGGAAATAACTCCGAGCACTCACACAGGAGGATGCGAGTACCTTTTACCTTACCTCCCCGGCAACGGCGCCAGAAAAGAGCTTGATGTCTACGCACTTCTATTCTTGTAGACACTTGTTGGGCCTCCAAGTGCAGAGGTTTGTAGAACAGCAGCAAGTTTCCCTTAAGTGGATCACCCAAGGTTTATCGAACTCAGGGAGGTTAGAGGTCAAAGCTATCCCTCTCAAGCAACCCTGCAATTACGATACAGAAAGTCTCTTGTGTCCCCAACACACCCAATACGCTTGTCAGACGTATAGGTGCACTAGTTCGGCGAAGAGATAGTGAAATACAAGTAATAGTGATGATTATAAGTAGCAAACGTGTTGTGAAATAAATATCGCTGCGAGCAAACAAGTAATAAAACAGCAAGTAAACGGTATACAAAGCTTGGAAACAAGGCCTAGGGATCATACTTTCACTAGTGGACACACTCCCAACAATGTAACATGAATGAACAAGTAACTTCTCTTGCTAAGGTACTCTAAATTACTCTCCTATTGAATAACACTAATCACTGTGTAGTGGCTACAGAAGCACCCCTTAAAGTTCATCAAGTACTTGACAAACACCACTCATAGAGATAAACAAATCAGATCACAATTCAAGATAGAAATCATTGCAACTTAGACCAAGTACTAACACGGTGCACACACTCACACCTTTACACCATGAAAGGAGGAATAAATCACTCAAACTATCATAGCAATAATTATTCTCATAATCCACAAGGGATCACAATCGTAGCCTAAACCAAGTACCACCATGATGCACGCACTGTCACCGTTACACCATAACAGGAGGAATAGATTACTTTAATAATATCACTAGAGTACACAAAATATCTGAATAATAACATGTACTTGTTCAACATGATACAAAGCTCACGATCACATAAAGATCACATCATGGGAGAGAGAGGTGAACCACATAGCTACCGGTAGAGCCCTCAGCCCCGGGGATGAACTACTCCCTCCTCATCATAGGAGACAGCAAGGTTGATGGAGATGGCGGTGAGGTCGATGGAGACGACGGAGACGGCGATGGAGACCGATGGAGATGGCTCCGGGGGCACTTCCCCGTCCCGGCAGGGTGCCAGAACAGAGACTTCTGTCCCCCGAAATTCGTCGGCGACGGCGGCGGAGCTGCGGAACTGTTTCTGGAAAATTGATCGGGCGCTTAGGTTTTTCCGTCCCGAGGCTTCTTATAGGCGAAGGGGCGATGTCAGAGGGCTGCCAGGGCTTCCTCACACAGGGGTGGCGCAGCCAGGGCCTGGGCCGCGCCAGCCCCTTGTGAGGGAGGCCTCTGGCCCCTCTCCTTCCTCTCTTCGGATGTTTGGATGCTCCCGGGAAAAATAAGACTTCTGGCTTTTGTTTCGTCCAATTCCGAGAATATTTCCTGTGTATCACTTCTGAAACCAAAAACAGCAGAAAACAGGGAACTGGCACTGTGGCACTTCGTTAATAGGTTAGTTCCGGAAAGCGTATAAAAATGCCACTAAGTGTAACGAAACAATAGGCAAATGGTGTAAAAACAAGCATGGAGCATCAAAAATTATAGATACGTTTGAGACGTATCACTACTCCATGAGGGACAAGCTGAAAACCATTTGCTATGTTTTTCCATATGATTTGAACACACGTTTGACTTTCATTGTTTCATTTTTCATGATCTTTCATTTGTGTTCTTTTTCCTGTTATAACATGGTTGCTAAGTTTCTTCTATCGAGATTATGTCTTTCATGCCCATGTTTTAAGTTCTTTAATCTTAGCACTCAATGCTCTACCTCGTTGATCAAATTGTGATGGTGCATGTCACCTCAAAAATTATTCTTTTGTTATCACTTACCTACTCGAGGACGAGCAGGAGTTAAGCTTGGGGATGCTGATACGTCTCAAACGTATCTATAATTTTTGATGCTCCATGCTTGTTTTTACACCATTTGCCTTGTGTTTCGTTACACTTCGCGGCATTTTTATGCGATTTCCGGAACTAACCTATTGACAAGATGCCACAGTGCCAGTTCCCTATTTTCTGCTATTTTTGTGTTTCAGAAAAGCTACACAGGAAATATTCTCGGAATTGGACAAAACAAGTTCCAGAACTCCTATTTTTCCCGGAAGAGGACCGAAGACCGAACGAGAGCCGGAGGGGGGCCAGAGGCTGCCCACACCACAGGGGGGCGCGGCCCAGCCCCTGGCTGCGCCCACCCATGGCGAGGCCACCCTGGTCCACCTCTGACGACGCCCCTTCGCCTATAAGAAGCCTCCCGACAAAAAACCCTAAAGGAATCGGCAAATTTCCAGAAAGAATTCCACAGCTCCGCCGTCGCCGCCGACAAATTTCGGGGGACAGAAGTCTCTATTCCGGCACCCTGCCGGGACGGGGAAGTGCCCCCGGAGGCATCTCCATCGGTCTCCATCGCCGTCTCTGCCGTCTCCATCGACCTCACCGCCATCTCCATCAACCTTGCTATCTCCTATGATGAGGAGGGAGTAGTTCTCCCCCGGGGCTGAGGGCTCTACCGGTAGCTATGTGGTTCACCTCTCTCTCCCATGATGTGATCTATATGTGATCATGAGCTTTGTATCTAGTTGAATTGGTAGATGTTATTATTCAGATATTATGCTACTCCTGTGCTTATTATTTGTAATCTCCGGAGATAGCTTGTATCATGGTGTGAAGGTGACTAGTGTGCGCATCATGTGTATATTTTTGGTTAATGTCTCTATGAATTGTTGGTGTTTGTTGGAACCATCTAGTGCGTTCATGGTGATAGTGTGGGACAATCGAGTTTGGGTACATACGGACTTTGAGGAGTGCTTCGTAGCCCTACGCATGATTAGTGTTCGTTTTCTATTGGAGAATTGTTTTGAGTTGCATATTGATGATAGTATCTATTGGTTCAATTATATTATATTTGTTGAGAGTGTGTCCACTAATGAAAGTATGATCCCTATGCCTTGTTTCCAAGCATTGCACACCGTTTCCTTTCAGTTTTGTTACATGTTTGCTTGCAGCGATATTTATTTTAGACTACATTTACTACTTATAATCATCACTACTACTTGTATTTCACTATCTCTTCGTGGAACTAGTGCACCTATACATCTGACAAGTGTACTGGGTGTGTTGGGGACACAAAAGACTTTATGTATCGTAATTGCAGGGTTGTTTGAGAGGGATAGCTTTGACCTCTTCCTCCCCGAATTCGATAAACCTTGGGTGATCCACTTAAGGGAAACTTGCTGCTGCTCTACAAACCTCTGCACTTGGAGGCCCAACACTGTCTACAAGAACAGACGCGTGCGTAGACATCAGTTTGTAGCATAGTTATATTATGAATACAACTATTTTTGGCTCCGTCCGATGAGAATAAAACATGACAAGATACTTGTTCATATTGGCCTACAAATCCGTATGCTAAGTAAATCCATGCCTCCCTGGGAACACTTTTCACCTATCGTACACATTTGAGCTTGTCCTCTTGCTGCATGGAGGATTGGGCTTTCTCCAAAAAGAGCATTTACATTACTGCAAATTTTACTTTGAGTATTTATTTCCTTGGACGCTTATACCCAAAAACCAAAAACAACTTTATTATTATTATTCCCTGGTAAACTTGCTAGCCAATACATTCAACTCCTTGTAGGTTCGACAACCTTTTGTATATCGAAAGGTACTACAATTGATTTTCTCAACTTGGTAGTCATCAAGATACTTTTTTGGCGCCGTTGCTAGGTAGCGCAGCGCTATTGGTAAGCCGTTTGGTAAGGAAACTGCTTTTACTCTTTACGGTTCTGATTACTGCTGTAATTATGGATACTTCTAGAGTTCATTATATGAAGGCTTCTCTTATAAATTATATACACTCTATTACTAATTTGGTTATTGCACCTCCTAAGACACAGAAAGGATATCAAATCCCTATGAGTGTTGTTTTGGATACTTTAAGAAGTTCTTCAGGTGATTGGAGTAGGTCTGCTCTGGACCATCTGCATCTTATTGAAGATAGATGCATGCTTTTTAAACTGGCTAAAATTTCTGAAGATGAGGTAAAAAGGAAACTTTTATAATTATATCTTGACGGTGATGCTCATGATTGGATTCAATCTGTGAATGAAGAATACCGTTTGGACTAGGAACATATGAAGAAGGCTTTCTATCTCAAATATTATCCTCCAATCAAAGCTTATAGTGATAGAGGCCACATTTATAACTTCTGGCCTCATCCAGGAGAAAGCATCACTCAAGCTTGGGGGAGGCTGAATAAGCACCTCTGCAAGAATCCTTATCATGGCTTATCTAAGAGCATTATACTATTAAATTTTTCTGTGTGAATCCCTGCATTTCAAAAGGACTTCTTGGATAATTCATCTAATAGAAGTTTTACTCATAGAAATACTAAAGATGCTTGGGAATTACTTGATCTGATAAGTGAAAACACAGGTAATTGGGACCTTGACAAATGTAATATTATTTCCATAGAATATGGATATGATTGTGTGAAGAATTTATGTACTTCTGATATTTTTGAAAAATTGAGTAACTTATACAGTCTTGATTCTCATTTTTTATGGGAATTAGTTAAATCTTTTGCTAAACATATTGCTATACCTATGGAAAGATTTATTGAGTATGCCAAACCCATGAAATATCCCGCTATTATGCCTGCATGTGTTCATGTACCTGTTTTGTCAATTAAAGCTGCTGAAATTAATGATTTCGTCGAGGCTCCTCCATTTCCTAACAAAGTGCATGAGAATATTCTTACATATATGTCAAATAAAAGTGCGAAGAGAAAGTGCACTCCATATGAACAGATCGAGATGAAGGCGGAGGCCTCTATTATCAAAGAATTAAATGAAGAAAACCCACAAGAGGTTTATCTATGTGATGATGCAACAAAAGTTATTAAAGGAAATACTACAAGAGTGGGTAAACCTATTATATCATGTGCTATTGGGACTTCCTCTTATCATGGAGTTTATAATATCAGAGCAAGCATTAGCGTTATACCATATACTCTATACCCTAAAATCAAGTTTGATATTGATCCTATCAAAATGAAAGAGACAGGTATGACCATCCAACTTGCCAATAAAGATTGTTTCTCCTCTTGGTATGGTTAGGGATGTTGAAATACTTGATGGAAAAATTAAGTATCATCCTCATTTGGTTGTGCTTGGTTGCTCACAAGACTCATTTTGTCCTATTATATTTGATAGACCTTTCTTGCACACTATTGGAGCTAGAATGGATTTGCCTAAAAAAGAGGTTTATAAAATATGCTGGAGAAGAACTATCATTTAATTTCTCTAAATTCACTGATAAACATTTGGATAAAGAATTACATGTTAGAGATCAAGTAGAGACTCTTGCCTGTGTAGCTGTCGCCTCATCAGACGTATCATCATAGTCAACCACCTCTCATAAGCTACCTAGTAGCATCTGTCCCAACAAAACCACAACACTTTTACTTTGGGTATCATTGTAAGCATGGAGTATCAACGGAGTGGGTGGAGTGAGCGCGGCGATGGGGTGCGATCCGTTGGAGGCGATCTCATGCCGTTTTTGGGCAATCGCTGGAGATTCTTTCTCCGATGATGAATCCGGTGAAAGGAGCTCTGGGAGCACCATTGCTTGTCAGGTAAGATCTGCATCAGAGTTATTTGACGAGGCATGTAGGTCTCCATCACTAGATCTAGCAAGATCGCTGGATCGATCGACTAGTGATAAGGTGAAGAGGATCTCGAAGAAGATACATCAGCGGAGGTACGCTGCAAGAGTTTCCTCTTCTTTGTCTGATACTGAGCTCTCTCCAGCGAGGGTCAGAGCAGATGTTTTGGCTGGTGATCATGGCTCATGGTTTAGTGCACTTAAATTACCGGTTTTGGAATCGACCTCTGTTCCATTGGGGAACATCATTAATGCGAATGAATGGATAACTGTTTGCCGTCATCATCGACATGGAGGGACTACGTTGGCTTCGTCTCTGGTGAAGGCTGCTCATCGGTGAAGATCGAAGGTTCAAATTCAAAATACCCGCATAATTAGTGAAGTAGGCATAGGGGGGGCGAGTAAGGCCCAAGGTGAGATCAGTCCACGTAGGTGGGATTCTTGATTGCAAAATAAATGGATTAATACTATCCTATCACACCAAAACGTCACTCGTGGGGTCAGAACTTTTTTAGGGTTCCACTGGAGTCGGAACGCTGCATGCGCCCCTAGTGTGCATGCACCGATGATACTCGCCATGTTCAGCGGGTTTCCTCGCGGCCAGGGTTCTTTTGGTGGTGCCCAAGGTCGAGATCAAGGTGGTTATGTCGCTCCAACTTCTCTTTTGGGAGAGGTGCTGGATCGAATGCTAACGAGACCAGCAGAAGTGGTGCAAACCCTAATGGAGGGCTCAGGGCGACGGCTTTTTACGGTTCCACGGTTGGGTGCCAATGCTGGCTTTGGCATCAACGAAGGTCCTCGAGGTGTCTTTGGAAATCAACAAGGTGATGATCTTATCTCAAATCAAGGTGTCCAGACCAATGTCCTGCCTGTTCTTCAAGGTACACAAGGTCAGTTCAACATCGGATCTGGGCCTAATGTGAATGCGGCTTGTCGTGTAAACTATCAGAATGGAGGTTTTAGATATTTTAAAAAGTAGAAAAATGTTGGAGGTAATAGAACCAATTATGCTCCTCGAGGGGCTAGTAGGGTTCAAGAAGGAACCTCGCCAAGTGTGACTGAACTCAGTTAGAATCAGAAATGAGTGGGCGCTACCATTCCTTTCGATTATTATTCTGCTAGGGCTCAGGGTAGTGGTAACTTGGGTCAGCATGCTGAGGGTCAAGGTGCTTGTTTCATCCCTTTGGAGGCTGGTAATGCGAAGGCAGGACATCGTATATCAAATAAAAAAGTTAAAAAAGAAAACTGTTATAGATGTGCTAAGCCTGGGCACTATTTTTTGACTGCACTGCTATTTTGTGTGACTATTGCGAGCTTCCCGATCACAAGTCAGAGGATTACCCTCTTTTGAATGCGCCAAAGCCGCAAACTATTGTTCATGGGTATGCAGATGAGAAATTGGTTTTCTTTGAGTGCCCTGTTACCAGATCTTATAAGCCAAAATTGGAAAGTACTCATATTGGTATTCTGTCAGTGACTGGAGGTGAGCTTTCAATTCCTCAAATTGTGACTCAACTACAAAGACTTGTTCCATCAAAAGATTTCCATTGGGAGATCAAGCAAGTGGGCCATAACGTGTTTAACGTGACCTTCCCTAATAAAATGGAGCTTGAACGGATGCAGGTTTTTGGTACATTCATGGTACCAAATACTGAAATTAAACTGAAGGTTGATCACTATTTACCTGTTTAAAGCCAATATCTAGCCTGCCAGAGGTTTGGATATATTTCACAGGGATACCGCCTAGGCGCAAGGGTGATTTTTTGGCTTTATGGAGTTTGGGTTCTTTGTTTGGCAAAACTTTGAAAATTGATATGCCATTCACTAGGGAGCATGGTGTGCTTCGTATCCAAATTGGGTGTTTGGATCACGAAAGAATCCTGGAAAAACTCAATGTGTTTGTGGCAGATGGTTTCTACGAGCTTACGTTTGAAGTAGAGGTTGATGAGTTGGAGGATCCTATGATTGAAGACAAGTTTAAGAATAATAAAAATAATCCTGATAATGATAAGGTTGGCAATGGGAATGATGGTCTTGAGAATACTGCTAAAAATGGAAATGATAGTGTTTCACCAACTGATGGGAGCAATAACAATGAGGGTAATGTCTTGTCTGGTACAACTCCAATGACTTCTATGGGTGCTGATAACCATGCGAGAAAGGTGGGAGTATATTTCTCTCAAAAGCTACAAAGGGACATTATTGGTGCAAAGAGCTACCTGTGTAGTGTGTATGCTAAAAAGGGCAACATGCTTTCACGGCAGGGGGATTCTGATGGTCAAGGTATACAAGGTATATAGGATGAGATGGTTCTTGGGAACCATTCTGTGGACATCTCTGCTGGGGCAAAGAAATCTCCATCTTTGTCTGGTGCGGCAGCGAGCTCTGAGGATCTTGATTTGGAGCTGGACTCTCTGTCCATCCGAGTGCCAAAGGAACTGGAAAATAAGGTTGGAATAGCTGCTAAGGACGGTTTTCTAGAATCCGGCTTATGCATAGTCCAAAACTGATGTCTGGCGCCCAAAAGAAGTTTTCGGTGGGGTTTCTAGGAACTTCCCCAAACAGTTGTTAGTTGATCCTTCAAATCGCGGTTTTACCCGTATGATGCCTGGCGCCACACTGATGAAGAGTCACAACAGGCAAAAAGGGCTTCCACCAGTGTCATTCGACGAAGTAATTAGCAGTAATAGCCACATCATCACCGAGCTGGGTAAGAGATTTGCTAGAGATGGGCTCCTAGAAGGGAACATAGTGCAAATACAACAATAACTTCTTAATTTGCATTCAAAGTGGAGCAGGTGTTTGAACTCAAACATATGGAGGTGCGCCTATAATTGTTGCTTGCTAACAAAATGAAGACTGTGGTGTTTTTCTTGCCGGAGGCATATGCATGTCAAATTAAGGTAATAGGTATTTCAATTTCCATTAAGTTAGGAGGCAGTGTCGTATTTCTAATACTTTGTTTGTATGTTATTCGCAAGGTGTAGAATTACCCCCAGGACACAGTGTTGCTGAACCGAGATATCCATGACTTCGGGTGGTAGTGGGTATTTCGGGTTGTCCTCTCGCTACTCTTTGTTCGCAGTTGCCTCAGCCACCTTGTCGACCAAAATTAGGACAATATTGTCCCTATCTATGGTCAAATTCACCACATAGTAGACATTCCCTAATACTACAACCGGCTTCAGATTTGTCCATACCATTTTCTGCTATGTCCGAGGATGACCCTTTATAGGAAACGAGACTTGATCGAGCTAAGAATGAGATGAGCTCTCATGGGTAGAAATAATACGGAATCCTTCCATTGTTAGTTTTCTTAATCTAAAAAAGAGGAGACAGAGAGGTGCTACAGACTATAGTGCATGTGAGCTAAAAGCCACAGGATTACCAGAGGAGAGCAACATATTGGAAAGCAAGTGTAACACACTACTACATCTATCTACATATATAATGGCAAACCTACATAGAGCTCTACCGGGCTGGCCACGTCATCGGACACCGCAGAAGCGCGCATGAACAGTAACCGGTGCCCAGTACGCGTGAATGAACAGTACCACGAGCAAAACAGTAACCGGGTGAACAGTGCGAGCGAGTGAACAGTAGCGCACCGAACAGTGAACAGTGAACAGTACGCACTGAACAGTGAACAACTGAAGTTTGTGTTATAATTTTTTGCTGTAAATTTTCTTATAATTTTTAACACTAATTCGATCCAATAGTAATTCCGATGATAACTACCTAACAATAATTCTTGATAATCAATTCTTGCAGTAAATTTGAATTTTTTACCCCAAGTGGTATTTTTCTCACAACTCTTCAACAGTAACTGTCTTCTTACGTAGTACTCCCTCCAATCGGAAGTAAGTGTCGATATTTTCATACTAACTTCAAAATTTTCAAACCCCAATAATAAACTAACTACAGTAATTATCCGACAGTCATTTCAGCGGTACTTATCTAACAGTAAGTTTCCAACGGTGCGCAATTTCTTGATGGCAATTTATTAATATTAATTTTCTATCGGTACAAGTGCAGTAGGTATTTAACATAACTTCGCACGAAACTATTCAACGGTAACTTCAGTACAAGTTTTCCTGCGGTTACTTCGAGATGACTTTTCTTTTAACCTTCACCATTTAAAGGGTAAATATGCGACAACCACAAAACAAATTCTGAACACTATGTAGATAGATTGATCAAAATACGCACTCAAAAGAATATCGGGATTCTCCTACAATAACTTCAAGAAGACTTTTGTTTTAAACTTCAATTTTTAAAAGATAGGTACGCAGAGACTCAAAAAAGAATACTCCAAATAAGTAAATACTTCAACCCGTATAATTCATTCCCCCGGTAATTTTGACTATAACTATCTGATAGTATTTTTCAACGGGGCGTCAACAAAACCACTCTAAATAAATAATAAACTACTAAAAATAACACCACGGGCGCGGCGTGCCGCCGCGGCTAATTTCCTAGTATTAACCATACGTGGCAATGCTACAAACACTTTCCAAGGACGGGACAGAACTATAAAATTTAGCAAAGTCTCCTTTGATTATGGAGACATCCACGACGACATCCGTACACATTGGAGTGTAGGCTTTAGATCTTTGGAGTAGGTTAATATAAAATTATAAAGTTAGGATAATTTTCTAGGATGCTTAAACAAAAAAAAAATTATCATCTTGCTAAAACTGAGTAATCGCGGACCGACCATGCAAGTGTGGGTGCCATCAAATATAGTTCGCCGAGTACTGACAGCCCTAGGACGGTGACAGGGTTGAGAGATGTGCCTTCAGTGAGCCTGTGCTCCATTTTAGTAATGGCCACATATAAAATTATATATTTCCGGGAAAGTGACAATGTACGTACGAGGCGGCCCCATCTGACCTGGACCGATCAGTGGTACCACTCGACCAGCAGCTGATCCGGTATAAGAGTCCCACACAGCGAGCAGCAATCTTTTGGTTTTGGGTACGTATAGCCTCGCCGTGATCTCCAGCCACAGCAGCCGGTAACCAAAGCTAGTAACCGGCTGCCTATATTCGGTAGAAACCAGCCGCGACGGTGGCCCGATCGACCAGTGAGCCGCTAGATGAGACAGGACGTGACGTTACACCACATTGGCGTCGCATCTCTCTAAATGATGTCGCGACGATCTAGCTTGTACTATTTCCCGCGAAAAGAAAAAATATGTGTGTTGCCCGGTAGTGCTGATTATCTCAAAATGGTAAAGCAGAGTAACCAAATCTGGTAAAGCAGAGTAAACAAATCTGATGCATACGGGTTTGCCTGGCTTTGACCGGTAACCTGTTGTTCGAGTAAAATAACTGTGACCACCAATATCTTGGTGGGAAGAAAAGTAAGGGTAACAAAGTGAGTGCGCCAATTGCCAACTGAGCTCACTAGAGCTTTTTATTTCTAACATTTAAAAAATGCATGTGTTAACAAATTCCGAAAAATATATATATGTAGGCAATGATATATATCATAAGTCCACATAGTAACAATCCAAAATATGCTGTAGTCTACTCTACATAAAAAAGATAAAATTATAGATCTAGGTTTGTGAACAATACACCTTTTAATCTTGTCATTTTTTGTGTGTAGCCCATAACATAATGTATTTAAGATTGATATTTTGCATTCTTTTAATATACATCATTATCTATATAAACATATTTTTTCATAATTTTTTAGAATTTTAAAATGTCTTTTTAAATTTTTTTATAATAGAGGGCTCCAGTGTGCGTTGGCTGCATGCAAATGCATTTTTCGTAAAGTGTATTATACCAAAAGACTTAAATCCCTCAAGTCGGATAAAAAAACTACTCCCTCTGATCGGAGTTAGTACAGTAATTTTTTTCTTTATGGCCCAAATCTATAGCCCAAGTGGGAGGAAGTACTAATAGGCTTAGTGGCTTGCCTCCTTTCTCCTTATGCTTCTTCTTTTCTTTATTTCTATCCTTTTGGCCTTTTTCTTTATACCTACTCACTCCGATCAGAAAGAAGTATCGGTGATTTTATACTTAGTAAAAACTTTATACTATGTTAGAGGGAGTTGTATATTTTATCTACTTTTGTCTTGGTATTTTCTCCTTTGTGTCTCCTGCCTCTCCATTTGTTGTGAGGGGAGCCACCGAGAAAAAAAAATGATTTTCATCCTTACAACATAACCAACAAGCATCTTCCTCAAAACAAACAAGGTAATCGCTATCGTACAGAAAAATTCATTACAATTGTCAAAGGCGTAGCTGGGCCCCAGGCAACACGGGTCATGGCCTGGGGCGTAGAATTTTTTTTAGCCTATATAAAGAAATTCGGCCTGGGGCGTAGTCCATCTCGGCCCAGCCCACTTAGCCTGTTAGGTCTGCCCACCAAGCGACATATACACGCAAGTCGCCCATCGATGCCAGGACCCCGACCCCGCCGCCCTCGACTGCTCCAGTCTTCAGGAGTCTAGTCGTCCTGCAAGGCTGAACACCGCCGCGCTCCCGCCCTCGTCCAGCTACCTCGCCGGCCACCGGCCGCCGCCCGCCCATCCTCCTCTAGCGATTTCTCTAGCTGCCGCCCGCCTGCGCTCCTCCAGCAACCTCTCTGGGCGACGCCAGCCCGCGCTCCACCAGCGACCCCGCCGGCCGGCGGCGGCGGCTACTCCTTTCGCGGCTGCCTTCCCGTCGCCTCACGTTCCCGCCCTAGGATGCAATCACGCAAGCAGCAAGCAGCAAGCCACCCGCCAGGTTCTAATTCCCCTAATCCCCCTTCCCTTTTGTTGCTCTGCCTTGATCTTGCATTGATTTTGCTTCGATTTTTGTTATACAGAAAGACAACAAGATGAACAAAATAAGTACTCCCTCTACTACTTGTCTTCACACAGACGTATCTAGACATATTTTAGTGTTTAGATACATCCATGTAGAGACAAGTATTAGTGGTCAGAGGGAGTAGAAGAGTTGACAACTTTTTCCTAATACAAAGCCCTGCATCCACAGAATCAGGTCCTTTAACTAGAGCAAGTAATAATATCCCTCATGTTATAGAACTCAGATCCTAGTTTAAGAAAACCAATTGGAAATTTAGATCCATAAATTCGAAATATTGCTAGAAGGGAGTATATTAGCTGGGATCCATGCCAACCAACTGGTCATACATATGAACCGACATGGGTAGGAAAGGGCTATAGATGCTTTCATGATTATCTACAAGTGAAGTTGTACTCATAGCCTCATGGGAGGCTCGGAACAATCAGATCTTTGATTTTGTACCATATTTTGTACCCTGGATGCCACATATTGTACCATTGAATATTGTGTTAAAATTTGTATTACATATGCCTTAAAACCCAAACTCGGATTTTTTTTTGGATTTTTTTTGTGCCATAGATTATGGCCCGGGGCGCTAGGAATTCCTGGCTACGCCTCTGATAATTGTATATATGGTAATCACTACTTATCGTAGTCCAATGGAAACAAACTCATCGAACCACTCAGACGCGGTCCATTTCTTTTCCATCTTGCGACGAAGTGTTGCTTCCCACGCGATTTCAGCCTCGTTAATCTAACACCTACCTAAATCCCCAAATTTCTGGCCAGTAACGCCTCCATCAGCTTGATCTGTTGCTCAGCGCTTCCGCTCTTTACCATGATTCTGCGCCTTAACTCTTTGAGTCGCATGACATCCTCCAATCTAGATAGGTGTATCCTGCTTGCCTTTTCATCGCTCACTGCCATCCTCCCGTGCATCTAGGAGTCCTCTCCATGCTCCGATGGAGGCAATCCCCATAACTATGTGTGTACTGGACATGGTGATGCATGCAAAATTCAAGCATGAACTTTGTAGTTTATTGATGCATATTCCAACATATTAAGATGTTATAATCATGTTTTGCATTGATTTATGGGGATTTTTCATCGATCCCCCTTATTTTGGTTATAACTCTACAGGACAGAAAAACCCTATTTTGTGTTTTTTGACGTTTCAGGGACCTTCAGGAACTCAAATTGCTCTAGGATTTTTCTAGCATAAATATTTTTACATGAGAAGCAACCCGAGGACAAGAAGTACAAGATGGGGCCACCTAGTTCCAAATGAGACCAGGTGGTGCGGGCCCCAAGCCAGCCCACGCCACCTGTTGCAGTGAAGATTGGAGGAGGAAACGCTGCCAGAGTCGCCCCCGGTCGCTTCTCCAACCTCTCCAACATCACCAACACCACCACCACCATGATGAAGAGGGAGTAGTCCACCTCTGAACTATGGGTTCCTGTCAGTAGCTTGTTCCATTTCTCTCTTGTGCTATGATGTTTGGATGCCATATGAGCTGCCCAACATGATTATGGCCATATCATGTAATTCCTATGTGGTGGATCCTTATTTTATTGGATATCTATGAGATGTGATACTTTATTATGTTCTTGATATATGAGTAGATGCATATTGTTACCCTATTCTTTATTACTTGTTCTGATCCAACTAGTATGCGAGGGCATGAAGGGGATGGTGTGTATTAGATGGAGTAATTTGGTAGTAGTAGTGAATTTGTGAAAGCAATTTCATGAATTCCTATGGTGTTTGCCAATTCCGTAGTTACCTCGCTAGGCATAAAAATAATGCATGTGCTATAATTCTTAGTCATAGCTAGGAATCCTAAGTTGACATTCATAGACTTTGTTCTATTGTAATATGTTCAAGAGGTAGTATATTTGTTGTTCACCATCATGTCAAAGTACCTAAGGCTATAATATGTTAATTCTTAATACTAGATTGCTTGAAGGTTATTCCTTGGTAGTGGAGTATATGTAGTATCATCTTTTTGTTAGGACGTGATGCCCATATGAATAATATCAAGTAACATTATAAATTCATGTTGTTGTTTCGGTCATCTATTTTGCACTTAATGCTACCACAGTTTTATGAGAGAGTAGACAGGTGAACCCATGAAACCGTTACAATTTTAATCACAAGAAACACCTTTCCAACGCTTTGCATGTGTCTTTTTATTTTCAGTTATTTTTTAAAATGAAAAAACAAAAATATCTTTCACTTTTTGCAATCATATCAAAAACACAAAAACATCTTTATTTACAGAATTAGTTCACTTTCTGCATTTACTTTCTATTATTTTATTTATTTATTGTACTTATTCCAAAACCTTGTGCTTGACAACCATTTGGTGGAGTTGGGGACGCAAGACAAGGAGTTTGTTTTGCATGTTGCCTCACGGGAACGAAGAGAGTTTTTTCAACTATTCCCTAGGAGTTCGATATTTACCCCGAGTCATTCGTGTGGGAAAAATTACTCTTGCTACAACACTCTGCACTTGGAGTCTCAACGAGAAGTGGCACATTGCTTAGTGTCATCACATGGCTGCGGCACATCCCATCGTGTGCGAGAGCATGATCGAATGTAGCAGGTGTAGCAATCTCTACCAACCTTGTTCTCTTACGTATTATGCTTAACTTGCTGTGGATTATAGTTTATGTGCAATCTCACTCTTAGGAACAAACCTCCAGACATAGAACTAGATCCTCCAATACTGGATGCAAATATTAGACCTATACATTATGAACCTTCTACGACTACGAGTATAATTTTACTCAAATTATGTGTATTCATGTCCCAATTGAAGTTGACCAAGTAATGAGGGTGGAACTCGACAATGCCCTAGATTTAGGACTTGGGATCGTAGGGAGAGGGCGTCAGATGAACTTGAAGGTAGGTATTCAGACAAAAAAAGGTGAAACTTGATGTTTATTCAGATAGAACGTGGATTACCAGCTCAGTCTCGATGTGTCCCTGGCTGGCCTCTCATGGCCCATACTTATAGCTGGCCAGGTCTTGAGGATCCTATTGGGTTCAATCCATATTACATATGGCGGTTTACATGATAATCTCCGTATTCAACTATGATTATACTACGGCTTCTTATCTTGGGCCGTTATTCCTATGGGTCTTCACCCAAATAAACCTCAGGGGTACCAATATAACAAGAATTGGTAGTCATACCCTTACCAGTAGCCCCCAAGATTCTACCTGAATCACAGATTTGGGTCGAATCTCAGATCTCCAAATCTTCAATTCTTTGACTTATATTGCCTTCGCTTGGATCAATCTTTGACTTCTTCTTTCAATAATCTTTTATGTATTCAAATTATCACGGGACTATCGGTAAGCAAGCCTCGTGACTTATCTGAGGAAATACTTGTACCTACTTCAAATTCGAGTCCCCGGACTCGAATTTGGGACCTGGCGTAACCTAGCCTGTGCCGCTTTTGGGACTTACCAAAGCATGAGTTCCAGTATTTCTTATGGTACCTAGTACATCCACCAGAATTTTCTTGTATCATGGATACGGAAATTTACTAGCAGAGCACATTCATGTGCGAATACTAGGCCATGCATGATGGATCCTGAGGCTTACCTTCATGATCTTTGCGACCATGGCATTCAGACATATTGCGGTGGACATAGTCTAAGAATATCAATTTTATCGAGAGTCTTGTTTTGCTGTTATAATACCCGAAATTACTGAGTTACTTTTATTCGACTTGTCCCAAATCCCTCCCGATGGGAGTGAAATGTCGAGTTTATTGTCTGGTGTTTACCACCGATGATGAAGTCGATTTTTTAATCCTTGATATGTAGCCAAGAATTGTCAATCATCGGGTGTGCGACCAGCGCTCCCGATGGGAGTAGCCCCCGAGGCTATAGTCAAATTTTTGTAATTCGAGTATAGGCTAAATTTTTCTTCAAGTGCAGTCATGATCTTTGACTCAGGAAATATCCTTCTCTTTAATAGTTTCCTATCGGGTGCGCTACCAGCGCTCCCGATGGGAGTATCCCCCGAGGCTACAATGGGGTGCTTGCAGCTGATGGTAGGCTCAAATTTTATTCGACTTTAATATTGCATATTCCTCTTTTGGGTTGATAATTCTTTTCCTTGTCGAAATGATGACATCATACCCATGATCTGACTACTCACTGTACTGATTTGACCGAAAGCTAACTAAAGGTGCATGGGCAGCACGGTAATTTTCCAAAATTTTCTACCCCTTAGTGGGCTTGCCACTTCCGCGTTTCACGCCATGTCACAGCCCACGTTCCTTCCAACGCAAGCTATTTAAGGGCAAACCCTTAATTTTTTATTTTTTACCATTCCTTTGCTTCTTTGCTGCCACCACTTCTTCTTCTTCCTTGCGCCCGTGCTCTTTGCATACTCCTCAGTTACGAGCGTTTCGCCATTATATGCCCATCAAGCGCATCGCCGATCGCAACCAAATGTCGAAACACTCCGCAAAAAAGCAGGCTATTGGCTGGACCGCGTCCACCATCACGAATGCAGATCTGACGAAGGACAAGGAGGAAACGTATCTATAATTTTTGATGCTCCATGCTTGTTTTATACCAATTGCTTTATGTTTTGTTTATACTTCGTGGCGTTTTTATGCATTTTCTGGAACTAACCTATTAATAAGATACCACAGTGCCAGTTCCTGTTTTCTACTGTTTTTGTATTTTAGAAAAATTATACGGGAAATATTCTTGGAATTGGACGAAATGAAAGCCGAAGTTCCTATTTTGCTGACACGAAGACGGAGTCCAAAGGAGAGACGGAGGAGGGCCAGGAGGCGGCCACACCATAGGGTGGCGTGGCCCAACCCCTGGCCACGCCAGGCCCTGGTGAGGGCCTCTCGGCCGCCCTCTGACATCGCCCCTTGATACGTCTCAAACGTATCTATAATTTTTGATGCTCCATGCTTGTTCTTACACCATTTGCTTAGTGTTTTGTTACACTTCGTGGCATTTTTATGCATTTTCCGGGACTAATCTACTAACAAGATGCCACAGTGCCAGTTCCCTGTTTTCTGCTATTTTTGTGTTTCAGAAAAGTTACACAGGAAATATTCTCGGAATCAGACGAAACAAAAGCCGAACCTCCTATTATTTAACGAAGCTTCCAGAAGACCGAAGAGGAGACAGAGGGGGGCAACAGGCCGGCCACACCACAGGGCGACGCGGCCAGCCCCTGGCCCGCGCCCCCTGGTGGTGAGGCCACCCTGGCCCACCTCTGGCGCCGCCCCTTCGCCTATAAAGACCCCCCGACGGGAAAAACCTAAATACCCGATCAATTTTCCAGAAACACATCGCGCCGTCGTCGACCCGAGATTGGGAGGGTCCAGAAGCTCTTCCCGGCACCCTGCCAGAGAGGGGAATCGCCACCGGAGGTCTTCTTCATCGCCATGCTTGCCTCCGGCGCGACGAGTGAGTAGTCTACCTTGGACTATGGGTCCATAGCAGTAGCTAGATGGTTGTCTTCTCCACCATGTGCTTCATGTTTAGATCTCGTGAGCTGCCTTACATGATCGAGATCACCTTTGTGTAATTCTACATGTTGTGTTTGTTGGGATCCGATGAATATTAGTGTTATGTTAAGTTGATGTGCTGAATATTATCTTATGTTATCTCTATGTTGTTTATGATCATGCATGCTCTCCGTTGTTAGTAGCTATCTTGGCCAAGTAGATACTAGTGACTCCAAGAGGGGGTATTTATGCTCGATAGTTGGGTTCATGCCTCTATTTAATCTGGGGGAGTGACAGAAACCTCTAAGGTTGTAGATGTGCTGTTGCCACTAGGGAGAAAACAACATTCTTGTGTCCAAGGACATTCGTTTTGTTTACATTACACACTTTGCTTAATGCAGTTATCTGTTGTTCACAACTTAATACTCGTGGGGTGTTCGGACGATATCCCCGTGGGTGGATAATTAGTCATAGATGCCGTTGGATGGCGGTCTATGTATTTTGTTGTAATTCCCAGAGTAAATCTCATAGTGATCCTCGTGACATATGCACGTTATCTTTATTCTATCAATTGCCCAACTATAATTTGTTTACCCAGCATGTTGTTATTTATCTTATGGAGAGACACCACTAGTGAACTGTGGACCCCAGTCCAATTTCCTTTACATTGCTATTACCGTTTTACTATTACTTACACTGTTTACTTTCTCGCATACTACTACTATTTTCCAGTCGATACGCTCAATCCTTTGTTTACAGCAAACCGGTGAGATTGACAACCTCATCGTAAGTTGGGAGCAAAGTACTTGGTTGTGTTGTGTGTAGGTTCCACGTTGTTGCTAGTGCAAAGCAAAGCACTGGACGAGGCGCCTTATAAATTGTCCGGAGCTGTCGCGAAGCCAGCATCTATCACCTTCTGACGTTTGGCTTTTTGCGATTGGATCGACAAACCTTGGTTTCTTACTGAGGGAAAGACTTGCTACTGTGCTCATCATACCTTCCTCTTGGGGTTCCCAACTGGGTGGTTATCCTGCCCACATCACCCCCCCGCCTATAAATTCACTTCATCGGGAAAAACTCTAGGGACATAGCCATCATCCACGAAAAGTACTGTAAGTCGCCGCCGTCGTCGACCCAAGATCGGGAGGGTCCAGAAGCTCTTCCCGGCACCCTGCTGAAGAGGGGAATCATCACCGGAGGCCTTCTTCATCGCCATGCCTGCCTCCGGAGTGATGCGTGAGTAGTTCACCCTTGGACCACGGGTCCATAGCAGTAGCTAGATGGTTGTCTTCTCCTCCATGCGCCTCATGTCTAGATCTTGTGAGCTGCCTATCACGATCAAGATCATCTTTATGTAATTCTACATGTTGTATTTGTTGGGATCCGATAAATATTGAGTACTATGTCAAGTTGATTGTTGATTTATCATGTCTATGTTATTTGTGATCTTGCATGCTCTCCGTTGTTAGTAGATACTTTGGCCAAGTAGATGCTAGTGACTCCAAGAGGTAGTATTTATGCTTGATAGTGGGTTGATGCCTCTAGTAATCTGGGAGAGTGACAATAAGTTCTAAGGTTGTAGATGTGCTATTGCTACTAGGGAGAAAACAACAATCTTTTGTTCAAGGATAATTGTATTGTTTACATTATACACTTTGCTTAAGGTGATAATCTGTTGCTTGCAACTTAATACCCAAGGGTTGTTCGGATGATATCCTATGGGTGGATTATTAGTCATAGATGCAGTTGGATTACGGTCTAGGTATTATGTTGGAATGCCCAAATGAATCTCATAGTGATCTTCATGACATGTACATGCATTGTTATGCATTCTTTATTTTGTCAATTGCCCAACTGTAATTTGTTTACCCAGCATGTTATATCTTTGTGGAGAGACACCTCTAGTGAACTCTGAACCCCGGTCCATTATTTTACATTTATATTACCATCTATTGCAAGCACTATTTACTTTCCGCAAGTATTATTTTATTTCACATCAAGCAAACATCTTTTTCCACACTATACGTCTAATTCTCTGTTTTTAGCAAACCGGTGAGATTGACAACCTCACTGTAAGTTGGGGCAAAGTAGTTTGGTTGTGTTGTGTGCAGGTTCCATGTTGCTGCTGGCACCGACATCGTGCCATCAACTATCTTCTGGCGCTAGCTAGCAACAACCTTCAGAAGTGATTTATTTGTCCTATGATTGCTATAGATGGCGCGGTGATGAATGGTGCCAAAGAACTTGTTGGCGTGTAGTTGATGAAGTAAATGACCGGCCAGTTGGGAAACCCCAAGAGAAGGTTTGATGAATATAGCAGCAAGCTTTTCCCTTAGTAAGAAACCAAGGTTTATCAAACTAGTAGGAAAAAGCCAAACTCAAGAAGGTGATGCTTGCTAGCCTAGTGACACTCTAACAAGGGCGTCGTTAACGATTTCTTGTTAGCGCGTCTTCAACTAGTAGCAACGTGGAACATGCACACAACACAACCAAATACTTTGTTGCCAACTTACGATGAGGTTGTCAATCTCACCGGTTTGCTTGAAACAAAGGGTATGAGCATATCGAGTGGAAAATAATAGTAGTATGCGAGTAAAGTAAACAGTGCGAGTAAAGTAAACAAGTGATAGCAATATAATGGAAATAGGACCGGGGTCCATAGTTCACTAGTGGTGTCTCTCCATAAGATAAAATAACACATGCTGGGTAAACAAATTACAGTTGGGCAATTGATAGAATAAAGATAACATGCTAAGTCGAGAGGATCACTATGAGATTTACTCTGGGCATTACAAAAAGATACATAGACCGCCATCCAACTGCATCTATGACTAATAATCCACTTGTGGCGAATCAATCCGAGAACTCCATAAGTATTAAGTTGCGAACAACAGATAACTGCATTAAGCAAAGTGTATAATGTAAACAAAGCATATGCGCTTGAGCATATGAATGTTGTTTTCTCCCTAGTGGCAACAGCACATCTACAACCTTAGAGGTTTCTGTCACTCCCCCAGATTAAATAGAGGCATGAACCCAACTATCGAGCATAAATACCCCCTCTTGGAGTCACTAGTATCTACTCGGCCAAGATAGCTACTAACAATGGAGAGCATGCAAGATCATAAACAACATAGAGATAACATAAGATAATATTCAGCACATCAACTCAATCCTAACACCAATATTCATCGGATCCTAACAAACACAACATGTAGAATTACATAACGGTGATCTCGATCATGTAAGGCGGCTCACGAGATCTAAACATGAAGCACATGGTGGAGAAGACAACCAACTAGCTACTGCTATGGACCCATAGTCCAAGGTAGACTACTCACTCATCGCGCCGGAGGCAAGCATGGCAATGAAGAGAGACCTCCGGTGGTGATTCCCCTCTCTGGCAGGGTGCCGGGAAGAGCTTCTGGACCCTCCCGATCTCGGGTCGACGGCGGCGGCGGATTGCGATGTATTCTAGAAAAGTGATCAGGTATTTAGGTTTTCCCCATCGGGGGGTCTTTATAGGCGAAGGGGCATCGTCAGAAGTGGACCGAGGCGGCCACACACATAGGGGGTGCGGCCTAGCCCTAGGCCGCACAGCCCTGTTGTGTGGGCCCCTTGTGGCCCCACTCCATCTCCTCTTCGGTTCTCTGGAAGCTTCGGTGAATTTGTGGATGTTTGGCTTTTGTTTCGTCCAATTCCGAGAATATTTCCTATGTAACTTTTCTGAAACACAAAAACAGCAGAAAACAGGGAACTGGCACTGTGGCATCTCGTTAATAGGTTAGTTCCGGAAAATGCATAAAAATGCCACGAAGTGTAACAAAACACTAAGCAAATGGTGTAAAAACAAGCATGGAGCATCAAAAATTATAGATATGTTAGAGATGTACCAAAGCCAATCAAAGTTTTTGAATTTGCGATTGCAATTTTTCCTGCCGATGGATCCGAATTCACTGGATCTGAGAGGTGAATAGAACCTAAAGATCCGATGCGAAAGTTGAAGCTTCTGATCATCAGATCCATCTCCTGATCCAGATTTGCAAAGACCAGATCTAGGGTTGTTGTGTGCGGTTGAAAATCCATGGCTCCAAAGGTGATCTGGTTTCCGTCGATCTTCGAGTTGTCCTTAAGTGAAAGCGAAAAAGCTGTCGAATTGATGATTCCAACACCGTCGTTCCCCACGGTCGACACCAAGTGACAAGGGTTGAACTTGGCAATGCCCTAGATTTAGGACTTGGGATCGTAGGAAGAGGATGTCGGATGAACACGAAGGTAGGTATTCAGACAAACAAGGCGAACTTGATGTTTATTCAAATAGAACATGGATTACCAGATCAATCTCAATGTGTCCCTAGCTGGCTAGGTCTTGAGGATCATGTTGGGTTCAATACAGATAGGTGGCCAGGTCTCGAGGATCATGTTGGGTTCAATACAGATTACATATGGCGGTTTACATGATAATCTCTGTATTCAACTATGATTATACTACGGCTTCTAATCATGGGCCTTTATTTCTATGGGCCTTCACCCGAATAAACCTCAGGGGTACCAATCTAACAAGACTTGGTAGTTATACCCTTGTCACCAAGGCTCACAAAATCTCACTTATGGGTTCACATAAAAATTTGAACACAATATGGCTCTAACTCTACTTGCAAGCATGCTAATTAAGTTTACAAATACAATCTTGTATGCTTCTAGTAGGTCTTGCTGTTGTGATAGCATTTTCTAGAGAGACTCATACTTAAAATACATATTTTCAATATGTGCAATACAATTATCACACCAAAACAAAGAAGAGTCCCCTGTCAAAATTTATCATACCAAACAGAGCAGAGTTCCCTGTCACAATTTTCACAGAAAACAAAAACCTATAGAATCTTCACGATGTACCACCAACAGATCAACCCACATAGATTTGGCACATGTGGTAATCCAGTGGGATAGTATCTCCATACTAGATTCACCCACGCTACATCAACCTTGTTAAAGAAACTATAAAGCCTAATTCTGCCTTTTGATGTCCAGAATACCAAGATCTCCATTGCCCTTCGGTTTACAAATCATATCACAGGAGGCCAAAGAATGCCCTAGGATTCCGAGCCTCTTTTCCTCCATAAGTATTGTCTAATTGTTATATTAAATTCCTTGAGAATGCCTTTAGTAATAAACAATGAGCAAAGGAAGAAAATGGACACTGAACTCAAATAGGACCGAATCAATGACAACCTTCCACAATAAGCAAGAAAGTTTAAAATAGTAGTCAGGCTTCCTGCCATTCTATCAACCTGTTAGGTCTATGATTGTGGGTCTAGTAGTACCCATTGGCAAGCCTAAATATGCAAATGGAAAGGTCCCCACATGACACCCAAAAGTAGAAGCCAGGATGGCAATCTCCTCATCTCAAATATTAATAGGCAGTATGCATGATTTATGGAAGTTAATAGCAAGTCCAGTTGATAGTCATAGGAAAAGTACTCCATTTTGTCTGAGCTCATTTAGCACATCTTGCAATAGATTATTCCTAGCAAAAAAAAAAGTGGAGACAAGGGGTCCCCTTGCCTTACCCCCTTCTACATTTAAATTTCCTTCCAGGGACACCATTAACCAAAACTTAATAGGTACCCGACTGAAGAATCTTTTTTACCTAGCCAATGAATTTTTCAAGAAAATCTTTCCTTCTAAGGATTTCATAAAACTCTTCATGCTCAATAGTGTCAAAGGCTTTTTCAAAATCAAGCTCTAAAACCACCACCTTCCTTTCAAAGGACTTGCATTGGTGCAAGTATTCAAAGTACCATGACACACAATCATGAATGGTTCTGCCTTTGATAAGCCATATTGATTTTTGTGAGCACACGACATTACATTCCTTTGAAATCTATCAGCTGCCATTTTTGTGAGGAACTTGAGACAAACATTTGTCAGTGAATTGGGCCTGAAATCATTGATCTGTTCATGGGACAACTTCTTAGGCACTAGAGTGATGAAATAGGAAATTAATATTCTTGAAAGAAATAGTCCCATTATAAAACTCCTTGATATGTCTCCAACGTATCTATAATTTTTGATGCTCCATGCTTGTTTTTACACCATTTGCCTAATGTTTCGTTACACTTCATGGCACTTTTATGCATTTTCCGGAACTAACCTATTAACGAGTTGCCACAGTGCCAGTTCCCTGTTTTCTGCTGTTTTTGTGTTTCAGAAGTGATACACAGGAAATATTCTCGGAATTGGACGAAACAAGTTCCTGAAGTCTTATTTTACCCGGAAGCTTCCAGAGATCCGAAGGAGAGTAGGAGGGGGGCACCAGGGCCCCACACATAGGGCTAGCGCGGCCAGGGCCTGGGCCGCGCCACCCTGGCGTGAGGGCGCCTAGCTCCTCCTCTGACATCGCCCCTTCGCCTATAAAGACACCCCGACGGAAAAAACCTAAGTACCCGATCAATTTTCTAGAACACATCGCGATCCGCCGCCGTCGTCGACCCAAAGATCGGGAGGGTCTAGAACCTCTTCCCGGCACCCTGCCGGAGAGGGGAATCGCCACCGGAGGTCTTCTTCATCGCCATGCTTGCCTCCGGAGCGATGAGTGAGTAGTCTACCTTGGACTATGGGTCCATAGCAGTAGCTAGATGGTTGTCTTCTCCACCATGTGCTTCATGTTTAGATCTCATGAGCTGCCCTACATGATTGAGATCACCGTTATGTAATTCTACATGTTTGGTTTGTTGGGATCCGATGAATATTGGTGTTTATGATTGAGTCATTGCACTGAATATTATCTTTTGTTATCTCTATGTTGTTTATGATCTTGCATGCTCTCCGTTGTTAGTAGCTATCTTGGCCGAGTAGTTGCTAGTGACTCCAAGAGGGGGTATTTATGCTCGATAGTGGGTTCATGCCTCTATTTAACCTGGGGGAGTGACAGAAACCTCTAAGGTTGTAGATGTGCTGTTGCTACTAGGGAGAAAATAACATTCATATGCTCAAGGGCATATGCTTTGTTTACATTACACACTTTGCTTAATGCAATTATCTGTTGTTCGCAACTTAATACTTGCGGAGTTCTCGGATTGATTCGCCACAAGTGGATTATTAGTCATAGATGCAGTTGGATGACGATCTATGTATTTTGTTGTAATGCACAGAGTAAATCTCATAGTGATCTTCTTGACATAACACGTTTATCTTTATTCTATCAATTGCCCAACTATAATTTGTTTACCCAGCATGTGTTATTTATCTTATGGAGAGACACCACTAGTGAACTGTGGACCCCGGTCCTATTTCCATCATATTGCTATCACCTGTTTACTTTACTCGCACTGTTTATTTTATTCGCATACTCTATTGTTTTCCACTCGATATGCTCATAACCTTTGTTTCAAGCAAACCGGTGAGATTGACAATCTCATCGTAAGTTGGGAACGAAGTACTTGGTTGTGTTGTGCGCAGGTTTCGCGTTGCAGCTAGCAAGCAAAGCTTGGACGAGGCGCCATATATAAATTGTCCGAAGCTATCGCAAACTAGCAAGCATCACCTTCAGTCGTTTGTCTCTCCTCTCCAAGATCGACATACCTTGGTTTCTTAACTGAGGGAAAATTAGCTGCTATACTCATCATACCTTCCTCTTGGGGTTCCCAACGGGCTGGTTATTCACCACGCACAAGGACCGTCTGCTACGCGTCAACTTGGCACCATCAGCCTCTTTTCTGGGCGCCATCAAACGCAGCAGCTTCTTTTCTGGCGCCGTTGCCTGGGAGGAAGTAGAAGACTTCTGCGAGGGGAGTTTTCGCACACACATCCTTTACTTTGTTATTGCTTTGCTTTACTTTATTTATTTTACCTGCATCGTTTTATATCAAAAACCCAAAAAAATTAGAATCCTTGGTAGTTGTTATTTCTTTACTTTTAGTTCATCATGCTGATCCCTAAGTACGTTCTGGAGGACCTCTCAGTAGGTAGTGGTTCGATTATTGGCAAAAGTAACATTGAGGAGTTCTTTAATCACATTAGTATGCATAAGGAAGTTGAGGAAAAGTCTTTGGTTGAGCTAGCTCCTAGTTATGAAGTTGCTTCTGCTCATTTAGCTCACATGTTAGAAGCTAGGTTTGCTAGTCTTAATCCTTTTATGCAATACATGTTCCTTAAGCTCCATGAAATTGAGGATCCAGAAAAGAAAGCTTTTATCTTGGAAACTTTGCGCATAGAATTTAGAGATGTTGCAATTGAGGCTAGGAAAGTTTTTAAGAAGTTTGATAAGCTTGGCTCGCCTATTGAAATTGTTGGTACACCCAACGAAGAATCTAGATTGCCAATACCTTGTAAGCTTGTAGGAATTCATAATGCCTTGGTAGCTAATACTAGTTGGATTTGTCCTAAAAATCTTTTTGATGAAAGTAGTGTGCCAAAGCGTGATCATAAAGGATTTTCAAAAACTCAGTTGAACACATTTTCCTTCATTGTTGAAAAGATCTCTGCAGTTGATCTTAATGCTTCATCACTTGATGTTACTTGATTCACAATTTTCTGCGCCTAGCTTAAAGGCGTTAAAGAAAAGCACTCTTGGGAGATAACCCAATGTTTTATTTTCAGTACCTTTTTCTTTTATTTGAGTCTTGGAAGTCATTACTACTGTAATGACCGCTCCTTTTCTTGTTTATTTCGTTTTTGTGCCAAGAGAAGCCTCCAATTTGAGTGAGGTAAAGATTTGGGGATGTTGCTGTCCTGAAACTGTTTTCGGTGCTGCACCGTAAAAATTTGTATAAATTCTCTGTATATCTCTTGGACCTGCGATTTTGTGTGCATATGCCCCAGGTTATATCCAAACTTTTGTTAGTTGAACACTTTTTGATTTGAGCAACAGAAAACCCCTCAAAAATTTGACCTTTGTCAGCTGTTCAGTTTTGACAGATTTCTGCCAATATTTGTGTTTGCCACTTTATCGCTTTATTTTGAGTTCTTTTGATCACAGAACTTTTGGAGAAGTTGCTACAGTAGTATTTTCTATATATGTGGTGGTTTTGAGTTGAAACCTGAAGCAAAAAGAGGTTGATTATATGTTATGCTACACTAATGTTGCTAATAGAATTGTGTTTAGTTTTGTATGAAGGAAGTTTTCAAGTGTAGGGATTGGAGAATGATGAGATGAGTTGAAGAATGGACAAAAGCTCAAGCTTGGGGATGCCCATGCATCACCCCAAGAAATATCCAAGAAGTACAAGCGTCAAAGCTTGGGGATGCCCCCGAGGCACCCCTTCTTCATCGGCAAAAATCAGGTCACCTTTCAAAACACTATATTTTTATTGCTTCATGCACTATGTGTTTTTCTTGGAGCGTCAGTTGTTTTAGTTTTCTTAGTTAGTTTAGTTTTTTTTGCTGCAATAAATGGTTGGACCCCAACAAAATTCTTTTGGAGGAGATGTACTCGTTTTCATTTGCAAAGAACACTCCGTTTTTCATTCTTACAATTTCACCGGGTGTTCTTCTTTTTCCGCTACTGCTTTTGGTTTTCGTTTTCACCTTGATTTGCGTTCAGATCTTCTTATATCTTTTCATCAAGGTGTATTTTTTCCTCTGATCTTTATTGGTTTTCATCAAAAGAGGTGTTTATAAAAATTTCAAATGGTGTTGGAAAAGAGAAAAAGCTTTGTGCAAAATAGTTGTACAAGAAGGAGCTTGTGTAGACTGCGGCTTAGGCTCTTTCATGTCATGCTTGATGTCTTTTTGATAGTATGCTTAGTGGTTTTGCTGTAGCATGACTTGTCTCAAATAACTGAGATTGCTTAATGAGCCTTTGAAAAAAGGGAGATCTATTTTCGTGCCCTCAGGTCGTTAGTTGTACTCAGTTTTCCCCAGCTCCTTAGTTTTTCCTCAGTTTTGTCCAAGCCCTTGTCTAAAACCGTCACCAGTGCTGGAACGGCCGGTTGCCCGACGGTTGAACACCTTTGACCGTTAACTGCTGACTAGTGGGGCCACGTAGAGCCCGCAAAGACACGTCAGAGCATCCATCTTTGTTTGACCGTAAGCATCGCCGTATCCCTGACCAAAACGCGGACGAGTGGGGCTTCGGTATATGGAATGACAAGTGGGGCCATGACGCTGATACAAGGGGCAATACACGGGTGGGATTAGATTTTTAAACGGAGCTCTAAAGCGATGGCACGGAGGAGGTGGCCTGCGGGGTGCCGAGATGAGATCGACATCCACAAAGAACTGCATGAGGCGAGACCAGACGCATTAGATAGATATGAACTGGACGCATTTAACCATGCAAAGAAGAGAAGAAATGGTCGAGGATATCGACGACGACCTCAACACTTTGACTGACGGTGTCGGACACGAACGCGAGCAATGTAGAGAAAACTAGTGTCTCTCCTTTCTGGCGTGTATAGATAGGTGCTAGGGGAGTGTGGTGGCGAAGGGAAAGACCTCGCGGTGGTCTGTGGCGTCCAGCATAGCGGGGCGGCGTGGCCGTGCCCACAGCGGCGTGCATGTTCGGCATTGGCATCAGCATGTACGTTCGTCATTGGCCTCGGCGGTATCTCTGGTGTGTCAGTGATCGAATGAGGGGACAGGATTGAGGGTGCATCCCGACGGTGACCTAGCAGTGGCGGCGAGCATGCATACCCGTTCTGACCATGCCGATATCGGCATCGGCATCGTTTGGAGGCTGTGGTGCTCGAATCATAGTGGAAATTGCGATTTCCTATTATTTTTACATGCATAATATATAGAAAATAGCTAGATCTATAAATCGATGCATATGAAGCTACATATATATTCTTGGTCATAATCCCCTTAGATGCATGGCTTCACGTCGTCGTCGCTTTCATCGTCAGTATCTTCGTCGTCCGTGTAGTAGTACTTCCTGCACATTGTTCCGTCGAACACCTTCACTGTGAGCACATAACCGCCTTCATATTTGAAGTGTAGGAAGCAGCCGAAATCCACACCGTGCGCGATGGCGAAATTCTCCCAGCCCTTGTCGAGGTACATCCGGCCTTGTCCGTCAAATAGGACCTCCATGGTCCAGAGACGAGGACCGCAGTCAGCTGCTCACAGATACACCTTTGCGGGCTCCTGGCCGTCAAGATAGTCCGCAAACTTTTGTGGGAGTGCCTGCAAAGAAATTAAAGGTTTTTTAGAACATGCACATAATTAATCACATGCATCATATATGTGGGAACGCGTACGTACCTTCTTGGCCAAAGGGTCTTCATAGATGGTGATGAAGAACTCCTCTATGATCAATGGCAGTGTTGACGGTGGTGGTGGCAATGATGATGATCCACCACCCCGGCTGCCCCTTCCCCTTCCCCTTCCGGTCGGCGTCTGAGACATGGAAGCCATGGCAATGGATCAAGTGTATGTGAACGAAGAAGAGAGAGGCAGAACCTATTGACATGAGGGATGGCCGTTGTGGGGGTTTATAAGGGAGAGATGACCGTTGTGGGGTTTACACCATAAATTAAGGTAGAGATGACCGTTGTGGGGTTTACACAATAAATTAAGGAGGAGATGACCGTTGTGGGGGTGGTTTATATCTCAACAAAAAAAGTAATGCCAAAAATAAATGGAAATTCGTGAAAGTTCATCATTTTACCGTGAAAAGTAAAGCCTACAAGAAATGGAAATTCGTGATAGTTTATCATTTCAGCGTGAAAAGTAATGCCTACAAGAAATGGAAATTCGTGATAGTTTATCATTTTACCGTGAAAAGTAATGCGTAAAAGAAATGGAAATTCGTGATATTTCATCATTTTACCGTGAAAAGTAAAGCCTACAAGCAATGGAAATTCGTGATAGTTCATCATTTCAACGTGAAAAGTAATGCCTACAAGAAATCGAAATTCGTGATAGTTTATCATTTTACCGTGAAAAGTAATGCCTAAAAGAAATGGAAATTCGTGATAGTTCATCATTTTACCATGAAAAGTAAAGCCTACAAGAAATGGAAATTCGTGATAGTTTATCATTTTACCGTGAAAAGTAATGCCTACAAGAAATTCGTGATTACCCAACTTGTTGAATCCGGTGGCAAACTCGTCATTTAGCATACATAGAGGGGTAGTAGTTTGCCACCGACAGATAGAGAGAGGGTGGCATGATCCTGCCCGTTGGATCATAGGATCGACGGTAGGTGGGCACGATCCGTGTGACAACAGCTCGACCAATCAGGCCAAGTTTGGGCTTCTGTGAGAAGGGAGAGGGTAAAACTGAGTAGTATCAAGGATACAAGGGCAAGTAAATAGTAAACAGGCTAAAGAATTCAAATAAGAGATTTAGAAAAAGAAAAACACATGTTTTGTACAATGAAACTCATGTTGGCCTACCTCAAAGTATTAGCAATTCAAATATACATGAGTGTAAAAATTATGGCCTCATTCAGACAAACTAAGTTTTGGGTATAGATATTTTGAGAAGGGGTTTGAGTGGAAAGCGATGAACCTTCATAGCTACTAGTGATTTCAGAAGTGGCTATTTGTGTGAAAACTTGATTTATATATGTTTGTTATGATTTTATTTTGCGCATGAGTTGGAGGCACTATGATTTTATTTTTTTGATTTTTTTTGCGCATGAAATGACTCAATTAGATGGCTTAATCCCATCTGTTGACTCTCTGTTGACCAGCCACTTGAGGGTAAAACTGAGTATATTGCACTAGGCAGTATTAGTACTCGAGGGGAAAACTGAGTACAGATATTTTTCCAGTGTAAGATTCGAGGGTAGAACTGAGTACACGTAACGGTGCTGACGTGTAGTCCCACGGACGCGTGTCGCGGTGAGCAGCGGTTAGCCGCGTGGTGCGCGTGTTGAGACCAAAACGTCAACTGCTGAGACGAACCGTCACTTTGCCAGTACAGAGCCCCTCTCCCTCCCTCTGCACACAGTCTCATCATAACTCACGCACGCAACCACGCCTCTCACATCCCATCACCTTCTAAAAAAAAACCCAGTCGCCCTACGCGCGCTCCCCTGCCGGCGATGGAGAAGAAGAATGCGCCGGCGGCCGTCGCCCCCGAGCCCGTCGCCTCCGAGCCCATCGCCTCCGAGCCCATCGCATCCGAGGGCGGCGCATCCAAGCGCGGCGCCTCCGTGAACTGGGCCTCTCTTAAGGGTGACAGACCACTTCACAAGATCAGCGACTGCTTACTGGCGAACGAGGAGTACGTGGACACCTACGCTGCTTTGAGGCAAGTTTGTACAAATTGGCGCTCAGATCTACCTGAGCCCGACGTGCACCTGCACGAATGGATCGTGGTAGAACACGTCCTTCCACGCGCCGCTGAGTTCTCCTTCCTCAACCTCCGCACATCCCGCTACGTCACCATCGATCTAACGGAAGTTCATGCAAGGTTCAAATTCCTCCATATCTATAGAGTTAATCTATTTTTATTTTCAATCGTAAACATCTTAGTGCTGAATGTTATCTTCATCAACTCCCTTTTAGATACTACTTCGTCGGCTTTTACCGTGGCGTCATCGTGCTTGCCCAGAGGAACCAGCCGCACAAGATACGGCTTCTGAACCCACTCACAAAGACATTGAACGCTACGTTTGAGGCGCAGATGCCATCTATGATTGTGGAGTCAGTCGCTGTAATGAAGTCCCCGACTATGGTCTTCATTTGCACAGGTTACCCCAATGAAATTGCTTGGGTCGATGAGAGCTCTCCTACTAAGGATATAGATGTAGAAGATTGGGGAGAAGGAAGATTTTCGATCGAGGACCATTCTCTGCGTTGCCTTACCCTATTCAATGGTGAATTGTATGCAATAGCTGTGAACAATTTTGAGTTCGGAACATTAGTGTGCACCAAGAATGTCCAGTTGGAGAAGCGCGCGAGCACTATCAACATGGACACACTATTTTCATTTCCAGAACTTGGAAATGACAAGTTCTACCTTGTGGAGTCTGATGGTGATCTGCTGCTTGTGTTGTTCGGCGGCAGCCCTGGCAACAGGTATTTGGAGGAAGGCCAACCATTGGTGTACCGTGTGGACACTGAGAGCCGCTCTCTCCATGCCGTCAACATTGGCAGTCGTGCCTTCTTCGTCAGTTATAAACGGTGTATCTCCGTCGATACCAGAGTGCACCCGACAGTTCGACCTGGCTGCATCTACTACGAGGGCGGTTATATCAGACAGTACTTTGATGATAGAAAGGCCTGGGATGAGTGGCCACGACTTGTGGATAGATTAGATTCCGACGGTATGAAAATAGAACAAAGGCCATACCTTTTGGAGGATCTATTGGCTGCACACTGCAGACGGAAGGAGTTCAGTCAATATTTTTTTCATCTCATGGAATATAGCGACTCCGAAATATATGATGAAGAATGAAGAACCTTCATGTTGGGCATACATTGCGTCTTATATTATTTTCAGTTTAGTTTGTCGTGAATATTAACATCGTTATTGGCTTCTTTTGGCTGCTGTATGCATTTTATGTATTATACTATACTAGCTTCTAGATTAGCTTCTAGATTTGTTACCATATTGGGCAAAAAACGAGGGCCAAAAGGCAGCAATCATTGAAGAAAGACAGAAATAGAAGCTTCTCTAGATTTTATACTAATTTGGTGAAAAGAGAGAGAACTGTTTACAGAGAGAGAGGGGAAAAAGGCGCTCTAAAAAGGCGCTCTGAAAAGTCAATGCCAATTTGGCCCGAGAGAGACAGAACCGACCTCTCACGTACAACCAAACACGGTCTCGTCCTGTCCCACGCGGTCCCTTTCTACCAGCCCCACGCGACGCGGCCCCACACGACGCGGCCCCACACGTCAGCATGGAAATGGTCAACTTAACGGGAATCCTCACGTCTGAGCTCCTTGAGGGTTTCAGACAACGGCTTGGGGAAAACTGAGGAAAAACTAAGGAGCTGGGGAAAACTGAGTACAACTAACGACCTGAGGGCACGAAAATAGAAATCCCTTGAAAAAATCATGCGTTGTTTTTATTGTATGGAAGCATTATTTTGGTTTTCTCGTTGATGCTTTATTTGGGTTGACTTGGCGCATGCTCAAACATGTTAGACTCTTACAAAGTCGCCAATAGCCTCTATAATCATTTAGTTTTTGACTTTTGATGCCATCTTATGCCTCTTTTAATGTCGCTTTGTCGCTTTGCATGATTATGGCCATTATTGCTCTCTTAGTTGGTCGCTCCCAGTCTTTTGCTAGCCCTCGCCTTGTACTGAGTATGAGCTCTACTCGTGCATCCAACTCCTAAAAGCCAAAGTTTTCCAAAGTGTCCACCATACATACCTACTAGCAATTTGCTATTCCAAGTAAATTTGACTTGCTTTTATTTTCTCTTCAAATTAAACTCTTACCAGTGTTATGCGAAATTCGGTCAGTAAAGCTCTCACGAACCGGAAGGCACACTTTACTTTTTCCTGTTCTTAAAAATTTGACATTGTGGTCTCTTATGTTGAGTTGTTATGCTTGCAAGTTGTAAGTTGGAGACTAGCCCAGCCATGCAGTCATGGGCAAGCTTTCAACATTGCACTTCTTATTTGAGTTGATATCGTAATCTTTTGTTTATGGATGCCCGCGATGTGAAATGAATTGGGAATCTTGTGGGGATCATGGAGTTTGTATATGTGTTAGGGAAACGCCGGGCCGCTAATCTAAGCCATGCATAATTCATGGTGGAAATTTGCAGCATACCCATGGTGAACATTCAACGATGCATCTCACAATAAAAAGCTAAACAAATGGCAAATAAAAGAGATGTCGAGGTGTTCATTGTCTGCTTGTCCTGTCATTTTGGTGTGGGCTTGTTCCATGTCATCGGGCACGGAGGTACCCCATTGGCGGTTCTCAATGATATGCATATACTTACAATGACAAGAGCCTTGCTTGGGACTCTAAGTAAAGTAGCATGAGGTTTGGGTACTCGTATTCACGGGGCATGAGGTTTTTAACTTATGATTTGTCAAGCATATGCATCATAATTGTTCTCGCATTAACTTTAACCATTCAAGATGCTTATGATGGGGGCAATGAGAGCTCAAAGCTGGTAAGTACCATAATTTTTGAAGGTTATAAAACTTGCAATCACTGCTTCCCTCTGCGAAGGGCCTTTCTTCTACTTTTATGTTGAGTCACCACCTTCTTTCTTTATGCACTATCTAAGAGAGCAAAGTTGTCATTCTTAGTGTAATATGCATTGTCCCAAAGTTCATTGATTGATTCATATTGTTGGTTTCACTTGTTCTCAAATTATTTGTATCTAGTCGCCCTCTTAATCTTGAAGGTGTCCTATGCATTTATGTTTTGCTCTCTTTGAAGGACAAGCTGAA
The DNA here is from genome assembly GCA_007115705.1 of Dactylis glomerata. Lineage (NCBI taxonomy): Eukaryota > Viridiplantae > Streptophyta > Magnoliopsida > Poales > Poaceae > Dactylis > Dactylis glomerata. The sequence goes on from QXEO01000762.1 coordinate 604,136, forward strand.
AACCATTTGTATGTTTTTCCTTATGATTTGAACACACGTTTGACTTTCATTGTTTCATTTTCATGATCTTTTTTTTGTGTTCATTTGCATGTTTACAACATGGTTGCTAAGTTCTTATTGTCAAGATTATATCTTCATGCCCATGTTTTAAGTTCTTTTGATCCCAGCTCACAAATGCTTATATATATGATCAAGATTGTGTAGGTGCATGTCACCTCAAAAATTATTCATTTGTTATCACTTACCTACTCGAGGACGAGCAGGAGTTAAGCTTGGGGATGCTTGATACGTCTCCAACGTATCTATAATTTTTGATGCTCCATGCTTGTTTTTACACCATTTGCCTAATGTTTTGTTACACTTCGTGGCACTTTTATGCATTTTGCGGAACTAACCTATTAACGAGTTGCCATAGTGCTAGTTCCCTGTTTTCTGCTGTTTTTGTGTTTCAGAAGTGATACACAGGAAATATTCTCGGAATTGGATGAAACAAGTTCCTGAAGACTTATTTTACCCGGAAGCTTCCAGAGATCCGAAGAAGAGTAGGAGGGGGGCCACGAGGGCCCCACACACAGGGCTAGCGCGGCCAGGGCCTGGGCCTGGGCCACGCCACCCTGGCGTGAGGGGGCCTGGCTCCTCCTCTGACATCGCCCCTTCGCCTATAAAGACCCCCCGATGGAAAAAAACCTAAGTACCCGATCAATTTTCCAGAACACATCGTGATCCGCCGCCGCCATCGACCCGAAGATCGGGAGGGTCCAGAAGCTCTTCCCGGCACCCTGCCGGAGAGGGGAATCGCCACCAAAGGTCTTCTTCATCGCCATGCTTGCCTCCGGAGCGATGAGTGAGTAGTCTACCTTGGACTATGGGTCCATAGCAGTAGCTAGATGGTTGTCTTCTCCACCATGTGCTTCATGTTTAGATCTCATGAGCTGCCCTACATGATTGAGATCACCGTTATGTAATTCTACATGTTTGGTTTGTTGGGATCCGATGAATATTGGTGTTTATGATTGAGTTGCTGCAGTGAATATTATCTTTTGTTATCTCTATGTTGTTTATGATCTTGCATGCTCTCCGTTGTTAGTAGCTATCTTGGCCGAGTAGTTGCTAGTGACTCCAAGAGGGGGTATTTATGCTCGATAGTGGGTTCATGCCTCTATTTAACCTGGGGGAGTGACAGAAACCTCTAAGGTTGTAGATGTGCTGTTGCTACTAGGGAGAAAACAATATTCATATGCTCAAGGGCATATGCTTTGTTTACATTACACACTTTGCTTAATGCAATTATCTGTTGTTCGCAACTTAATACTTGTGGAGTTCTCGGATTGATTCGCCACAAGTGGATTATTAGTCATAGATGCAGTTGGATGGCGGTCTATGTATTTTGTTGTAATGCCCAGAGTAAATCTCATAGTGATCTTCTTGATATAACACGTTTATCTTTATTCTATCAATTGCCCAACTGTAATTTGTTTACCCAGCATGTGTTATTTATCTTATGGAGAGACACCACTAGTGAACTGTGGACCCCGGTCCTATTTCCATCATATTGCTATCACCTATTTACTTTACTCGCATTGTTTACTTTATTCGCATACTCTATTGTTTTCCACTCGATACGCTCATAACCTTTGTTTCAAGCAAACCGGTGAGATTGACAACCTCATCGCAAGTTGGGAACGAAGTACTTGGTTGTGTTGTGTGCAGGTTCCACGTTGCAGCTAGCAAGCAAAGCTTGGACGAGGCGCCATATATAAATTGTCTGAAGCTGTCGCAAACTAGCAAGCATCACTGACGAGGGTTAACTCGACAAATGTCCTAGATGAAGGACTTAGGATCGGGGAGATAGGGCGTCGGATGAACTCGAAGGTAAAGTTAGTCGAAATAGGTGCGTATCGAAAGTAAACTTGGGTGTTCAACCTGGCTTGCTTTCAATCTGCCCTACACCGTCCCCTCCTGGCCCCTATATATAGGTGGCCAGGTCTCGAGGATCGGGTAGGGTTCGATACAGATTACAAATATCGACATACGGTAATAACTCGTATTCGACTATCATTACAATTGGGCCTAGCTTAACGGGCCTCAGGGGTACTCAACTAACGGGCTCTATTAACTATACCCTTGTCAGTAGCCCCTGAGATTCTACCAGAATTGCAGATTCGGGTTGAATCTCTAATCTTCAAATCTTCGACTTGATCAATTCTTCGACTTTATCTTCAAATCTTCGACTTGGTCTTTCGACTTATATTGATGATAATTTGCTCGCAAGGGGTCTCGATGAACAAGCCTGACAACTCTGACGGATCAAGAGGTCAGTTAACTGCCGGAACAGATACTTGTCACCTACTTCAAATTCAATCCCCTTGGACTTGAATTCGGGATACCGGTCAAACTCATTCTTTTGCCTCATTTAGGACTTACAAAAAATGAGTCCCAGTGGTTCTCGGGGTACCCAGTGCGTCCACCAGGATTTTCTTCGCGTCATAGACACGGATACATACCAGCAGAGCGCATCCATGTGCGTATACCAGGCCACACAGGACGGATCCCGGGGTCTTACCTTCGTGACAAGTCACGACATTCGAGTTTTGTTGCGATAACGCAACTCGAGAATCTTATGTCGCAGTCAAAGTTTGACTGAAAATATTTGGGTTTCTACAACCATAAAACTCGCTCCCGATGGGAGTAACACTTCTCCAATCTCCAATGCTTTGCCAATGAATATCGTCGGGTGCGCGCTCAGCGCTCCCGATGGGAGTAGCCCCCGAGGCTATAGTCGAAAAAAGATTTTTTCGAGTATAGGCTCAAGAGATAATATAGCTCGTCATACTTCAACTCGAAACACCTCACCTGCGAAGTTCTTCAATTCGAGATACTTTCAAGAACATCTTGTCTTCTAGTTCAGGTCCACTACTTCAATGAAGAGTTCCACTCGATATTTATGCAATTAACAGCCCCCAAGGCTTATAACCAAAAAATCCTTCATATCTGATCCCTTCTATAAGTTTCAGCATTCGTCGGCGCCATCCTTTTACCTTTATATATATATTTGATGACGTCAATAAAGACGTGGCTCTTCATCAATGCGAACCGTTTTATGGGTAGCATTGTAATTTTCTCGATTTTTTGACCATTTAGTGGGCTGCACGATTTTTGACCGTTGGTGGGCTAACGTTTCCGATCTTTGCGCCACGACTCAGCCCACGATCCTTCTCCCAGAAGATATATAACTGGCATAGTGGGGAATCGTACTGTTCACCAGCTCGTTACCTCCGCCGCCTCCATTGCTGATCTCCTCTGCCTCTTCCTCTCTTGCGGAGCCCCCGAGCACACTTTTGTGCTGTATGCGCGTGAAGCATCTGGCCACCAGGAGCGCTATGGCCAAGTCTTCTGCCACCAACTGGGTCCGCTCCACCATCACCGAGAAGGAGGTGGAGAAAGCCACGGCAGACGGCCTCATCGCTGCCAAAGATTCCATCAAGTTTCCCAGCACCGAACGGATCCCGAAGCCCCCGAGCGGTTACCGGGTAATGTTCCTTGCTCTCCTCTTCCGCGGTCTGTCACTTCCTGCCCACGAGTTTCTCCGTGGGCTGCTATTTGTCTATGGTGTTCAGCTCCATCAACTCACACCAAATTCCCTTCTCCATATTGCTTGCTTCGTGACTCTCTGTGAGTCATTTTTGGGCATTGAGCCCCACTTCACTCTCTGGAGATCGATCTTTCGACTCCGCCCCAATGTTTCTCTGGCAAGGAAACCCGAACTGGGCGGAGCCATCGTTTCTGTGCGCCCTGAGGCGCAATATCTTGAATTTTCTATGGCCGCATCTGTCCAAGGGTGGAGGACAAAGTGGTTCTATATCAAGGACCGCAAATCCTCTCCTGAAGATGAGTTCGGCCTTCCTCCCTTTGACGCTTCTCAAGAGGTGAAGAAATTGAAGTCATGGGACTCACTTCCCTCAGATGCGGAAGTTGCACAAATTCTTCCTCTTCTATCCCGCATTCAAACTCTGAAAACAGGCTTAGGAGGTGCTTTGTCGGGTATCCAACTCATGGCGTTTTTCATACAACGTCGAGTTCAACCCCTACAGCACCGCCTCACCAAGCTTTGGACTTATTCTGGCTTAGAAGACCCTACTCGCATATCTGAGGATCTGATGTCGAAAGAAGATGTCGACAAGCGAGTCAGGAATCTCACCAAGCTCACCAAGGAGCACTCAGTTGCTGACTTGAAGGCAGATTTCTTCGACTCCGTGCACCCGATTCCTGAGGTATACATCGCTGCATCCACTTTTTGTCAAACTTCTCTTAATTTCGACTTGCATTATTCTTTGCCTCTGCCCTCTGCTGATTTATTAATATGCAGGGTCACCAATTCATTGTTTCTCGTCCCCCTCTTCCAGAGGAAGGGCCCCTTCCTGCTGATCTAGCATCTCCTGCATCTGAAGCCCCCGAGGCTGACAAAAGTCAGGACGGAGATGATGTCGAAGAATCAGAAGATGAGACTAGCTCGTCGACATCGCCTCCTCCTGCTTTTGCTGAAGATGTTGGTGTCGACAAAAAACGGAAACGTGTCGACGAAATTGCTTCATCGAGTTCTGCAGCGGCTGGAAAAACCCCCGCTCTTGCAGAAGATATGGAGTACTTTGACATGCTTGCATCGTAAGTATTGTAGTCGAACTTTTTAATTGTTTTGTTCTTGCCTCTTGCTTATAACTTATACTTTTCATGCAGTGATGATGAAGAACCACCAACATGTGCGACGGCTGTTCCACCACCTTCTCCTGTGGCGATTGATGAGCCTGTCGAACCAGATGTTGCTCCGAGGACTACCAGGGCCTCTGTAAAGAAGGTTTCTCAAACTCAAGCCCGAAACCTCAAACGCGCGAAGAAGACCAAAGAAGCCGAGGTTTCTCTGGAGGCCCACGTTTCTACAGTTTCTTCTGATGATGTGAGCGATTGTTTTTTCCCTTCTTTCCTTTCATGCACTTCTACTCTTACACTCTTCTTTTATCAGGCTTTGGTGAAGAGATTTATCGCCCTAGGCACGGAGTGTGCGGGGTACCTAAAGGTTGCAAAATCTTCCGAAGGTACAATTTTGATATTCAATCATTACTTTTCTTCTGCGCTTTGTCTCTTGCTGTTTATCTGACTTCCTTTCGTCTGCTTTTGCAGCTGCTTTAGCGACAGCCAATGCTCGCATTGCGTCGCTGGAAGCGGAGCTTAAAGCTTCGCAAAAAGCTTATGATGCTGCGACCGCTGCTAAGGCAATTGTTGAGAAGTCGCAGAAATCTGCGCTTGCCAAGGCGAAGAAGGCTGAGAGGGCGTTAGCAGATGCCAACAAAGAGCATGCTCAACGAGAGCAAGCCGTGGCGGAGCGTCTTCACACCATGTCTACTGCTGCCGAAAGTAAGTTCTTCGACTTGTGTTCTGTTTTCGTCCCCTGTTGCACTGGTGTATTTGTTGACACTTGCCTCTTCCTTTCTTTTCTATTGCTTAGAATTCACAGGAGTATCTCCGTCATCCCTGCAAACGGACGATGATCCTCTTATGGATGCGGTTAACCTACTCGAAGAAAATTGGATATCTATCCAGGAAACTTTTGAGTTGGTTGGCCGCGTTCTGTCACGGCTATTTGCCGGGTTGTGGCCGAAGAAAAAGATGGCAATCCCGAAGGGCAACCTGACTGAACTCGCCAAGACTTTTGACAGCGATGAAGACCCTACTCTCCATCTGAAGGGGCTGTCCATTAAGCGCGGCGCCGAATGTGCCATTGCCCTTTCTCTTGTGCATGGTATAGACTTTGACTGGGAGAAAGTAAACTCCCCCCATGGCCACACCCGTGATGAGATGAAGGTGTTTTTCGAGAAGGCGAAGAAGTTAGCGCCTGCACTGCTGACAACGATTTCTCCTTCGGCGGCCTCTGCTGTGCCTGCTGCACCACCTCCAGCACCGAAAGCACCAGTGCCGCCGTCGACTTCTAGCGAGGAACCGGCCGCGCCCCCTTCTTCCATGGAGCACAATGCTGAGGTGGCGTAGACTCAGCCTCTTTGTAACTTATCTAGTTTTCTCCTTTTGAATGTAAAGACTCCAATTAGGTACAACCCGAGAACCTTAGTCATAGGGTTGTACTCTTATGTAAATATATCCTCTTCGTAAGAAGTTTTATGTTGCCTCTCTGAAATTGTTTTTCCTTTCTTTTCCTTTTGGCCTGCAGTCGACGCACGTCAATGATCCTTTGACTCATGATTCTGCTCCTTCCTCTGCTCGTGGGTTCGGTCCTCATACTCCGTCGACTCCTAGTCGATGCAGCCAATGCTCGGAATACTCTTCCAGGATATCCGACCTTGAAACTCGCCTATCCTTGGCCAAATGCCAAGCTCAGATGGCTATTAAAAAGGCTAGCCTAGCCGGTGGCTATATGAAGAAAATCTCTTCACTTGAAGAAAAGGTCTCCAGCTTGACGGCGAAGGTTGTTCATAATGAAGAGTGCGAATCTTTCATTCTTGGCATTGTCGAGTCTGCTGGCGAGCTGTTGCGATGTGAGTTTTCTTTCGACTCCTTCGTTGGCTGTTTGCGCACTTCTTTTGTGATATATTTGTCATTGTAGGTACTTGCTTGGATTTTGCTTCTGAAGAACGTCGAGTTGCTGAGCGAAATGCTGCTTTGGAGAAGATGTCGACTGGCTACGAGACTCTGTGGTCTGATCCTCGACGCCGTAGCGCCATTGTATTGCTTCAAGATCGTGCCCAGCACATTGGCGAGTCAGTTGATGGTTGCCGGTGAGCTCTTACAACTATGCACTCCATCATGCTTCCCCGTAATCCTTTGCCTGCAACTTTCCCACTTCTTCTTGATACTTTCAGATCCAGCCATCGTATTCATAGGTTAATAGAACTGAACTTAGTGGCTGGTGCCAATTTTGCTCTCGGGTGGATACGCAAGTGGCACCCCAGATTGAATTATAGCACGATGTCCTTAAGTTTAGCTCCAGGTGGAGCTAGCCTTCAGGTTCATATGGAGAACACGCTTCAACCTGCTCGAAGACTTGTAGCTAGGCTTCTAGAGGCGGATGCTGCGTTTTTCCGCGAGTACCATTATTTAGATCCTTTAGGCGTAGATGATTCTGACAACCCGATGTTGTAAATTGTGTGTGGAACGCGAGAGATTATTTATTTCGCGACTATATGTCTAAAATTTATTCTCAAGGCGTATTTGTATGGTTCGTGCGTTTACCGCATCTTCTCTTTGAAAGACTCATAAACTCGAATATGAGGAACGCTTTGTCTTTATTTATACTTTTAATGTAAGATACATGGGGTGACCCAAGAGATCCGGCCTGTGACCCGTGTTCTGGATCTAGAGGGCATTGCCCCTGGAATAACTCGTGGCTTTTACGGCCTTTATTGTTCTACTCTATTGTCTTTATGATGCTTATGTCGTCATGGCTTTCCCTTTCTCTTCTGCGCCTATGTCTTCTCCTGATATTCCTGTTCGTGGCTTCTTCGTTTCGGGCTCCGCGGCGGATCCTTCGAGTAGCTTGACGCCTTCTGTAGTCGCGCTCTTTGCCTTTTCTGCATGGTTGGCTATTACGCCAAAATTTTGCGCCATCTTGTGGAATTCCCTGTCGCAGAGATCTGAAACTTCAAAGCTTCCTTTCACTGTGATTATTCCTTTTGGTCCTGGCATTTTAAGTACCAAATATTTGTAGTGAGGCACTGCCATGAATCGCGAAAACACGGGTCGTCCGAGGATCGCGTGATATTGCGATGGCCAGTCCATGACTTCGAAGTCTAGTTTTTCCCTTCTGTAGTTTTGTCGGTTGCCGAAGCAAACATTGAGTGCTATTCGACCCAACGGGTAATTAGCACTTCCTGGTACGATTCCATGGAAGGAGCAATCTGTTGGCTTTAGGAATTCCAATGATATGTGCATTGCCCTGAGTGTTTTCGCGTATATCAGGTTAATTCCACTTCCAGCGTCCATGAATATTCTGTCGACATCATACGCGCCGATTTGAGCTTTGAGTACCAGAGGCGAGTTTCCTGGCCGAGGTACAGTTATGGGGTGGTCCTCTCTGTTGAACTCGATTGGTTGTTCTGACCAATGCAGATATTCTGTTGTGGCTGGAGGCGACATGACTGCTAGATTGACTTGTCGAGTTATACTCTTTTCTTCTTTGTTCGACTTGGGCACAGGTTGTATCATTGCTGTAATGTGTCCCTTTGATGGGACGTACCCTTCGTCGTCGTCGTCGTGTCCCTTGTTTTGCTGGTCTTGTCCTTGAGGAGCTCCGTTATTTCCTTGCTGGTTTGTCGCGGGATTGTTACTACCTTCGAATCCTTGTCGCCTTGCCTCGGTTTGTTTGTTTATTGCTGCTTCTTGTAGCTTTAAGAATGTTGTGCAGTCTTTCATCGCGTGCCTTGATACTCGCTTCCCGTCGACGAACGCTGAATGTATATGACAAGGCCCGTTGAGCATATCCTCTGGTGATGAGTTGTACTCTCTGGATTCTCTTGGTGGGAACTTCTTATACTTCTCTCTTCCGTAGCTGCGATATCCCGAGCTTCTGCGGTCGTTTCCTTGATAACTGGTGTCTTTATATCCTGCGGCGACTTGGTTATGAGAGCCGTAGGTGTCGTAGTTTCGGGATCGTCTCCTTTGACTTCCGTATCTGTTTCTTCTGTCGTCCTCTGGAGATCGTGTCCGTTTGTTGTTGCACGCATCTTCTCCATCTGCAAATCTGTTTGTTGTGTCCATGAGATCTGACACTGTTTTTGGCTTGATTCTACCCATCTCTTCGACTAGGTCTCTTCGCCTTAATCCAATGATGAACGCGTCTATTGCTCTTTCGTCTGAAACTTCGACTGCTGAATTTTTGATGAGGCTCCATCTTTGGATGTATGCCCGTAGTGTTTCGTCGCGTTGCTGTACACATGCCTTGACTTCCTCTATTGATGCTTGATACGTCTCAAACGTATCTATAATTTTTGATGCTCCATGCTTTGTTTTACACCATTTGCCTATTGTTTCGTTACACTTAGTGGCATTTTTATACGCTTTCCGGAACTAACCTATTAACGAAGTGCCACAGTGCCAGTTCCCTGTTTTCTGCTGTTTTTGGTTTCAGAAGTGATACACAGGAAATATTCTCCGAATTGGACGAAACAAGTTCCTGAAGTCATATTTCATCGGGGAGCTCCCAAACATCCGAAGACCTGACGGAGGGGGGCCACGAGGCCCCCACACACAGGGGCGGCGCGGCCTAGCCCCTGGCCGCGCCAGCCCCGTGTGAGGCCACGTGGTCCACCCTCTGACAGCCCCCTTTCGCCTACATATACCCCCTGACGAGAAAAACCTAAGGACCCGATCAGTTTTCCAGAATACATCGCGATCCGCCGCCGCCGTCGACCCGAAGATCGGGAGGGTCCAGAAGCTCTTCCCGGCACCCTGCCGGAGAGGGGAATCGCCACCGGAGGTCTCCTTCATCGCCATGATTGCCTCCGGAGCGATGAGTGAGTAGTCTACCTTGGACTATGGGTCCATAGCAGTAGCTAGTTGGTTGCCTTCTCCACCATGTGCTTCATGTTTAGATCTCATGAGCTGCCCTACATGATTGAGATCACCGTTATGTAATACTATGATGTTGGTTTGTTGGGATCCGATGAATATTGGTGTTTATGATTAAGTTGCTGCACTGAATTTTATCTTATATTATCTCTATGATGTTTATGATCTTGCATGCTCTCCGTTGTTAGTGGCTATCTTGGCCGAGTAGTTGCTAGTGACTCCAAGAGGGGGTATTTATGCTCGATAGTGGGTTCATGCCTCTATTTCACCTGGGGGAGTGACAGAAACCTCTAAGGTGGTAGATGTGCTGTTGCTACTAGGGAGAAAACAACATTCATATGCTCGAGGGCATATGCTTTGTTTACATTACACACTTTGCTTAATGCAATTATCTGTTGTTCGCAACTTAATACTTCTAGGGTGTTCGGATGATATCCCCGGGGGTGGATTATTAGTCATAGATGCAGTTGGATGGCGGTCTATGTATTTTGTTGTAATGCCCAGAGTGAATCTCATAGTGATCTTCTTAACATATCACGTTATCTTTATTCTATCAATTGCCCAACTGTAATTTGTTTACCCAGCATGTTATTTATCTATGGAGAGACACCACTAGTGAACTGTGGACCCCGGTCCTATTTTAATCATATTGCAATCACCTGTTTACTATTCCCGCACTGTTTACTTTACTAGCATATTACTACTGTTTTCCACTCGATACACTCATAACCTTTGTTTCAAGCAAACCGGTGAGATTGACAACCTCATCGCAAGTTGGGAACAAAGTATTTGTATGTGTGTGTGCAGGTTCCACAAACACCTTCAGTCGTCGCTGTCTCTCCTTCTCCTGATCGATATTAAACCTTGGTTTCTTAACTGAGGGAAAACTTGCCGCTGCACTCATCATACCTTCCTCTTGGGGTTCCCAACGGGCTGGTCATTCACCACGCACAAGGACGTCTGCTTTCACTAGGCATCAGCACTTTTTCTGGCGCCATCACCACAGTCAGCAGCACTTTTTCTGGCGCCGTTGCCGGGGAAGGAAGAGAAGACTTCTGCGAGGGGAGTTCTTCGCACACACATTCTTTACTTTGTTATTTGTTTTGCTTTACTTTATTTTATTTACCTGCACTGTTTTTTATATCAAAAACCCAAAAAAAAATTAGAATCCTTGGTAGTTGTTATTTCTTTACTTTAGTTTATCATGTTGTTTCCTGAGTTCGTTCTGGAGGACCTCTCTGTAGGTAGTGGTTCGATTATTGGCAAAAGTAACATTGAGGAGTTCTTTAATCACATTAGTATGCATAAGGAAGTTGAGGAAAAGTCTTTGGTTGAGTTAGCTCCTAGTTATGAAGTTGCTTCTGCTCATTTAGTTCACATGTTAGAAGCTAGGTTTGCTAGTCTTAATTCTTCTATGCAATACATGTTCCTCAAGCTTCATGAAATTGAGGATCCCGAAAAGAAAGCTTTTATCTTGGAAACTTTGCGTTTAGAATTTAAGGATGTCGTTATTGAAGCTAGGAAGGTTCTTAAACGTTTTTATAAACTCGGTTCACCTATAACGGTTATTGATACACATGATGGGGAGGCTGAGATACCTATACCTTGCAAGCTTATGGGATTGAATGATGCTTTCGAAAACAATTTTGCCTGGATTTGTCCTGAAAATCTTTTTGATGAGAATAGTGTACCAAAGCATGATCACAAAGGGTCTTCAAAAACTTATGTGGATGAAATACAATGCCTTGTTGAAAAGATCTCTTCTGTTGATCTTAATGCTTCTGCTGATATTACTTGATTCGCAATTTTCTGCGCCTAGCTCAAAGGCGTTAAAGAAAAGCACTCTTGGGAGATAACCCATTGTTTACTTTTCAGTAATTTTTCTTTTTCTTGAGTCTTGGAAGTCATTACTACTGTAATGACCGCTCCTTATCTTGTTTATTTCGTTTTTGTGCCAAGAGAAGCCTCTAATTTGAGTGAGGTAAAGATTTGGGGTTATTGCTGTCCTGAAACTGTTTTCGGTGCTGCACCGTAAAAATTCGTGAAAATTCTCTGTTTATCTTTTGGACCTGCGATTTCTTGTGCTTATGCCCCAGGTTATATCCAAACTTTTCTTAGTTGAACACTTTTTGATTTGAGCAACGGAAAATCCCTCAAAAATTCGTCCATTATCAGCTGTCCAGTTTTGACAGATTTCTGCCAATATTTGTTTTTGCCACTTTATCGCTTTCTTTTGAGTTCTTTTTGATCATGGAACTCTTGTGGAAGTTGCTACAGTAGTATATACTTTATATGTGGTAGTTTTGGGTTGAAACCTGAAGCTAAAAGAGGTTGAATATATTTTATGCTTGCACTAATGTTGCTATTAGAATTGTGTTTAGTTTTGTATGAAGGAAGTTTTCAAGTGTAGGGATTGGAGAATGATGAGATGAGTTGAAGAATGGACAAAAGCTCAAGCTTGGGGATGCCCAGCACCCCAAGAAATATCCAAGAAGTACAAGCGTCAAAGCTTGGGGATGCCCCGAGGCACCCCTTCTTCATCGGCAAAAATCAGGTCACCTTTCAAAACACTATATTTTTATTGCTTCATGCACTATGTGTTTTTCTTGGAGCGTCAGTTGTTTTAGTTTTCTTAGTTTGCTTAGTTTGTTTGTTTGCTGCAATAAATGGTTGGACCCCAACAAATTTCCTTTGGAGGAGATGTACTCGTTTTCATTTGCAAAGGATGCTCTAGTTTTCACTCTTATTAATCGAGCATTCTAGTTTTTCTGCTACTGCTTTTGGTTTTCGTTTTCGCCTTGATATGCATTCAGATTTTGTCATATCTTTTCATCAAGGTGTATTTTTGCCTCTGAACTTTATTGGTTTTCATCAAAAGAGGTTGTTATAAAAATTTCAAATGGTGTTGGAAAAGAGAAAAAGCTTTGTGCAAAATAGTGGTACAAGAAGGAGCTTGTGTAGACTGCGGCTTAGGCTTTTTCATGTCATGCTTGATGTCTTTTTGATAGTATGCTTAGTGGTTTTGCTGTAGCATGACTTGTCTCAAATAACTGAGATTGCTTAATGAGCCTTTGAAAAAAATCATGCGTTGTTTTTATTGTATGGAAGCATTATTTTGGTTTTCTCCTTGATGCTTTATTTGGGTTGACTTGGCGCATGCTCACACATGTTAGACTCTTCCAAAGTCGCCATTAGCCTTTATGATCATTTAGTTTTTGACTTTTGATGCCATCGTATGCTTCTTTTAATGTCGCTTTGTCGCTTTGCATGATTATGGCCATTATTGCTCTCTTAGTTGGTCGCTCCCAGTCTTTTGCTAGCCCTCACCTTGTACTGAGTATGAGCTCTACTCGTGCATCCAACTCCTAAAAGCCAAAGTTTTCCATTGTGTCCACTATAAATTCCTATGCATGGTATTTGTAAGCCATTCCAAAGTAAAATTTTCGTGTGCTACCTTTCAAAAACCTTCAAAATACTTCTCGTTTTGTGACACTGTTTTCAGCTCATGGGGACGTAGTGGTCGGATTTGCTATCTTCCATATTGTTTATTCCAAAAAGAAAAAAAAAGAGAAAAAAAAGAAAAAAGGCACTCCTCCAAAGAATGTGAATGTTGGTGGGCACCCGATGGAATCGGTTAGCCATGGTATGTGAAAGGAAAAGGTGGGGAGGAGTGCCAAGTTTTATAAAAAGAGCACGAAGTGCCAATCTCTCTCTCAAAAACTTGCTTTATTTTTGTATGGAAGATAGTAAGAACCCCATTGCCAGTCGTTGACAAAGACAACCACCTCTCAAAATCAAGTTTTATCTCTGTTTTACAAATGAAAAGCTCTAGCACATGTTTAAATCACTGCTTCCCTCTGCGAAGGGCCTTTCTTCTACTTTTATGTTGAGTCACCACCTTCTTTCTTTATGCACCATTAAGAGAGCATAGTTGTCATTCTTAGTGTGATATGCATTGTCCCAAGGTTCATTGATTGACTCATATTGTTGGTTTCAGTTGTTCTTAAATTATTTGTATCTAGTCGCCCTCTTAAACTTTGAGGTGTCCTATGCATTTATGTTTTGCTCTCTTTGAAGGACAAGCTGAAAACCACTTGTATGTTTTTCCTTATGATTTGAACACACGTTTGACTTTCATTGTTTCATTATCATGATCTTTTGTTTGTGTTCATTTGCATGTTTACAACATGGTTGCTAAGTTCTTATTGTCATGATTATATCTTTCATGCCCATGTTTTAAGCTCTATTGATCCCAGCTCGTCAATGCTTACATATATGATCAAGATTGTGTAGGTGCATGTCACCTCAAAAATTATTCTTTTGTTATCACTTACCTACTCGAGGACGAGCAGGAGTTAAGCTTGGGGATGCTTGATACGTCTCAAACGTATCTATAATTTTTGATGCTCCATGCTTTGTTTTACACCATTTGCCTATTGTTTCGTTACACTTAGTGGCATTTTTATACGCTTTCCGGAACTAACCTATTAACGAAGTGCCACAGTGCCAGTTCCCTGTTTTCTGCTGTTTTTGGTTTCAGAAGTGATACACAGGAAATATTCTCCGAATTGGACGAAACAAGTTCCTGAAGTCATATTTCATCGGGGAGCTCCCAAACATCCGAAGACCTGACGGAGGGGGGCCACGAGGCCCCCACACACAGGGGCGGCGCGGCCTAGCCCCTGGCCGCGCCAGCCCCGTGTGAGGCCACGTGGTCCACCCTCTGACAGCCCCCTTTCGCCTACATATACCCCCTGACGAGAAAAACCTAAGGACCCGATCAGTTTTCCAGAATACATCGCGATCCGCCGCCGCCGTCGACCCGAAGATCGGGAGGGTCCAGAAGCTCTTCCCGGCACCCTGCCGGAGAGGGGAATCGCCACCGGAGGTCTCCTTCATCGCCATGATTGCCTCCGGAGCGATGAGTGAGTAGTCTACCTTGGACTATGGGTCCATAGCAGTAGCTAGTTGGTTGCCTTCTCCACCATGTGCTTCATGTTTAGATCTCATGAGCTGCCCTACATGATTGAGATCACCGTTATGTAATACTATGATGTTGGTTTGTTGGGATCCGATGAATATTGGTGTTTATGATTAAGTTGCTGCACTGAATTTTATCTTATATTATCTCTATGATGTTTATGATCTTGCATGCTCTCCGTTGTTAGTGGCTATCTTGGCCGAGTAGTTGCTAGTGACTCCAAGAGGGGGTATTTATGCTCGATAGTGGGTTCATGCCTCTATTTCACCTGGGGGAGTGACAGAAACCTCTAAGGTGGTAGATGTGCTGTTGCTACTAGGGAGAAAACAACATTCATATGCTCGAGGGCATATGCTTTGTTTACATTACACACTTTGCTTAATGCAATTATCTGTTGTTCGCAACTTAATACTTCTAGGGTGTTCGGATGATATCCCCGGGGGTGGATTATTAGTCATAGATGCAGTTGGATGGCGGTCTATGTATTTTGTTGTAATGCCCAGAGTGAATCTCATAGTGATCTTCTTGACATATCACGTTATCTTTATTCTATCAATTGCCCAACTGTAATTTGTTTACCCAGCATGTTATTTATCTATGGAGAGACACCACTAGTGAACTGTGGACCCCGGTCCTATTTTAATCATATTGCAATCACCTGTTTACTATTCCCACATTGTTTACTTTACTAGCATATTACTACTGTTTTCCACTCGATACACTCATAACCTTTGTTTCAAGCAAACCAGTGAGATTGACAACCTCATCGCAAGTTGGGAACAAAGTATTTGTATGTGTGTGTGCAGGTTCCACAAACACCTTCAGTCGTCGCTGTCTCTCCTTCTCCTGATCGATATTAAACCTTGGTTTCTTAACTGAGGGAAAACTTGCCGCTGCACTCATCATACCTTCCTCTTGGGGTTCCCAACGGGCTGGTCATTCACCACGCACAAGGACGTCTGCTTTCACTAGGCATCAGCACTTTTTCTGGCGCCATCACCACAGTCAGCAATGCTGGCCGTTTGTACGTCGACCTGAAGTTGCTTGTAAATTGCTTTGTGAGGTCTTCCCAGTTTCCAATGGATTCTTTCTCTAGTTTGCTCAACCATGACCTTGCTGCGCCGGTGAGGTGTAACTGCAAACTTTGCATTGCTGTCTCTTTGGTTCCTCCTAGTATTTGAACTGCTTGTAAGTAATCTGCGAGCCATGATTGTGGTTCCTGTGATCCGTCGTACTTTTGCTGGTCATGAGGTAGCTTGAATCCCTTAGGAACTGGAGTGGTGCGAACCCTACGAGTAAAGCACGATGCCCCCATCTCCTTTTCTTCGTCCTCATAGTCGCGCCTTTCATTTGGGGATCGCGATCTTCGAGTTCCACCGTGCTGTTTTGGTGATGGCGATCGAGATCGACGTTTGCTGCTTCTATGCCGAGGACTATTGTGACGGCGAGGTGATCTTGCTTTGTGCGCTTCCTTGTGGTGATGTGCTTCTTCTCCTTTTGCTGATAGCTTGTGGCCCACCATATTGAGTCCGTTTAGTGCTGCTCTATGCATATGTTCTCTAGGATCTCCTGGACTTGGTCGAGTTGTAAGTAGATATGCTTGTGCTGCCAGTAGTGCTGCTTCAGGAGTTTTTGGTAGGATGTTTCCCTGCTCGTCGACCGATAGGAAGGACGAGTCGAGGTTTTTGGAAATACTTTGCCTGTCAGAATACTCGAGGTTATCGTACCTTGAACCATGTCGACGATTTTTCCTTGCGTTGCTGTGTGATGCGTCGCTCCGTGCTTTTCGAGCAGCCTCGCTAGCTGCAATGGCTGAATCTTTTCTTCTTTGTATCTCTGCTTTCTCCTTTGCTAATTGCTTGGCCTGCTGCCTTAGGGCGTAGTGATACCCCAAAAGCATGTCTTTGCTAGAATTTGATGGTATTGGAGTGCCGTGTTCTACGGCTTCTCTTATTATCCTCCATTCGTCGACTGATAGTCGAATTTTTTCCCTGCTTGCGAGGGACTCTGGTGTTTGCCCTTCTGCTAGGTGATTTGCTCCTCTGTTGATATTTGCTGGGTTTAATACTGGATTGTTGTTTTCGTCGAATTCTTCTGAATTATCCCCTATGATGGCGAGCACCTGGCACCGTTTGCCGATGTTGCCCTTGAAGCTTGAGAAAATCGAGTCACTGTCTTCCGAAAGCTCTAATCCTGTCTTCCATGTATCCGTTGACTTATCGTCGAGGCAGATCGTGAGATCTTTGAGTTGGACTTCCACGTCAAAATTTTCCTTTTCTTTGTTGTCTTCTGCGATCTTTTCTTTTTGCACTTCTTCTAGGCTGACCGGCGAGTTTACTTCGCTGGAAGAGCCTTCAGAATACTCCATCATTACTGTTGTTTCGGGTTCTTGTGCCGACGGATCTTGATCTTGTTTCGTCGGATCCGAAAGGCGAGAGGAACCCGACGGCCCGATGAGGATGCTCAAACTTCCAATTGTTAGTTCCACCTCTTGACTTCCGTCGACTTCTGGGCTGCTGTTGGCTAAAAGCGAAAAAGCCGTCGAATTCATGATTCCAACGCCCAAAGTCCCCACGGTCGGCGCCAATTGACGAGGGTTAACTCGACAAATGTCCTAGATGAAGGACTTAGGATCGGGGAGATAGGGCGTCGGATGAACTCGAAGGTAAAGTTAGTCGAAATAGGTGCGTATCGAAAGTAAACTTGGGTGTTCAACCTGGCTTGCTTTCAATCTGCCCTACACCGTCCCCTCCTGGCCCCTATATATAGGTGGCCAGGTCTCGAGGATCGGGTAGGGTTCGATACAGATTACAAATATCGACATACGGTAATAACTCGTATTCGACTATCATTACAATTGGGCCTAGCTTAACGGGCCTCAGGGGTACTCAACTAACGGGCTCTATTAACTATACCCTTGTCAATCACCTTCAGTCGTTTGTCTCTCCTCTCTAAGATCGACATACTTTGGTTTCTTAACTGAGGGAAATTTAGCTACTATACTCATCATACCTTCCTCTTGGGGTTCCCAACGGGCTGGTTATTCACCACGCACAAGGACCGTCTGCTACGCGTCAACTTGGCACCATCAGCCTCTTTTCTGGGCGCCATCAAACGCAGCACTCCTCACCCAAGTCATAGAAATATTATTCTATTATACTCCAAGTCTTCTTCGAGAACATACCATTGAAACCATTAGGCATGTGCCTTGTTAACTGGCATGTGTTTAATAGCTCTATCCATCTCTTCTAGTGAAAGTGGGGCAACTAAATCCTCTAGATCATTCACTTGGTTCATTAACTAATTCAACTGAAACTGCATTGATATTCCTATGGATGGTCCCATCATTTGCTTATGGAACTAGATATTCCCAACTGAAACTGAAACTCAAACTGAAAATGGGTCAGCTGAATACTGGAAATGCCATTAATTCTGCACCTCTTGGTGCCCATAGCATAAGAAAACTTGGAATTATCGTCCCCCAACTTGATTAATCTGGTAGTACACCTCTTCTTCTAATACAAATGATAAGCCTTCAATAACTTTCCGTTATGTATTTTAACTGTTTTCTAGAAATATTACTCTAGATATAATGTCCTCTCCTCCTCCAACTCATCAAGTAAGAGAATAACCAAGTTACATTTGGAGAATAAGCAATTTAAACTTTGAGAGAGAGTCAACCTCCATTTCTTGACTGCTACTCTCAGTGCCTTGAATTTATTTGTCAGTATACCAGAAGTGCTAACTGATCTGGTCTCCTTGATCTGTACCTCCTTAACACAATTAGAAAACCTAGTATGCGCAATCCAGAAATTGTCAAACCAGAAGATATTTACCTTCATCCACACTAACTACCCGAGTCACATGGTCATAAGGAGGCTTTGCTAGGGGATGAATAGTAGTATTAGGATAAGTAGATATCCATTCTACACTTGTAAAAGATCAGCCAAGTTGTTCCTTAAGTGGGTTCTGTTGCATATTGGACCAATTGAAGACCTTCCCTTAATTGGAAGTTCCAACGAGCCTAGGCGATCAATAATTTAATTAAAGATAAACATATCATTTGCATCCCCGCCAGGGGACCTGTTTCTATTCTCTTGTGATCTAGTGAAATTAATATCTCCGAAAAATAGTCATATCTCATCATCAGGAATATGTAGATCATACAACCACTGTGCAAACCTGTCTCTTTGTTCACCAGCACAAGGACCATATACTATCACTAAAGTCCATTTCTGCCTAGTGTGTGTTAAGGAAAAAGAAATTATTAATTCAATGTTTTTGACTGAACCAAAATCCCTAAAATATCTTTGAATTCCACACCACTTACAAACCTCAAGAGCCCCCCACAGATGGTGAACAAAGCAAAAATATCAAACAGTTTTGGGCAACAAGATTTTATAAATTTTCTATCAAAAGATTGTTTCTTTTGTCACTTGGATACAAGCAACTACACAACCACATTCATTTAGCTTTTCTTTAAGAGACAACTATTTATCATCATAATTTAATCCTGTAATATTCCAACAGAACCTTCCATACATAATAATTAATATTGTAATCCATTATAGACCAAAAGGAGGGATATCAAGCTAGACTCACATAACCGGCTATCCAAACTGGACGTTTTTACATGTTACATGAGCCGTGTTGCTCAGCTTTTTTACAAACATGGAAGTCTTTGCCTAGCACGTCATGTTCCAAAAAAAAATCTTGCTTAGGGTATGGTAGTTTCCATTCACATGTTTCATACGTATATCTAACTTAGACCGTGTCAACTCCAATTACATGGTTACGTAACAATTAATATATTCTTAATCAACCATATAATTTAGATATAACTATGAAAATTAATTTAGGAGATGTGGATCAACTTGGTGGCTCTATTAGACTCTCATATATTGCTTTTTGTATATAATAGAAGATAGATAGATACATAGATGGAAGGGGTATGATTGCGAGGGCTCCAGTGTCCAGCAACCTGGGGGCGATCTACATCTCGTCATCCAACCTCGCTCCCCCGGCGAGTTCCCTGGCCGCCGCAACCGCTGGCGGGCCAGGTGGTGGCGGCGACCCACCTCTAGGCTCCAAAGCAGGTGTGGGGGATCCGAGCTATGCGGGCACGGCGGCTCCAAGGACGTGTTCTTCGGGGCGCCGGCTGTGGAGTAGGTCGGTTTGCCGGTCTGCTCGAGCCACGATCATGGTAGAGGGACAAGTGGTGGACAATCTGGCAGGCCTTTGCCGGTTCTGGCTTCCTGGCATCCAGCAGCTGTAGCGGCAATGTGTCTGGCGCGGCAGTGGGGTGATGGTGGCGGTTGGCTGGTCATCGGCTGCATCTTACAGGGAGCCGATGGGCCACAGCGTGGGGGGCATCGTCTGCCTAGGGTTCCTCTAGCGCCAATACGAAGATCTGTCTGATGCCGACCCTCATTGATCTGGCTGGACTGTCGAGTTCCGGAAGGCTCCACCGGCGAACTCCGTTTTGCTCCTCATGCTTGGAGATTGTTGGATCGGATGGGATTCGGTCGTGCGCACCCATGTTTTTCTGACCGTTTGGTTTCAGAGGGAGCGTTGCAAAGCTATGTTGTATGTTTCCATCATGAGACTTGTCTAGTATGGTCCATGGTGAAGTCTGAGGCGTAGAATGACATGGAAGCCAAGTTCTGAGCACTAGCAACAGTGGTTCGAGTCTTGGTGGCGATGAGGAACATGCTTTGTGATTCATAACTCATAGCAGCAGCATTGGCAAGTGGGGACAAAATCGCTGGAAAAGTTCAAAGTCATACCTTTCTGCGTGAAAATCCAAGGTTTGGCCTTAATTGGTTGTGTTTGACAATGATCTCATGTTGAAGGCATTTTTTGTGAGCGTGGCACGAACCGGTGCTAATGGTTCCTAACGAACCGGTGCTAGAGCTCCACGGGCTCCATTTAGCTTTCTGGCAGCTCGAATCGGTGCTAAAGCACCCCTTTAGTCTGGGTTCGTAAGCCAACCGGTGCTAAAGCCTTTTACAGCTCCAAACGAAAGCCCTATTTTCTACTAGTGTCTTCTTCTTCTTCTTCTTCTTCTTCTTCTTCTTCTTCTTTTAGCTGTGTGGATTCGTAATGCTATTAGGACAATGCATTGTTGCATATGCTTTACCAATAAAAATAAAAATTTAATAGATTGATTTTTTTAAGAGTGGATCCTTAGGATTCTTTCCTATAGTTGGACTGAACCATGTAGTAGAGTTTTTTTTCCAAAGAATTGCCTTGTAAACATTCTATAGGTAATTTAGTATGCACTCAAACCTATTGGTAAGAATCTTTTGGTTTTCTTGCAAATAGATGAAAAAATCACGTAGCGTTTAAAAATGGATGCGTCAGTATAATTCTATCTGTTTTCCTCTTCATGTGTTCCAAATTCTTGCGAATATAAGAGACCCTGATTATCCAATCGGCCGGCTAGTATTTTATTGGCTTCTCCTTGGGAATTCACGGTCAAGCAGAAATAATTGGTCTAGCTATTAGTTTGGCCAAAACACACACAGTGTTATGTGGCTTCAGATGCTGCCCATGTACATGCACAAGGGCGTCGATTATTGGTTATTGTACTGCCGATCAGTCCGACACCTTTTGTTTTCGTATGGACAGTTAGCGGAGGACAAACAAACTGCTCCGTAGCAACACTTGATTCCATCACTAGTAGAAAAATGGGCATCGGTCTAAGCCTTTAGTACCGGTTCCCGTATGAACTGGTACTAAAGGGTGTATTAGTACCGGTTCACTTGCCCAGCCGGCCGAGAAACATCAATACCGGTTCGTTGAGGGCCTTTTGTACCGGTTCATCTTACGAACCGGTACGAAAGGGTTTCAGTCCAAATTTGAGGCAGAGGTGGGGCCAGAGTTGAACCTTTAGTACCGGTTCATCTGAAGAACCGGTACTAAAGGGCCTCCGGCCTATTTTCTGCAGCCCGACCTCTCTTTCCCTTCTCATTCTCCTCTCTCACATTTTCAAATCTCTATTTTGCACCTCTCACACTCCAATAAATCTTTATTTTTCTCCACCATTTTATCAAGATTGACGGCACCCATCTATCTAAGGGTTAGCAATATCATCCTTTCTTCCGGCGTTCCTAATTTAGCTCATTTCTTTGCTAGTTTAACTCGTATTATTTTTCTAGTGCTAGCAAGGTGTTTGATGAAATGCCTAAGTTAGGGATTTCATTCTTTTTGTATGCAATTGAGCTCAAATTAAAGTATGATTTGTAGGTTTTAGTATCGTCCCTGTCCTCACCGCCGTCGATCACCAGCGTCTTCCCCTAGCCGGCACTGTACCACCTCGGTGAGCCTCTTTTTTTTAATAAAAAAAACTTAGTTTTATGTGATGAACTTGAATATTAATTAAGTTGGTCACTCATATCTCCATGATGTTGTGTAATTAATGATTTTTGATATACTTATATAATGCAGATGAATCGACAATGGATGTACGGTGACCGATGCCATCCCGACTTCATTACTGGCATGCATTATTTTCTCAACGTGGCGGAGGCAAACAGGCGGTCGAATGGTTTCATTTATTGTCCATGTAGTTCCTGTAGGAATACGAAGGATTACTCTACCTCAAAGACCCTTTACTTCCACCTGCTTGAGAATGGTTTCATGCCCGGCTATAATTGTTGGACCAAGCACGGAGAAAAAGGGGTTATAATGGAAGGCAACGAAGAAGAAGAGGATAGTGACAACTATCCTATGTTCACTGAAGACGGTGATAGTAGTATGGGGGAAGACGAAGTTGAAGAAGAGCCCATTTTTTATGAGCCCATTTTTGATGACCCCGATGACGATTTGGGTCGGGCCATTCTTGATGCGAAGATAAACTGCGGAAGTGAAAAGGAGAGGTTGAAGTTGGAGAAAATGTTAGAGGATCACAACAAACTGTTGTACCCAAATTGCGAAGATGGCCAAAAAAAACTGGGTACCACACTGGAATTGCTGCAATGGAAGGCAGATAATGGTACTTCTGACAAGGGATTTGAAAAGTTGCTGAAAATAATAAAGAAGATGCTTCCAGGGGAGAACGTATTGCCCTCTAGTACGTACAAAGCAAAGAAGGTTGTCTGCCCTCTAGGATTAGAGGTGCAGAAGATACATGCATGCATCAATGACTGCATCCTCTACCGCGGGGAGTACGAGAATTTGAATGCATGCCCGGTATGTGGTGCATTGAGGTATAAGATCAGGCGAGATGACCCTGGCGATGTTGAGGGCGAGTCCACCCCCAGGAAGAAGGTTCCTGCGAAGGTGATGTGGTATGCTCCTATAATACCACGGTTGAAACGTTTGTTCCAAAACAAAGAGCATGCCAAGTTGTTGCGATGGCACAAAGAGGACCGTAAGAAAGATGTGATGCTGAGACACCTCGCTGACGGGTCGCAGTGGAGAAAAATCGACAGAAAGTACAAGTCATTTTCAGATGACGCAAGGAACTTAAGATTTGGTCTAAGTACAGATGGCTTTAATCCTTTCGGGGAGCAGAGCTCCAGTCATAGCACCTGGCCAGTGACTCTATGTATCTATAACCTTCCTCCTTGGTTGTGCATGAAGCGGAAGTTCATTATGATGCCAGTGCTCATCCAAGGCCCGAGGCAACCCGGCAACGACATTGATGTGTACCTGAGGCCATTGGTTGAAGAACTTTTACAGTTGTGGCGTGAAGAAGGTGTACCTATTTGGCATGAGCACGAACAAAAGGAATTTAACCTACGAGCGTTGTTGTTTGTAACCATCAATGATTGGCCTGCTCTTAGTAACATTTCAGGACAGTCAAACAAGGGATACAATGCATGCACGCACTGTTTAGGTGAGACTGACAGTATATATTTGAGAAACAAGAATGTGTACATGGGGCATCGTCGATTTCTTCCAAAACAACATCAAGTAAGAAAGAGAGGAAAGCATTTCAGGGGTGAGGCAGAAGACCGAACGAATCCTACCCGCCCTACTGGGATGTTATATATGATATGGTCAAGGATTTAAAAGTGATCTTTGGAAAGGGTCCTGGCGGACAATCTGTTCTACATGATGTTGACGGATATGTACCCATGTGGAAGAAGATGTCTATATTTTGGGAGCTACCCTACTGGAAAATCCTAGAGGTTCACTCTGCAATCGACGTGATGCACGTGACGAAAAATCTTTGCGTGAACCTGCTAAACTTCTTGGGCATGTATGGGAAGACAAAAGATACACCGGATGCACGGCACGACCAACAATGTATCCACGAAGGAAACAACCTGAATCCAGAGACGTATCAAGGTACTGCCAGCTACGCTCTTACCAAAGAAGAGAAGGAGAT
Organism: Dactylis glomerata; assembly: GCA_007115705.1. Lineage (NCBI taxonomy): Eukaryota > Viridiplantae > Streptophyta > Magnoliopsida > Poales > Poaceae > Dactylis > Dactylis glomerata. Next base: position 628,024 of record QXEO01000762.1, read on the forward strand.
CTTTTTTGAAGTCCTGGGTAGCATCAAGGTCCCGTCTGGCTTCTCATCGAATATAAAGGGAATAATAAACATGTCAGAGAAAAAGTTTCAAAACCTAAAGTCTCATGACTGCCACGTGATTATGACACAATTACTTCCGGTTGCATTGAGGGGGCTTCTATCGGAAAATGTTCGAGTACCCATTGTGAAGCTATGTGCGTTCCTCAATGCAATTTCTCAGAAGGTGATCAATCCACTAACTCTACAAAATTTACAGAAGGATGTGGTGCAATGTCTAGTCAGCTTCGAGTTGGTATTCCCACCATCCTTCTTCAATATTATGACGCATCTCCTCGTTCACCTAGTCGAAGAGATTAGTGTTCTCGGTCCTGTATTTCTACACAACATGTTCCCCTTTGAGAGATTCATGGGAGTCTTAAAGAAATACGTTCATAACCGTGCTAGGCCAGAAGGAAGCATCTCCAAGGGCTATGGAACAGAGGAGGTCATTGAGTTTTGTGTTAACTTTATTCCTGACCTTAAGCCGATCGGTGTTCCTGAATCACGCTATGAGGGGAGACTGCGTGGAAAAGGCACGCTAGGAAAGAAAGCAACAATGTGTATGGACGGACATTCTTTCACTCAAGCACACTACATAATTCTACATAATTCCAGCTTGGTGGCTCCGTACAAAGTGGAACACAAGAATATTTTACGCTCTGAATACCCAGAGCAACGTGAAGATTGGATTGATGGAGAACACATGAAGACTTTCGGCGGTTGGTTGCAAACACGTCTCATGAATGTCACTGATGAAGAACAGCTGTACTTGTTGGCCAAGCAACCATCTTCGACTACATCGACGTTTCAAGGGTACGAGATAAATGAGAATACATTTTACACATTCGCCCAAGATAAAAAGAGCACCAACCAAAACAGTGGTGTCCGCTTTGATGCAGCAGAGGACAATGGGAAGAAGGTCACATATTATGGGTACATAGAGGAGATATGCGAACTTGACTATGGACCTAATTTCAAGGTCCCTTTGTTCCGGTGCAAATGGTTCAACCTGAAAAACGGGGTACAGGTAGACCCGCAGTACGGAATGACTACAGTGGATCTCAAGAATCTAGGGTACGACACCGAACCATTCGTCCTAGCCAGTGAAGTGGCTCAGGTTTTTTATGTGAAGGACATGTCTACCAAACCGAAAAAAAGAAAAGAAAGGCAAGAGGACACATCATACGATGAGCCAAAGCGCCACATAGTTCTTTCAGGAAAAAGAAACATCATGGGAGTAGAGGACAAGACAGACATGTCAGAAGATTATAATAAGTTTGATGATATTCCACCATTCAAGGTGAAAACTGACCCAAGCATCATTTTAAATAATGAAGATTGTCCATGGTTGCGTCGCAATCAGAAGAAAGGGAAACACAAGAAGAAAACTCAGAAGACTAGATAGGGATCATAACTTGTGTATCTCAATATGGAAATCACTTTCCCATTTATTTTTTGTGTAATGATGTTATTGTATGAGGGAAATTTTTGCGAGGCGGAGCTTCCGAAGATGCCGTAGGGCGTGAGCACCAACGAGATCTTCGAGAAGCTCCGCCACGGGAGATTTCCCAACCCTTTACTCAACATTGTTAGAGGAGATGGAGTCTTTCACGGGCTTGCAGGGAAATTTTTCCGAGGCGGAGCTTCCGAAGATGTCGTAGGGTGTGAGCACCAACGACATCTTCGAGAAGCTCCGCCACGGGAGATTTCCCAACCCTTTCCTCCATCCATAGGGATGAAACTCTCACTGCCTTCGAGCTGTGCTTGCCATGGCGTATCGATGCTCCTTTTATAGGCACGGCGCCGCTTCTACTTTTGTCTTGTTCCTCCGACAGGGGCGTCGTGCGCTACATGCTTTATCTCATCGAGCAGTGCATCCACCCATGCATCATTATCCTGCCGACAGCTTTAGTCTCAGTTGCACCCACCAGCCGGGACAAAAGGTTACCCATGCGTCCTTATCCTGCCGACAGTTTTGTTAGATGACACAAAAACCACCTTTAGTCCCGGTTGTACCCACCAGCCGGGACTAAAGGTTAGATGGTTCCCCGCGCCACTGTGTTCCCGCCTATTTTCTTCCCGCGCCTTCCACCGCTTCCCGCCTCTCCGACAGGGGCGTCGTGCGCTACATGCTTTATCTCATCGAGCAGTGCATCCACCCATGCATCCTTATCCTGCCGACAGCTTTAGTCTCGGTTGCACCCACTAGCCGGGACTAAAGGTTACCCATGCGTCCTTATCCTGCCGACAGTTTTGTTAGATGACACAAAAACCACCTTTAGTCCCGGTTGTACCCACCAGCCGGGACTAAAGATTAGATGGTTCCCCGCGCCACTGCGTTCCCGCCTATTTTCTTCCCGCGCCTTCCACCGCTTCCCGACTCCGTCTTCCCGCCATTTTTCACTATATATATGTAGGCTTGGCCTCCATTTACATATCACATCTAGACTCATATCTGCAAACCTCATCACTCTCTTCCATGGCTTCCATCGTATCTCTAACCCCCCGGGAGGCGGAGGCGCTTTGCGCCTCAAACTACCCCTGCCCGCCGGGCTACCGCGTCCCCACCGACTGGATGCTGAGCGTCGGAGGCGTACCAGTCCCTCCTGTCCCTGTAGGTGTGGCGCGCCAGATGGCCATCACGAACTACTACTACTTCGAGCTCAAGCCAGAGCAGCGGAGGAATCCTCAGTGGCATCCCGACTACAGCCCGACTTGGGACGGCTTCTTCATCAATTGGTGTGAGAGTGCGCTTGCCAGGCACGAGGAGGACGGCTCGCCTCGTTCGAACTTCAACGAGGCCGGCCGTCAGCTATGGTGGCGCGGCCGGACTCTCCAGAGCGTCATGGCCTACCGTGGCCCCCACCTGCGCTACCCTCAGTCTCAGCCCATGCGTGCTCACCCGTCGAGGTTCGACTACCGCAACCCCGATGCCAGCGACGATGACATCGGCGACTACGATGACTACAGTGGCGACGTTTATAGGGCCAGGCACGACTATGACTGAATCACTCCAACATTTGAAAACAAGCTCGGCCGATTGTGACTTAATCTGGCCATGTATCTTAATTTTCAGTTGAGATATGTACTTCTTTTCCAGTTCAATCGTTTTCCCGCCCTTTTTCTTTCCGCCCTTTTCTTCCCGCCCTTTTCCTCTCACGGACGCAGCGTGCCGCCGCGCCAACCGACACTTAATTATTAAGCGAACATATGATCAATAAAAACTGCAACAGAAAAATCAAATATAACTAATCAAAAAGAAAATCAAATATAACTAATCAAAAGAAAATAGAAAATCAAATATAACTAATCAAATATCAAACTAAAATCAAATATAACTAATCAAAAAGAAAATCAAATATAACTAATCAAAAGAAAATAGAAAATCAAATATAACTAATCAAATATAACTAATCAAATATAACTAATCAAAAATAAAATCAAAAATAACTAATCAAAAGAAAATATAAAATCAAATATAACTAATCAAAAATAAAATCAAATATAACTAATCAAAAGAAAATAGAAAATCAAATATAACTAATCAAAAAGAAAATCAAATATAACTAATCAAAAGAAAATAGAAAATCAAATATAACTAATCAAATATAACTAATCAAAAAGAAAATCAAATATAACTAATCAAAAGAAAATAGAAAATCAAATATAACTAATCAAAAATCAAACGAAAATCAAAAGAAACTGCAAAAAAAAAATCAAATGAAAATCATAAGAAACTGCAAAAGAAAAATTAAATAAAAATCAAAAGAAACTGCAAAAGAAAAATCAATAGAAACTGCAAAAGAAAAATGAAACGAAAATCAAAAGAAACAGCAAAAGAAAAATCCAACGAAAATCAAAAGAAACAGCAACAGAAAAATCAAAAGAAACAGCAACAGAAAAATCAAAAGAAAAAGAAAAAAACCTTTAGTACCGGTTGGTGGACAGAACCGGTACGAAAGGTTAAAAGTGCAAAACAAAAGGAAACGAATTTCCGAAAATATCTTTGGTACCGGTTGCTGTGACGAACTGGTACTAAAGGTGACCTTTAGTACCGGTTCGTAACAGCAACCGGTACCAAAGGCCTTCAGGCCGTTTTCTTCCACGGGAGGCCACCGACACACACGCAGATACATATCTAACCGTCGTCGTCGTCCCAGAGCCCCGCCGTCGCCGTCGCCCGGAGCCCCGCGCCGTCGCCATCGCCCGGAGGAACGAGGTGCGCCGCCCCTTTCCGGTCCTCTCCCCTTCCCCTCCGGCAGCGCCCCCCGCCGTGCCTCGCCTCGTGCCCGCCACGCCCGTAGAGATTGCCCGCAGCTCCGTCGTCGCCGCGCCTCGCCACGGCCGGCCGCCACGCCGTGCTCCACGCAGCGCCCCCCGCCACGCCATGCTCCACGCCGCGCCACGCCTGCCGCCACGCCCGCAGAGATTGCTCGCCGGAGCCGCCACGCCAGGACGTCCCCTCGTTGCCCCTCTCGCCATCAACCTCGCTGTGACCTTCTGCAACTCGTCCGCGCAATCCCCTTCACCGGAGCCCTCCAGAACGTCGCCGTCGTACACACCAGTACCGCCACCACGCCGGAACCCTAGCCGCCGGTGAGCCCTCCTCTCACTTTCGTTCCCAGCCGTCCGATCCTGATCGGATGCCTTAGATTAAATCACTTACGCGAAGCGGTATGGTTCGATCTCGACCGTGAAGATCACATAAAATCCAGCGGCTCAGAAGCCCTATCTGGCCGAACCGGTATCCACCTGTTAGAAAGTGCCACGTGGCCTTGCTGATTTCAAAAAGAATTGAAACACTTTCTTATATACTGAAAATTGTAAATTAATGGAAATTGTTCTGTAAGGCCAAAATTTACAAATTGCATATCCCTAGAATCCTTGAAAAGTTTAGAACCTAATTGTGCAATAATATCACATGCTTACAGTACAAAATTTTGAAGTGAATTTCAAATGATTAAAATAGCTCTTTAATACCAAATAATTCATATCTTTTGCTCTGGTTATTCAAAAATAACAAATTTGTAGTCTATGGATTCCTCAGAACATATAGAACACTTTAGAATCAAGAAACACCAAAGTTGATACGTGCACAAACTTGGTACATTCAAATCTATCCAAACCACTACTTTGATCATAATTTGATTTCTAAAAATGATTTTGGGATGAATCCAATTGCAGCAACTTTTTATTACAGTACCCTATCCAGTGGCATCACTGTCCTATTTATTTGAAATTATTTGTAAATATTCAAGTTCAACCATGAGAACTTGAGTATTTGTAAATCTATTTTAGAGTGAATCTATGGAGGACCTTAATAATGAAATAGTAACTTGTATTTAAGGTTATTTCTTAACTTCCATTAAGTAAATAAGTAATTAGCTCTATGTGCTCAATTCAACCATGAGGAATAATTAACTCAATTACTTTTGTGATAATTGTGATAACTTAAAATGACATGATGAATCAAATAATTGCACTTAATTTTGTAGTGACATTGAGCTATGGAGGACGACACCTTCATCCGAGATGAGGAGCGAGAAGAAATGGTGCAGAAAATGATATTTAAGAGTGCCCATGGACCGGAACCCAATGGAGAACCCGATGGAGATGACGATGATTTCGGCTCACAATTTTTGAACGATGTCGGTGAGGGACTTGAGTCTGAAGAAAGAAGAGACAACGAAGTGTCCTTAGCAAACTCCGGCGAGGTGTATATTTATATATCAAGGCTACATGTTCATCACTAGATGCATTGATTTATTTGTATTACACTTATTAACGAATCATTTTTCTTTTAGCCTTCTGGATCATCGAGCAAATCTGTTAAAAAGCAACGAGGCCCGACGCAACGTCTAAAGGGCGAGGGTAGGTTAGCCCTCACCGCATTTAAGGATAGTGGTGAACCGGTGGATCCCAAAGAGCACTGCCGTAAATTTATAAACCAAGCTGGAGTTCTTGTTAGGGACCATGTACCGATCAGCATTGCAGAGTGGCATAAGCCGAAGAACGCGGGGGCTGAAGCTAGTTATGTCAATGATACTCTAAAACTTTTTCTTTGGGACAGTCTACTGACACACTTCAGCCTACCGGAAGACATGACGGAAGGCCAGAAGAAGAAAGTCAAGGAATGGATTCTTAAGAAGATGGCCACACAATTCCAGACCTGGAAGAAAAATTTATGGGCCAGATATGAAGATGAAGATCCAGTATTCACTGGAAGTCTAGTGAAGATAAAAGATCACTGGCCCGCATTTAAGAGCTATAAGAAATCTTCTACTGCTGTGTCCCGATCAGTCACAAATACGAAAAATGCTTCAAAGAAGGAACATTTCCATCATTTGGGGTCAGGTGGCTACAAGACTGCCATTCCGAAGTGGAGAGCATTTGAAGCTAAACTGATGGAGGCAGGAATCACTCCACAGACATGGGACTGGCCCGACCGGTCCAAGTTCTGGTTGTTCGCGCATGGGGCAGGGTTGGACCCAAAGACAGGGCAGATCATTGCAAAGGGAAAATGGAAGGAAAAAACTAAAGCAATCACGACGCAGCTTATAGATGCAATTGAAAAAGTTAGAAAGGGAGAGTACATTCCCGATAGAGAGAATGACGAGCTGACACTCGCTCTTGGGAATGCGGAACACGTTGGACGGATACGAGCCCTCCCAGGTGTCACCATGAAGGAAGCATGGCCGGAGTGCGCTGACACTTATAGAAGCCGTTCGAGAAAGAAGAAGCAGGACTTAGACAGGTTAGCGGAATTGATAAATATGGTGGAGGTGCTTGAGAAAAATCAGAGGGCACCTGATCAGCTGCTGTTTCTACAAGATTCTCAAGCCGATGCCGCCCCATCTCAGCGAAGAAGCAGTGTGGGTTCCTCGCATCTTGAATGTGGAGGAAGCTACCCCGTGGATTATGTCACGGAGAAGACAGATTGCGAGCTACATGTGCAAATGAGGAACGTGTCCGTTAAGGTGGCGGTCGGCTATGTTTACCCAAATGAAGATGGAGCAACGCACCATCATATGCCCATTCCAGCTGGCTGTGTTCGTGTCGGGGTGGATGACGTTGTTCCGGGTTTTGAAACAATGGAGCTTGATTTTCCTGGAGGTGACGAAGAGAAGACACTGGCCGATGTCAAGCGCGGTTTCGCCATATGGTCCAAGAAATACATCGTCCTTTTGCCAAGGCCACCAACTCCTCCTCGTAGCAGTCCACATGAGCAGCAAATTCCACATGAGCAGCAATGGCCATCGACTCCGCCTAGTAGCAGTCCACATGAGCAGCAAATTCCACACCTACCGGAGAGGGACCCCAGCGCGAGTCCACCATCTCGAGATCCTCCGTGTAAGACTGCGTTTTTTAAGCGGAATGGTACGCCGCCTAGGAAGAGACCTAGAAAGGAGAAACCACTGCCGCCTATTGAGAAGTTACCTTGGGAAAGAACTATCGAGGAATGCAGCGAAATCTCTAAGTCCGAGGTGGCAAAACATTTTTCTAAGAAAGTGCCAGAGATACCTTTTGAGAAGACTCTAGATCTGGTGAAAGTTATTCGTACCGTTGAGAATCTATATGACCCTGCACCATCGCCGCCATCTGACTATAGGCGTTCTATTGAAAAGTCGTATGACACTATGGTGGAGATGAAAAAACCCGATCAATCGGTGGTCTCGGCAAAAACTAGGAAACAAGTGTACCAGCTCGGAGAACAACCCGTTCAATCGGTCCCCCCTCTCAAGGTGTTTGACGAGAAGGCCATTGAAAGTTCTCGACAAAACACAATTGATTACCCCATCGCTGAAGTAGCATATCAGTTTGTTCAAGGGAAAGATCTGGTCGAGAATATCAGGTCGCTACCAACATGTATGCGTAATTTGAATGCGTGGTACACTAATGCCACAAAGAGAGGGATTGATGCTATCATGGTGCGAGTTAAGGATGAGCACTACTTCCAAGAATACTCTGTGAGCGTTGACTTCCTCAAACTTTTTCAGTTATACAATCTCCGGGCCATCGACAAATCTATCATCAGTTGCTATTGTCTGTAAGTGATTTATTAATATAATTTGAGAAGTCTTTAGCTCAGCTCATTCATTGTCTGCAAATTATCCTCAATTTAATCTTTTGTGCGCTATATTATGCAGATCGAAGAAGCTCGAATGCAAAAGGGATGAAATCACGGACATTGGGTTCATTGACCCAGATACAATGCATGAAAAAACCATAGAAGATCTCATATATAACAAGGATACACCAGAGACTTTGCTAAGGTTTTTGAAGCGACAACATGACAAAAAGATAATACTTTGGCCTTACAACTTCAAGTAAGTGTAACTGTCTTATAACACATTCTATTTTGCTCACCATATGTTAAAATTTTAACTGATGACTTATATCTATGACACTGCATATTTAAACGTGCGCAAGTTCCACTTCATTCTTATCGTCATTAAAATGTACGATGGAGATGTTGAAGTCTTTGACTCACGAACCAAAGAGCCTATATTATACAAGTCGGCTTTTGATATGCTCAAAAGGTAATTTTAATTCTTATCAGTTTTTTCGTTAATTTCCTGATATCAACAAATTAATAACTCTTTTATGCATTTTCTTTTGTCGGGCAGCGTATGGCAAACGTTCATCCAGGAAGATCCGACCGGTGGATGGAAACCGAAGCTGATATGGCGTGCGAACAAAGTAAGTAGTACTACCTAGGTCCACACACCTTTATCATACTTGATTATTATTTGATTGAATTATATTCTTGTACAGAAATGCGCGAAACAACCTGAGGGGACTAATCTATGTGGATACTACGTTTGCGAGTACATCCACAAGATTGTCAGCGAGAGAACGAATAATCAAAGGAATAGAGAGGTACGAAAACAATATTCACAAATTTATTTTGTTACCATAACTTGTGCTAAGTTTCAGTCATAATTGTTTGATTGTGATTTGATATATATATATATATATATATATATACATAGCTCATGTATTCATTTGAATGTCATTCTTTTACAGTTGGCAAGAAAGCGTGACAGGATCCCAATCGAGCACCGCTTCAAAGCAATTGGCGAGGAATTGGCGGGATTTTTCCTTCAGGACGTCATACCTAACTTCGCAGAGTACCACTATGAATGAAGATCTACATGTAATATATAGTTTGACTCGGAGAGTACCACTATGCTACATGTAATAGATAGTATGCCTCGGAGAGTACCACTATGCATGAAGATCGATCTTCATGCATGTACTACTTAATTTGCGATCTTATGCAATTACATGTGTTATATTATATGCACCAAGTTGATATGCATTACCTTGATCTTCATGTACTCCTAAATCCAAACGCGTTTCTGGCGCATCGACGCGATCCTCGCACGATGAAACGGTCCTATACCCCTAAACCCCTCCTAAAACCCTAAATCCTGAATTCTCTGCCGCGGCACGGTAGCCACCCTTTGGTACCGGTTCGTGTTACAAACCGGTACCAAAGGTCCCTAGCCCTGCACTCTCATAGGAGCCAACGTGGAGGCCCCTTTAATACCGGTTTGTAAGGAACCGGTACCAAAGGGGGGGGGGGGCTTTTGTCCCGAATCTTTTGTACCGGTTTGATATCCGGTACAAATGGGCCTCTGGAACCGGTATTGATGTCCATTTTTCGACTAGTGCATCGACTAGTATCAGCCTGTCCTGTGTTGCTTTCACCTGCCATGAGCCCATGACGCTATGCCTGCAACGAAAATGAAAAGGCAAGAATGCTAACTGATAGCAACGGATAGCTACCGTGTACGTTCCATATTTTTGTGTGATTAGATCGGTGTGCTAATTGCTGGTACTCTTGTATTTTTGTTTGCCAAAGCTGGTTTTACTTACTGATCATTAACTTGCATATCTCAAAAAAGTGTAATCATCTTAGAAGCCTGTTAGGCCTCCTTTGATTCATAGGATTTTTATAGGATTGGAACCCTGTGAAATTTTTCCTTTCCCATCCATTTGATTTATAGGATTATATCCTGTAGGAACTGATCCTATATAAATTCTGTAGTGTAGTTTTATAGGAAAAATAACATGAGCTGTGATCCCATGGAAAAAATCCTATACGCATGAAGGATTTAGTTGGGCAAGCCATCTCAATCCTTTGCAATTCCAATTCCTTTGATTTTCTTACCCTATGAATCAAAGGAGGCCTTAGTTTGCAGCTTGCGTCTCCGTCGGTATTCGATCTTGTGTGTTTGTGCTCTTGATTATTATATATAGTTGGACCTGTGGTTCTGCGATAAGTGTGTGAGATATGTTTCGTTGCTAGCCGTGCCTAGCTACCTACTGGCGCGCGCCTTTACAACTGACTGACGATCTCGTCTCAGATGCTTGCAGGGATCGATGGCCAGCAAGCCGCCGTTCAGCTTTTATCGACGCATTGCTCTGATATGCTCAGTTTGTGCGAGGCTCCACGACTGCTATGGATCCGAGCGATCTTCGAATCTTTGTACTAGCTATGTTTAACTAGTTGATCGTGGGGGAGATCTCTGATACTCATTCGGATTTCTGTTCCACGCGTCATTTCACGGTGTCTGATGCTACAAACACAAAGAAACGGCTCTAGCCATATACAGCGCCTCCCAAATCCCAACCAGGCCCCTACTTTGGCATTGCTTTCCAGTGCCCCATTTGGCTGTGACCAATCACCGGTGACTAGTCAATCTATCTATTAGCTATTTCCCCACTACGTACGTGTTGCGTCGACATGCAATCAAAACCTGCACCGACCGAGAGCCCACGCTGGGAAACGCCAAGAAGCATTGCATTTCTGGCATACACTTACCAAGCAAGGGAACATATGTGTATGCATTTCTATAAAGCGGTAGGGACCTGAGTACAGGTCAGCTGGCATGCATGTGTCTGTCTATTTGCTATGGGAGACAGGTCCTGTCGGACCACATCTGTCATCGAACGACGCTGTACGGCAACCTGTCGATCCATCGATGCAATCTCCTCCCCATATCTTGCCAATCTTGTCAACGAATCAACTGTACATAGGTTTTTGTCCTAGACGTTTCCTTTTGCATGAGAAACCATGCATGTATTCAATTCTTTTTGCCAAGAAGTATCAAGCCGACACAACTTCAAAAAAAAAAAACTTCAAAAGGTTCAAAAAACAAGTATCAAGCCGACACAACTTCAAATGAGCTAAACCCAACATCCTCTACATCGAGGATGCACGCAACTAATGAAAGTCCAAGCTGAGAAATTCGCTAGAAAAGGAAGTGGGAACTTCAACGGGAAACCCTATCTCCCGAGTGTAGACCTGTATGATTATATGGTTATCACTGCAATCCTCCATTGGCAACGAACACATATTTTACAACCATGCAAGTTCCTCTTTATAAGATTGACCTTTGTTAAGAAGACTGTCTATTTTAGGTACCAAAAATGGTTTCACAAATTGCATCGGAACACATCATGTTCAGTCATTAGCACAACAATATTTTGATGAACTAGTAAACCATTCCAAGCGAACAACCCGTTCCCCATTAAGTCACGTCTATTGTGGGGTGAGACCCCACTTCCTTGATTGTGATAACTATATGCATGACGATATTATGAAGTCTTGGATACTGAGCACTCAAGGGAGTATTTTCCAACCATATCTCCTCCTAAATTAAAACCGTACTAGTGATCCATACCAATGGTGAGAAGTCCAAAACCAGAAAAATGATTGCTTCGCGTCCATTAGACTGGCAAAAAAATAGCTGTCCCTAGTTGAGATATTGATCTGAAACCAATATATTTGTTACGCAACACCCCTCCTTCCGCATCCCATCCTGCGTAAAATTGTTTGAACAAGAACTTACTAAGTTAACCCGTGTTCTTTGCCTCTAATTCATGAATCCTGAATCCACCATGATCTTTTGGGTTGCATAAGATGCTCCATTTTGCTAAATGGTATTTCTTCTATTGCTGGTCAATTTGCCAACAAAGTCTAGACTGGTATAATATATAGTTTGCAAGACATCTTTAGGTGCCAAGAAAAGAGGAAACCATGTAAAGCACCATATTTGTGATCATATTTTGATTATAACCAACAGTCTACCACCGAACAAAGTCACGAGTCTGCGTATTGTGAGATGGATTAACCATCATCAACAAGATGCTGCACAAGGCCGTCTACTTTCTCCCGTTAAATAGGTATCGCGACCATATGTGAGATAATATTGGATAGAATTGGTGGAAGTGGATCGCCTTGGCTTATACCTTTCTTATCTGAAAATAGTGACAAGTGTCTTCACTTACCTTAATGGCCACACTTCCTCCACACAACTAATCCTGAGTCCACTCACGGCAAATAGGAGATACTCCTTTCATTCATAGAGTTTCTTGCAAGATGGACCATTTAACTTTATCATATGTTTTTTTTTTCAAAGTAAAATTTTAAAATCCCACAATTTTAACTCTTTCTAATGCATCTCATGGATTGTTTTGTGCAAGATCACTACCTCTTCAAGAATGTTTCTACCTTGCATGAATGTTGATTGAGACGGTTGTACCACCATACTAGAAATGGTATTAACCAATTATTTGTTGCCTTTGTGAATATTTTGAATTAGACATTCAATAGCCATATATTGTTGAATGTGACATGCCTCTTTGAGTTTTGGTAAGAGAATCATCTCCCTGAAGTTAAATTTAAAAATATCAATATCGGCCTTGCGGAAGTCATGAATCAACTCTAACAAGTCATATTTGATTACCTCCCAACAATATTGATAGACTTCTTCTAGACACCCATCTTGGCATGGTGATTTGTTATGTTCAATTTGAAAGATTGCTTCTCTAACTTCATCGTCTCTAAATATAGTTGTTAAGATCGCATTTTCCTATTCTGAAACCTAAGGATCAAATTCTCCATAATGGGGGCCACTAAGATCACATTCTCCCTAAAGGGAGCTGCTAAGATCGCATTCTCCTACTCTGAAATCACCTAATGCAGTTATAAATATAATGGGTGTCATTGGCAGATCCCCGCCAGCCGCCCAGGCTTGCCGTGCTATGGCATCGCCACTAGTGTTAACTCAAAAAGTCAGATTTTGATAAACTTTCCACATGGAATCATTTACAGCTGAAGTTTTCGACAAGGGTTAGTTTGGTCTCAGTGACCTCTTTTTCATGTGAGAAAATTTTCTTACTATCTCTCCACTGAATGCTCCTCAAGTCTCTTGTATTATAATGAGCAATCGTACAATGAGGGTCTAGCACTCCATGCTCTTAACATCAAGTATAGTAAGGTAATGTAAGCTTACTATAATGATTAAAATAATATATTTGTAATGATTTTAGGAGAGATAAGAAAAGTAGGCTATGATCCAGGAGCTAGGTCCACCCACTAGTATAGATCAGGCCTTTTAAACCCCCCCATCGCACACAAAAACCTCTTTCACAAATATGTTTTGGCCGTCTGCCTACGGCCCCGGCGAGCTCCAACGTGGCAACATCACACACACGACTGACAGAAAACTGATAGCCCATCATAACGCACATGGTTTGCTTCCCAAAACTGTGTCAGAAATCACACACGTTTACTTTGTTGTGAACCGCGTGAAAGTTTTCCGCGATGTTTCATTTAATTTGGTCATTATGTTTTGCGAGCAATCTGTGACGCATGCATATCATTAAGCATGTGTGGGGACTTTTCTAAGGCTGCCGCTTGGTATGTCATCGACGCGTGGCCTGCTCGCCTTCCCTCGTGGGCAACTCCACTTAAATTCCAATGATGGCATCCTCACCTTTGTACTACATCTAGATGTCTCGCACCAAGTAGATCGCTCACCTCTCTAGTGTGTGGTAGGGCCCGATGATGCAACACCACCTAGTTTTCCTATCGGAAGAGAGGTGGAGGAGGAGTAGCAGTCCCTTCCCCCATTAAAAGAGGTGGAAGCAGTATCCTCCCCTCTTTCTCCGTCTAGTCCTCCTCAAACAATGACTTTGAGAGGAACTTCGAGGACAACAAGGATGAGGTGAATGAGATGCTGGAGGTTTCTCTAGGTCTCGAATGGTGGGAGGAGGCAGAGCGTAAGGCTGAGGAGGAGGAGGATGAGATGCTTGAGGAGCAGGAGGCGCATCTAGAGTCCTTCGCCACTACGCGCAAGGAAGAAAGAACTCACGTGGCCATGGTGCAGGCCATTCGCGCAGAATCGGCGTCTTAGAGCAGACCTGGCCGTGTACCGGCTTGCCCACAATTTACTGTCAGAAGATTCGAAGAGGTTGCAAGGATTTGGAAGTCCGATGCGGGCGCAAGGCCTTTCCGGGTGAGGCATAATGATCTGCGAAAGGTGAAGGCGCCGCCAGTGAAATCATTGTCATCTCCACGGACAACAAGGAGTGATGTTCTGAGAGTGGCTTTTGGTAGAATTGCTAGTTGTTTCATGTATATGTACTTCAAGTCCTATATTAGTATGTACAAGCGTGATCTTTTGTAATGTGCTATATATTAGGCAATGCCCAAATATTATCAATTGTTCTTGAAGTTGCACAATGTTACAGAGAATGATTTCAATGACTCTCACAAAGAATAACACAAATAGAAAATATTTGGTACTAAATGATTGTGTGCGAGTGTGATCTGTGACACACGATTTTGTACCAACGTATTGTGCGCGAGTAGGATCTATCACACACGATTTTGTACCAATGTGTGTCTTAATGTGACCTATCACACACGATTTCCCAACCTTTGTCCGTGTCCAAAATATCTAATGCACATGATTTACTAATCTATGTCCGTGTGCGATATATCTCACGCTCATAGTTTTTGCTTGATAAACCATTGATGTTACGTGGCCCATTTTTGGTCCAACAAGTGTAACCCTAGAATCTACTGATGTCTATGCACATGTCTGTTCTTGTAGACAGTGTTGGGCCTCCAAGTGCAGAGGTTTGTAGAACAGGAGCAAGTTTCCCAAACTAGATTGCCCCCCACACTATCACCTTGAGCGCACTAGATGATTCCAACAAGCACCAATAATTCATAGAGACACTAGCCAAAGAGACACACATAATGTGCACACTGTCACCTTCACATCACGACACAAGGTGTCTCCAGAGATTACAATAATAAAGCACGGGAGTAGCATAATATATGAAGAATAGCATCTACCAATTCAACTAGATACAAAGCTCACGATCACATATAGATCACATCATGGGAGAGAGAGATGAACCACATAGCTTATCGGTAGAGCCCTCAGCCCCGGGGGAGAACTACTCCCTCCTCATCATGGGAGACAGCAACATTGAAGAAGATGGTGGTGAAGTCGATGGAGACGGCGATGGAGGCGATGGAGTTGATGGAGATGGCTCCGGGGGCACTTCCCCATCCCAGCAGGGTGCCAGAATAGGGACTTCTATCCCCCGAATCTCGTCGGTGGTGGCGGCGGAGCTGCGGGACTTCTTCTGGAAAATTGCCGAACGATTTAGGGTTTTCGCATCGGAGGGAACTTATAGGCAGAAGGGCGGTGTCAGTGGTGAACTAGGGCCTCCACACCATAGGGTGGCGCGCCTAGGAGTCCACCTACGCCACCCCTGGTGTGGAGGTTCGGGCTTTGTTTTGTCCAATAACGAGAATATTTCCTGTGTAACTTTTCTGAAACACAAAAACAGCAGAAAACAGGGAACTGGCACTGTGGCATCTCGTCAATAGGTTAGTTCTGGAAAACGCATAAAAATGCCACGAAGTGTAACAAAACACAAAGCAAATGGTGCATAAACAAGCATGGAGCATCAAAAATTATAGATACGTTTGAGACGTATCAAGCATCCCCAAGCTTAACTCCTGCTCATCCTCGAGTAGGTAAGTGATAACAAAATAATAATTTTTGTGGTGACATGCACCATCACAATCTTGATCAAACGATGTAAAGCATTGAGTGCTGAGATCAAAGTACTCTAAACATGGGCATAAAAGACATAATCTTGACTATAAAACTTATCAACCATGTTATAACATGAAAAGTAACACTAACAAAAGATCATGAGTAATGAAACATTGAAAGTCAAGTGTGTGTTTCAACCATATAGAAAAACATAGAAAAGTGGTTTTCAGCTTGTCCTTCATGGAATAGCAAAACATAAATGCATATGACACCTTCAAGTTTAAGTGCGCGACTAGATACAAATAATTTAAGAACAAGCAAAACCATAATCATGAATCAATCAATAATAAATTTTGGGACTATGCACACTAAACTCATAATGACAATTATGCTCTCTTAGACGGTGCATAAAGGTAGAAGGTGGAGACTCAACATAAAAGTAAAAGAAAGGCCCTTCGCAGAGGGAAGCAGTGATTGCAAGTTTTATAAACCTCCAAAAATTTTCATACTTACTAGCTTTGAGCTCTCATTGCCCCCATCATAGGCATCTTGAATGGTTAAGGTTAATGCGAGTACAATTATGAAGCATATGCTTGACAAATCATAAGTTGAAAATCTCATGTCCCGTGAAGTACGAATACCCAAACCTCATGCTACTCGACTTAGGTCCCAAGCAAGTTCTTGTCATTGTAAGCATACATGTATCATCGAGAACCGCCAACGGGGTACCTCTTGAACAAGCCCACATAAAAATGACAAGACAAATAGACAATGAACACCTCGATATCTCTTTTATTTACCATTGGTATAGCTTTTTATTGTGAGATGCGTCGTCGAATGTCCAATATGGGCATGCTGTAAATTTCCACCATGAATGATGCATGGCTTAGATTAGCGGCCCAGGCGTTTCTCTAACACGTATACAAACTCCATGAGCTCACAAGTTTCCAACTTATTTCACATTGCAGGTATCCATAAACAAAAGATCACGGTATCAACTAAATGAGAAAAAGTGCAATGTTGAAAGCATGCCCCATGATGGTATGGCTGGGCTAACTTCCAACTTACAACTTGCAAGCATAATTCAACATAAGAGAGCCACAATGTCAAATTTATTAAAAGCGAGAAAAGTAAAGTGTGTCGTCAGGTTTGTGAGAGCTTTACTGACTAATTTTCACATAACATAAAAAGTTTAATTTGAAGGATAGATAAAAGCAAGACAAATGTGCTTGGCATAGCAAATTGCTAATAGATAAATATGGTGAACACATTGGAAAACTTTGGTTTTTGGGAGTTGGATGCATGAGAAGTATTCCCTCTCAGTACAAAATGAAGGCTAGTAAAAGACTGGGAGCGACCAACTAAGCGAGCAATAACGTCCATAATCATGCATAGCGACAAAACATCATTAACCGAAGCATAAAGTGGTATCACAAGTCAAAAAACAAATGATCATAGAGGCTAATGGTGACTTGTTAGAGTCAAACATGTTGTAAGCATGCGCCAAGTCAACCCAAATAAAGCATCAAAGGAGAAAACCACAATAATATGCTCCCATATAACAAAAACAACGCATGATTCTTTTAAAGGCACATTAAGCAATCTCAGTCATTTGAGACAAGTCATGCTACAGAAAAAACTACTAAGCATACTATCAAAATAACATCAAGCATGACATGCAAAAGTCTAAGCCATAGTCTAAACAAGCACCCATTTGTACCACTATTGGCATGAAACTTTTTTTTCTTTTCCAACACCATTCAAACTATTTGAAACCACTCTTTGAGATAAAAACCAACATAGACCAGTGGTCTAAATACACCTTGATGCAAAGATATAACAAGATCTCAACAAAAATCAAGGTGAAAAACGAAAGCTAAACGCAGTTCTAGAAAAAGAGAACACTCGTTGAACGATAAGAGTGAAAACTAGAGTGTTCTTGGCAATGAAAAATGGAGTATGTCTTCTCCAAAAGAAATTTGTTGGGGTACAAACATTTACTGTAGCAAACAAAACAAAAGAAAACTGAAAGCGAAAGTAAAGACGCTCCAAGAAAAATGCATAGTACATGAAGCAATAAAAATATAGTGTCTTGAAAGGTGACCTAATTTTTACCGATGAAGAAGAGTGCCTCGGGGGCATCCCCAAGTTTTGACACTTGTACCTCTTAGATATTTCTTGGGGTGACATGGGCATCCCCAAGCTTGAGCTTTTGTCCATACTTCATCTCATTTCATCACTCTCCTTTCTCTACACTTGAAAACTTCCTTCATACAAACTTCACACGATTCTATTAGCAACATTAGTGTAAGCATGATAGTAAATCTACTCTTTTGGTTCAGTTTCAAACTCAAATATACCATCCATTAAAGAATAACCTACTGTATCAATTTCCTCAAAAGTTCTGTGATCAAAAGAACTCAAAAAGAAAGTGATCGAGAGGCAAACACAAATAGTGGCAGAATCTGTCAAAACAGAACAGCTGACAGAGATCGATTTTTTCGAGGACCTTCTGTTGCTCAAATCGAAAAGTTCAAAACTAATAAAAGTTTGGAAATAACCTGGGTCATGCGCATAAGAAATCGCAGATCAAAAAGATATTCTGAGAATTTCACAAATTTTTACGGTGCAGCGCAGAAATCTGTTTCAGGATGGCAACTTCCCCAAATCTTACCTTCCTCCCATTGGAGGTTCTTCTTGGCACAAAAACAAAATAAAAATGATAAGGAGAGGTTATTACAGTAGTAATAACTTCCAAGTCTCAACAAAAAGATAAAGTACTGAAAAGAAAATATTGGGTTATCTCCCAAGAGTGCTTTCCTTTAACGCCTTTCAGCTAGGTGCAGTAATTTGAGAAGATGCTCACATAAGTACCGGAAAGAACTTGAAGCAACACAGAGCATCAAAAAGCAAATACGAGACAAATTTAAATCTAAACCACTTCCTATGAAAAAGAGTCTTATAAAGAGACAAGTCTTGAAAGCACAAAGCAACAAGCATAGGAATGCAGAATAAGTGCAACTTCAAGAATTCCAACAAAAAGAGGGGAAACTTAATATTATTGAGATCCATCAAACCATGTTTCCCTCTCTCATAATAACTTTCAGTAGCATCATGAATAGAATTAACAATATAACTATCATATAAAACATCCTTATCATGAGCCATATGTATAAAAGAATTAATACTCCCCACATGAACATAGTCATTCTTAGCAATCGTAGTAGGAGCAAATTTACCAAAATAATTATTCTCATCACCATAATCATCAAAAATAGGAGGCATATTGTAATCATACCTTGCTTTCTCCTCAATAGTAGGTGAACTAAAAATACCATACTCATTATTGTAATCATCATAAGCAATAGAATAGATATCTTCCAAAGTGTGTTCATTTGTAAACATATCATCCTTGGAAGGAACATGAATAGCACTAATGGTACAACAATTATTAACCTCATAATCTTCAGAATTGGTACCAAAAAGATTTTCAATATCAAAAGTAGAGTTCTTTTCCCAATCATGATCACTAGTATAGGTAACAGGCATAGGAACATCATCGAGTTCAGATTCATCAAAAACTTTATAATAGGAGCAAAAGGCTTAGGGGAAGATACTGTTTCCTCTCTCCTTTTACATTTCTTCTTCTTCTTCACTTCTTTAGGAGGGAGAGGCTTGAAAGGAAGCTTCTCCACATAACCTGGTTTATTGATGGAGACAATAGAAGAAACTTTGGAGGATTCCTCCTTCTCATTAATAAGAACAAAACACATATTAGTCTGTCATATTTGGTAAAGCATCATCTTTTATAACATTTTGTATGTAAGTATTTGCGAGGCAATCTTTAACACAATAGAGATGGCAACCATGCAGGATGCTATTAATATCAAAAGCACTCATATCTACCAAAGTGTTTCTAGATAACTCTTCACACCCCCAAAAATAAAGTAAGCTCATCATGCTGATTGAGGGTGATCTTGTCATCACAATACAAACTTGCAGTACTCATTGGATTAGAAAGGCTACTATCATGGCCTGAGCATTGGAAATTGAAATGACCCACTTTATAGCAAAGTTCACAAATAAAAGGATAGAGGGTACAAACCTTTTCACTAAGCTCATTGAGAGCCTTGTCCCACATTCTAGTTTCTTCATTCCTGTGGTGGATACAATATTCTTCTTTGATGTGATTCTGTTCACAAGGTCTAAGTGCTCCACAAAAGTTAACATGCTTATAAGAAATAGTACTTTCAAAAGTTTGAGCATGTTTATTACAATCATCAATAACAATATCACTTTCCATGCAAGTGTCTTTAAAAGGTTCATGATACACATCCCAATTTCCTTTGGGAACATTAATATGGGAAGCAAAGGCTCTAAAGAAATCAACCATAATTTGAGGATCAAGACCATATTTAGCACTAAGCTCTTGAAAATTAGCAGTTTCAGCGAAAGACTTAATGCAATCATAGTCATAATTTATACCTGATCCATTACCTTTGTTGCTATCCCAATCTTCGATATTTCTTTGAATTGTTTCGAGTAGATCCCACTTGGCGTCAACCTCCTTGCTTGTGAAAGACCCCTCAAAACAGGCATCTAGATAGTCCTTGTAATATCCTGAAAGCCTTGCATAAAAATTATTAATAGCAATATTACGGGGAAGCTCATGAATGGGACATTTGAGCATTAGTGACTTCAATCTTCCCCATGCTTGGGCAATGCTGTCTCCATCATGAGGATGAAAATTATAAATATAATTCCTATCTTTATGAATCTCACTAGAAGGATAGAATTTAGAATAAAAGAGAGGTATAATTTCCTCCCAGCTAATAGATTGGTCATCTTTAAGCGTCTTATACCATTCCGCTGCTCTGCCCTTTAGTTATAAAGAGAATAGCTTCCTCTTAACTTCACTTGTAGAAATACCTGCACACTTGAACAACTCGCATAATTCATGTATAAAGAGCAAATGATCACCAGGATGGACAGTTCCATCCCCTAAATAGCAGTTGTTCATAGCACGTTCAACAATTTTCATAGGTATTTTAAAAGGATGAGGATCACAAACATCATTAGAATTATCACATATGGGAGATAAAATATCATCAGAGCAAATTTTCTCCACTAAAGCTGGGGAACTAAAAATATCATGCTTATCAAAACCAGCTTCCCCAAGCTTAGACCTTTCTATAGCATTAGCAATAACGGTGTTCAAAAAATTCATACAAATAACATTGCTATTAGCATGCGAATAAAGCTCCAAAGGTTTTTCAATTTTCTCTTCGAACACTTCAAGTCGTAACTCAAGAAAAAATATTAACAAACTCTTTGTTTTCCATTAAGCCTAACTACTGAAAATAAAAACAAGAAACAAAAAGATATAATTGCAGAATCTAAAGGAAATAACTTCGAGCACTCACACACGAGGATGCGAGTACCTTTTACCTTACCTCCCCGACAATGGCGCCAGAAAAG
The DNA here is from genome assembly GCA_007115705.1 of Dactylis glomerata. Taxonomy (NCBI): domain Eukaryota; kingdom Viridiplantae; phylum Streptophyta; class Magnoliopsida; order Poales; family Poaceae; genus Dactylis; species Dactylis glomerata. Next base: position 649,416 of record QXEO01000762.1, read on the forward strand.
AGCTTGATGTCTACGCACATGTCTCTTCTTGTAGACAGTGTTGGGCCTCCAAGTGCAGAGGTTTGTAGAACAACAGCAAGTTTCCCAAACTAGATTGCCCCACACTATCACCTTGAGTGCACTACATGGTTCCAACAAACACCAACAATTCATAGAGACACTAGCCAAATAGACACACATAATGTGCACACTGTCACCTTCACATCACGGTACAAGGTGTCTCCTGAGATTACAATAATAAAGCACGGGAGTAGCATAATATATGAAGAATAGCATCTACCAATTCAACTAGATACAAAGCTCACGATCACATATAGATCACATCATGGGAGAGAGAGATGAACCACATAGCTACCAGTAGAGCCCTCAGCCCTGGGGGAGAACTACCCTATCCCGGCAGGGTGCCAGAACAGAGACTTCTTTCCTTCGAATCTCGTCGGTGGCGGCGGCAGAGCTACTAGACTTCTTCTAGAAAATTGCCGAACGATTTAGGGTTTTCACGTCGGAGGGAACTTATAGGCGGAAGGGCGGTGTCAGAGGTGGACCTCCACACCATAGGGTGGCATGCCCAGGGATCCACCCGCACCACCCCCTGGTGTGGTGGGTCCTTGGGCCCCCTCCAGCTCTCCTTCGGTCTTTGTCCTGTGTCCGGGAAAAATAGGAGGTTCGGGCTTCGTTTCATCCAATTCCGAGAATATTTCCTGCGTAACTTTTCTGAAACACAAAAACAGCAAAAAACAAAGAACTGGCACCGTGGCATCTCGTCAATAGGTTATTTCCAGAAAACGCATAAAAACGCCACGAAGTGTAACAAAACACAAAGCAACTAGTGCATAAACAAGCATGGATCATCAAAAATTATAGATATGTTTGAGACGTATCATCTACGCAGTATATAAATTTAGATGAGCAATGTCACCAATCCACTCGATAGCCGCCACACCTATTTGGTCGGAAAATCCAACCGCTAGCTAGCTCTTGGAGACCTTCCGTGCTGCATCGCTGATGATCTCACCGGTGGCTTCTCCGTTGGCCATTTGCGGGAGTCCACTACCTCCGTCGTGGCATCAAAGCCAGCCGCTGCCTTCCCGAAGGTAAAAGTTGTTCAAATCTTATGTATGACCAGATCTATGTGTTACATACATTTTGATGTTAAGTTGTGTTCTTGATTAGCTCACAATTTTGTTCTAAAACGTAGTGATTAGCTAGTTTACTCTCATATCTTAATGTGTATGACTGGATCTATGTATTTCATACATTTTGATGTGCATTCAACGGTTATGTGCTCTCCAATGCACTATATCTAAGTGCTACATAGTGTACATTTGCCTGAATTTACTTATGACCAGATCTTTGCCATTCATTATAGTAGATGATCTGTGTCTTACATATTCTTCATCGCGCTTGTTTACTTGTGATCAGATCTGTGCAAATTATTACATAGATTAGATATATTTGTTATATATTCTACATTAGCATGAGTGTTCACATGAGACTCAATATTTTCCCGCATGTTGACTTTACTATTTTTTTATAATAGGTATATTTTGGTGGCACTACATAAGATGGAATGGTTCCCGATCTTGACTCATGTTATTAGCATCGGCTAATAACATAGAGATGATGACATAAACAAGACTGAAGGCCTACGAGGTTTTGTACCTGTTAACATTTGCACCGGCAATTTGTTGAAAAGGTAGTACTTGCATTTTTATCTCTGTTAGCTCCACGCCAATACGTTGCAGGGAACTATTCCGCTTGTTTGCATCTCCATGTAGCTGACGATCTCCTCGCAGTAGCATTTTGCGGTAAGACGTACCACCAATCATTTGTCTTGCATTTAGCTATTTTAGCTTCGATATGCTTATATATTAAAAAATGTGCATAATTCCCTTCGAGTGGAGAGAAGAATTGCATTTATCTTCAGAGGGTTAACCACCGCTGTGACTGCGAGGAGTTCGTGTTGAAACAAGATACAACAAGGGCTATGCTACCAGAGTCTTGGGAAGACTGTGGTAGATAGGCACCTTACTTATCCTCTCCTGGAGACAAAAATGTAAATAAGAAATTATCTAATTTGTACATGTTCCTCATTTGTATAGCTAGGAAAGAATCCATGAAGAGTTAGAATTATATGTCTTGTTTGAATTATGCAAACAAATAATATTGATATCATAGTATTATTGCTTCTTGGTTCAACTTGGATACATCTGTTAGCATGTGCAGTGCTTCCAAAAAACATACCTTTAATTTAAAATAAACGTGTGAGAAATGAACTGAACGCATATAGAAAAGTACATAAGCCGTTCCCGATGTTTCTAGCCTACAGATGGTGGAGTGAAACTTGCCGTCTGCGAAGACCCTTCCATCCGTCAATGGTTACTAAAGACAAGTGTTTGTGAAGTAGAACCTATCGCACACGCTTTTTATAACCGTATGCGTTGTGATGCTACATTGCACACCCTTGCATAGTGACAGTTGTATCAATCATGTGTGATGGTCCATTTTAGCCATGTGTGATGGCTTGTTCTGTACTAGTGACCACATGCTTCTACACACTTTAAGTGACTGTAAGCTGAGTCATGTATCAATAAAATAGATATTTGGAGCTAACTATTATATTCTGTTGGTTATAGATTGGATATAAATGATACAATATATCGTTTTATTTTTTTTCAAAAAAGGGAAATCTCAGCATCAATGGATGCATACAACCATTTATTCCAAGCAGTTGGCTCTAATAATAAACTTGCTCTCATCTTCGGCACGTCATGCCATCTGAATTACTCCACAACCCACCACACTATACCACAGCAATGTCCAATGGCTACCCTCCACACTAGCACCACTGTAAGTTTCCTTACGTGTACTATACTGTGCTTACTATATCGTACGGACTGTCCCCACGAGTCACGTGGGTGGTGTGACTGGTACTAGGACAGAACAAGTGAGCAGTCAGCTTTACCAAATTAAGCATCGTATGGTATACTAGGTCGGTGCATCAGATGGTCCCACGTGACGCGACAGCAAATCGAGAACGGCGAAGCAACAGCGCGCTGCTCATTCAACACGATACTCGTGATATTACATCCGATAATACTACTACTAGCAGTATGTCGCAAGGACACACAAATGTACAAAGAGTAGCCGATGCGGCGCGGTATCAACTCCGTCTCCGACTGCCAAGAAAGATTTATTTCGTGCGGCCTGAGTGTTTGAATTGACCAGCGAACAACTCCTGCATGGAGATCAAATTGGTTAAACGAGGGAACAGAAGATTATCTGGTTAACAATGGGATCGATGGGAGCTTTTTTTTTTTTTGAAAATCAATACCACATATATTTATAGCAACAAATAGTACATGGTAGAGTTACACGACCTGTCTTTGACGATTACAAAATAAAGTCTAAAAGAAACTAGCAAATCTTCGAGATCTTCAAATTCTTTCTTCTTCCATGACGCAATCTTGTACTTTTCTGAAGGCAGCCCAAGATAGATACCAAACCATAAACCTGTAAATACCAATGGAGGTTCTCCCATAATTTTAATTTGAGCCGCAATGCCAAGGCTACGTGCATGCGCGCAACCATTGAAGTAGTCAATCCACATCGGCAAGAGTACCAACACCAGTATGTCAGGGCAAAATAACCGGACAACTTGATCGCCGTCGCTGGGGAGTCGAGGGTACGAATCACCATTGTCGAGGATGTAGCCGCCAGGACAAATACTGCGAGGATAATTCTCCTCGCGGCAACCAAGAGAAAAGATCCAAAATCGATCTGGCGAAGCAAGATCTGAAGGACCATACCTAAAGGAGTTTAATCTTCCAACACCACCATTGACGTCGGGAGGAAGATCTCGTCGTCGATCGAAGGGTCGGAGATCAATTATTGTCGATGATGCCATCTCCATTGACAGAGGCCACAAGAAGATGGCTACTAAACCCTAATCTAATTTTGTAAAAAGACTACTTTTATCAAAACCTTCACTCATAGATCAGGTTCCCCACTCCTCCTGACACCGGCGAGGCCGGCCGGAATGGGATCGATGGGAGCTGGTACATCTCATATATGTCATCATGCCTTGTATTCTGTTCATATCAAATATAAGATGTTTTAGCCTTTCTAGAGAACATATATATAGCCAGTTGGTATACTAAAAAGTGCCTATATATATGTTATTAAAAAACATTAAAACATTTTATAATTTAGAACGGAGAGAGTACTTACAAATTATCCTCAAAATGAAGTAATACCTTTGCAAGATAGCACTAGCAGGCGATGCTAGCTACAGGTGTAGCTCCAGGTCCAGCGTCTCGCCGCCATGGCTGGCCTCGGAGACCCTTACCACGCCGTCTCCACCGCCGGATGAGTCCGGGAGCAGCGCGCGCTCCGGCAAGCGTGCAGCCCGGCCGCCCCACCTCTCGAACCTGCAGGCATCCGCGGCAGGCGCGCCAGCCCCGTGCGAGCCGATGTTTGTGCACATGGACCGGCCGGAGGCATATTCGCACGGCGGCCCGGTGTACGGCGCTGTGGCGAACAGGGTGGCGCCACCGAATGAGCCATCGCCATAGGGGTCGTTGAAGCAGCCGACGCGGTCCTTGCGGTGCGCATTCTGGTGGCCGCCGAGCGCCTGTGACTTGAGGAACGTCTTGTCGCAGAAGAGGCACTGAAACAACCGGACCGTCTTGCCGTCTACGCGCGCCGCCGGCACCGTCTGCACATGGAACCACGACGGCGTGCCCTTCTCCATCAAGGTATACTACCAATTTAGCTCAGGTAGCTGCTGGCTTGCTGTGTCAGTGGCCCAGTGCCACCAATTACATGCTACCGCACTAGAATATTGGTGACAGAACAGATGATAGATATGCTAGGAAGGTAGCGGCGGCGCTCCTGGAATAGGAAACGTCGAATCGAGCTATGGACTTAGATCGAGCTGTGGGGAAGGGCAGAAGAAATGATGTGTATAAATAATGGCGAATCCTCCCGGGTGAGAGGGATAGGGCAGCTACAGGACTGCTGGCTCGTGAATTTTTGACATGGATACCAGAGGCGAGCAGCTCAGACCATCCACACCCACTCCGTTGATTTTTTTCGAAACGGATGCCTGGCCTCTGCATCAGAGCGATGCACACGGCCATTTATTAAAACTCAGAAGTATCAAGCTACAAAGTAACAAAGTTTATAACACCCTCATGGATCGCATAAAGTGACGACATGGATGAGCCAGCGGAACAATAAATACATAGACACCCTACGCATCTTATATTCTATTAGTATGCTGCCAGCCACCCTGGTCAAAGATAGCCCGAACGACCGCCAATCAACCGAGTACATCCAATATTCATAAATTGCCGCTGATCCTCGGGTAAGAGAAGGGACCATATGTGGATCCAATAAGTAGCCCTATGCATAACCTGCAAAATTGATCGCGACCAGCATTGTTGAAAATAACATCATTGCGACAATTCCACATTGCCCAAATGAGTGCACAAACACCAACCCGAATCCTTTCTTTAGTTTTTTTTATCAATACCATTGAGCCATTGCCCGAATATTTTTTTTATGTTAGCCGGTGGAGGAATATTAAAAGTAAAATGTACTACTTGCCAAACCATTTTAGCAAACGGACATCTGATGAAGAGATGTTCCACCGTTTCATGAGAAGTACATAATGCACACTTAGGACATCCTGACCAGCTTCTTTTCAATAAGTTATCTTTGGTTAAAATTACCTTCTTATGAAGGAACCACATGAAGATCCTTAATTTCAGTGGTACTTTCATCTTCCATAAATACTTCTGCAAATACTTTGTGTGATCATTTAAAAAATCAGCATACAAAGATTTCACTGAAAATACCCCTGATGTCGTTAGACGCCACTTAAAACAACCTGGTTCATTAGTGAGATGGACACTCATCAACCGCTGCACTAGATTCAGCCAAGAATCCCATTTATCATCTTGTAGTACTCGTCTAAAACCAATATTTAGAGGAGTAGAGGACAATACATCAGCCACTCTAACATGATTGTGTCTAACCAAATTATTTAGAGCAGGATATTGAGATGATAGCGGCGTATCCCCCAGCCACGTATCTTCCCAGAAACAAATATCTTTCACTATAAAAATGTGTTGACTAGTGGCCATCTCGTAATGACCACGGAAAAACTGGTCATAGATTTATGACCAACTCGTATCAAATGGTCGTAAGCAATTCGGGAGGGTTCAAAGTCTTAACCGTTATGACCAATTTACACTAAAAGGTCATAATGTTCAGACACAAAATGGTCATAACATATATAATTGAATTTCACATATTATTTTAATTGATTTTCTACCGCTTATGACCAATTTAAATGGTCGTAACACCATAATCAGGGTGACTAGGCGTCCACCTCAGCAATCATGTAACGTGTCAGCGTCTAGGTGTCATCTATGCTTACATGGTAGTGCTGACAGGAGAAACCAACCATTGACTTTGACTAATATATGACATGTGGGTCCCAGACAAAGCAGCCACACCATCCTGATAGGTGGGTCCCATGGCACCCAACTCTATCCACTTACGTGCGGGTCTCATGCACCCACCTTACACATGGGTCCCACCCACCCACCCCCGTACACCCGGGTCCCACCCACCCCCTTACACCCAGTCCCACCCACCCCACCCCCTTACACTCGGGTCCCACCCACCCCTTACACCCAGGTCCCACCCACCCCCTTTCACCCTGGTCTGACCCACCCCCTTACCCCCTTACACACGGGTCCCACCCAACCACCCCTTACACGCAGGTCCCACCTACCCCCACCCCCTTACACGCAGGTCCAGCCACGACCTGACAGGTGGGTCCCACCGCCCGAGCTGACAGGTGGGTACCACCCCAACCTGCTAGGTGGGTCCCACCCTGACCTGCTAGGTGGGTCCCACCCGGACCTGCCAGGTGGGTCCCGCCCAGACCCATTTCAACAATCCAGCCTGACCAAATATTTTCTCTAAAAAACGAGTTTAGTGGGGGTTCAAACTCAAGATCTCCACCACAACCCACCCACACTTCAACCATCCCACCACAACACCACTTGTGTCTAATATGGAGCTTGGTTATTTTCATATTGAGCCTGCGATGTAGATGGGCCTAGGCTAATGTCCCTTAGCCAATATGGCTTTGTAGTGGACCGTTTCAAGAAAAAAACTTGGGCTCCCATAAGTTTTAGCCCAAATAGATTATATAGATATTTTTGTTTTCACAAACAACTAAACATATATTTCAAATAACATCTTAGTAAAATTTGCATACAATGTCAGAACGAGATGATCCAAAAATCAAATGAGTTCATCCCTATAAGAAACATAACTTTTCGTGTCGGTCAATTTTCTATTTTATTGAATTATTTTGAAAAAACATATGTTATTTTCAAAATATGGTCAAAACAAAGGACTTCACTGTCGTAGGTAGGTTTGCAATCTTGCAAAGATATTAGTGGATTTCTATTGAAATAGCAACTTGTGCATCTAAAAATCATTTTTTAAAAAAATTATGTGGAAACTATTACGCACTTGTAGTTCAAATTGGCCTCGCTTCCTGCTAAATCGACAAAAAGTTGTCAAAAATATGAAAAATACCTCTACTAATTTACCATTGCAACCAATTGATCAATTGTGCATATAATGTGTTCTAATATTTTTAGACATTGGGTTGATCGAATTATCATGGTGAACTTTGGTAGTTGCTTCACAAAAAAACTCATTTTTGCCACCTGGAAAATGGAAAATGGCTTTTTAGTGCAAAGAAAATGAAAATTTCCTATACAAACATTGTTTGTCATTCCGAGTCGAACACTTGTGCACAATATAGAATCATTTGAACAAATTATACCATGATTGTGACCATGACATCGATTGTTTAGCTTAAAAGTCAAGAATATTCATACATGGTAGCTCTTTTGTAGATATGGATGGAATCTTGTGAAAACTTTGGTAGATCTATGATAAAATAGAAAGTTGTGCACCTAAAAAATATTTTTTTCAAAAAATTGTGAGCAAACTATGAAGCACTTGTAGTTCAAATTAGACCCGCTTCTAGCTAAATTAGCAAAAAGTTATCAAAAAATTAGAAAATAACTAAAAATGGTTTGTTGTTCAACCAACTGCTGAATTTTAAACACTGAGTGGTCTAGTATGTTTGGAGTATGTTTTGGTCCAATTGTCAAATTGGATTTTGGTAGCTCCTTCACAAAAACATCGATTTGTGGCACTCAGAAAATGAAAAATGACTTTTTCATGCAAAGAAAATGAAAACTTCCTTCAGCAACATTGTTTGTCATTCTGAGTCGAACACTTTTGCACAATATAGGATCATTTGAACAAACTATGTCATGATTGTGGCCATAACATTGGTAGTTTGGCATAAAAGTTAGGAATCTTCATACATGATAGCTCTGTTTTGGAAACACTTTTAAAAAAAAATTAATATTCCAAGTTTGTTATTTTTCCTTGCAACTAGGTCACATAGCATGATGCAACACAAAGGTTTTCTATTTTTTGATTTTTTTGAATTTCTTATTTCCATATTAAAAGGCGTTCAAAACGGCGGCGCGAATGTTCTTAGATCTGGGTGGAATCTTCTAAAACTTTTTGTATATCTATGATAAAATAGCACTTGTGCATCTAAAAATAATTTTTTCAAAAAATTATGAGCAAACTATAAAGCACTTGTAGTTCAAATTGGGCCCGCTTCCAACTGAATTGGCAAAAAGTTGTCAAAAAATAAAAAATACCTACAAATAGGATATTGCTCAACCAAGTGCTGAATTGTAAACCCTAAGTGATCTACTATTTTTGGATATTATTTTGGTCCAATTGTCAAATTGAATTTTGGTAGCTCCTTCACAAAAATATCGATTTGTGGCACTGAGAAAATAAAAAATGATTTTTGTGCAAAGAAAACGAAAACTTCCTTCAGTAACATTGTTTGTCATTCCAAGTCACATACATTCGTATAATATAGGATCCTTTTATCAGCTACGAACACCCTAATTTTTATGTATTTTTTTGCCGTTTATAAGAATATAAGGAAACTTGTTTTCAACCAATCAGAGGATTGATCCAGACAACGCACGGATCACCCCACCGAGCATGCCTAAACCGTAAGATGATCTCCATCCAACGACCCATATTCTCCTCCTTGCCCGAGCTCACCAACCCTCCTAACAAAACCGGACCCGCAAACCCTAGTCGAGCCCCATCTCGCCTCCACCCTTCCCCTCTGCCCAAATCCAGATCCACCGCCACCCATCCTTCCCCTCCGCCCAGGCCGCGCCTCTCGACGCCAAGCCCGCAACGATCCTGATCCATGTACCCTCCGGTCGCCTGCCTCCCGTCCGACGGCAGTAGCGCGTTGCTGGCAGATCCGAAGGGGGCGCCATCAGGGGCGATGGCGGTGGCAGGGGCCGAGGAGGGGAGGGGCGGTGGCGGGAGGCCGGATCAGCAGCCCCGCGCATCCTCGAGGAAGCTGGTGCAGGGACTCAAGTGGATCCTCGGCCTGGGCTAGCCTCATCGTCCCCCTTGGCCATCATAATGACTGATGGTGCCGGTGTTGATATATAGATCACCGACCAGTTGGGAACCCCAAGAGGAAGGTATGATGAGCACAGCAGCAGTTTTCCCTCAGTAAGAAACCAAGGTTTATCAAACCAGTAGGAGAAAGCCAAACTTAAGAAGGTGATGCTTGCTAGCTAAGTGACACTCCAACAAGGGCGCCATTAATGATACTTGTTAGCGGGTCTTCAACTAGTAGCAACGCGGAACCTGCACACAACACAACCAAATACTTTGCTCCCAACTTACGATGAGGTTGTCAATCTCACCGGTTTGCTGTAAACAAAGGTATGAGCGTATCGAGTGGAAAGCAATAGTAGTATGCGAGAAAGTAAACAGTGCGAGTAAAGTAAACAGGTGATAACAATGTAAAGGAAATTGGACCGGGGTCCACAGTTCACTAGTGGTGTCTCTCCATAAAATAAATAACAACATGCTGGGTAAACAAATTACAGTTGGGCAATTGATAGAATAAAGATAACGTGCATATGTCACAAGGATCACTATGAGATTTACTCTGGGCATTACAACAAGATACATAGACCGCCATCCAACTGCATCTATGACTAATAATCCACTCGCGGGGAATCATCCGAGGACCCCGAAAGTATTAAGTTGCGAACAACAGATAACTGCATTAAGCAAAGTGTGTAATGTAAACAAAGCATATGTCCTTGGACATAAGAATGTTGTTTTCTCCCTAGTGGCAACAGCACATCTACAACCTTAGAGGTTTCTGTCACTCCCCCAGATTAAATAAAGGCATAAATCCAACTATCGAGCATAAATACCCCCTCTTGGAGTCACTAATATCTACTTGGCCAAGATAGCTACTAACAACAAAGAGGATGCAAGATCATAAACAACATAGAGATAACATAAGATAATATTCAGCAAATCAACTCAATCATAACACCAATATTTGTCGGATCCCAACAAACACAACATGTAGAATTACATAACGGTGATCTCGATCATGTAAGGCAGCTCACGAGATCTAAACATGAAGCACATGGTGGAGAAGACAACCATCTAGCTACTGCTATGGACCCATAGTCCAAGGTAGACTACTCACTAATCACGCCGGAGGCAAGCATGGCGATGAAGAAGACCTCCGGTGGCGATTCCCCTCTCTGGCAGGGTGCCGGGAAGAGCTTCTGGACCCTCCTGACCTCAGGTCAATGACGATGGCGGATCGCGATGTGTTTCTGGAAAATTGATTGGGTCCTTAGGTTTTTCCCGTCGGGGGTCTTTATAGGCGAAGGGGCAGCGTCAGAAGTGGACCAGGGCGGTCACACACGTAGGGGGCGTGGCCAGGGGCTGGGCCGCGCCGCCCTGTTGTGTGGCCATCCCGTGGCCCCCCTCTGTCTCCTCTTCGGTCTTCTGGAAGCTTTGTTAAATAATAGGAGGTTTGGCTTTTGTTTCGTCCAATTCCGAGAATATTTCCTGTGCAACTTTTCTGAAATACAAAAACTGCAGAAAACAGGAACTGGCACTGTGGCATCTTGTTTATAGGTTAGTTCCAGAAAATGCATAAAAACGCCACAAAGTGTAACGAAACACTAAGCAAATGGTGTAAAAACAAGCATGGAGCATCACAAATTATAGATACGTTTGAGACGTATTAGCATCCCCAAGCTTAACTCCTGCTCATCCTCGAGTAGGTAAGTGATAACAAAAGAAATAATTTTTGAGGTGACATGCACCTACACAATCTTGATCATCTATGTAAAGCATTGAGTGCTGGGATCAAAAGAACTTAAACATGGGCATGAAAGATATAATCTTGATAGAAGAAACTTAGCAACCATGTTATAACATGAAAAAGAACACAAATGAAAGATCATGAAAAATGAAACAATGAAAGTCAAACGTGTGTTCAAATCATATGGAAAAACATAGCAAATGGTTTTCAGCTTGTCCTTCATGAGAGAGCAAAACATAAATGCATAGGACACCTTCAAGTTTAGGAGGGCGACTAGATACATGTAATTCAAGAACAAGTGAAACCATAGTCATGAATCAATCAATGAAAACTTTGGGATAATGCACATTATACTAAGAATGACAACTATGCTCTCTTAGATGGTGCATAAAGATAGAAGGTGGTGACTCAACATAAAAGTAAAAGAAAGGCCCTTCGCAGAGGGAAGCAGTGATTGCAAGTTTTATAAACCTTCAAAAATTATGGTATTTACTAGCTTTGAGCTCTCATTGCCCCCATCATAAGCATCTTGAATGGTTAAAGTTAATGCGAATACAATTATGAAGCATATGCTTCACAAATCATAAGTTGAAAACCTCGCGTCCTGTGAAGTACGAATACACAAACCTCATGCTACTCAACTTAGAGTCCCAAGAAAGCTCTTGTCATTGTAAGTATACATGTATCATCGAGAACCGCCAACGGGGTACCTCCTGCCCGATGACATGGAACAAGCCCACATCAAAATGACAAGACAAATAGACAATGAACACCTCGACATCTCTTTTATTTACCATTGGTATAGCTTTTTATTTTGAGATGCGTCGTCGAATGTTCACTATGGGCATGCTGTAAATTTCCACCATGAATTATGCATGGCTTAGATTAGCGGCCCAGGCGTTTCTCTAACACGTATACAAACTCCATGATCCCACACGATTCTCAAATTATTTCACATTGCGAGTATCCATAAACAAAAGATCATGATATCAACTCAAATAAGAAGTGCAATGTTGAAACCTTACCCCATGACATCATGGTTTGGCTAATTTCCAACTTACAACTTGCAAGCATAACAACTCAACATAAGAGAGCCACAATGTCAAATTTTTAAGAACGAGAAAAATAAAGTGTGCCATCAGGTTCGTGAGAGCTTTACTGACCAATTTTCGCATAACACCAAAAAGAGTTTAATTTGAAGGATAGATAAAAGCAAGTCAAATGTACTTTGGAGTAGCAAATTGCTAATAGGGATGTATGGTGGACACATTGGAACAACTTGGTTTTTGGGAGTTGGATGCACAAGTAGATCTCATACTCAGTACAAAATGAGGGCTAACAAAAGACTGGGAGCGACCAACTAAGAGAGCAATAACGGCCATAATCATGCATAGCGACAAAGCAACATTAAAAGAAGCATAAGATAGCATCAAAAGTCAAAAACTAAATAATCATAGAGGCTTATGGCAACTTTGTATGAGTCAAACATGTGTGAGCATGCACCAAGTCAACCCAAATAAAGCATCAAAGGACAAAACCAAATTAATGCTTCCAAATAATAAAAACAACGCATGATTTTTCAAAGGCTCATTAAGCAATCTCAGTCATTTGAGACAAGTCATGCTACAGCAAAACCACTAAGCATACTATCAAAATGACATCAAGCATGACATGCAAAAGTCTAAGCCGTAGTCTAAACAAGCTCCTTTTTGTACCACTTTTTTGCATGAAAATTTTTCTCTTTTCCAACACCATTCGAACCTTTTTAAAACAACTCTTTTGATGAAAACCAACATGGACTAGAGGTCAAAATACACCTTGATATACAGATTTAAGAAGATCTATACACAAATCAAGGTGAAAAACAAAAACTATACGTAGTAGCAGAAAAAGAGAACACTCGTTGAACGATAGGAGTGAAAAACGGAGTGTTCTTGGCAAATGAAAAGCAAGGCAACTTCTCCAAAAGAAATTTGTTGGGGTCCAACCATTTATTGCAGCAAAGAAAACAAAACAAAACTGAAAACTAAAACAACTGACGCTCCAAGAAAAATGCATAGTGCATGAAGCAATAAAAATATAGTGTGTTGAAAGGTGACCTAATTTTTGCCGATGAAGAAGGGGTGCCTCGGGGGCATTGCTGGCGCGTGGGTGACGGCACCAGAAGATTCCTTGTGCATGGTGAATGACCAGCCAGTTGGGAACCCCAAGAGGAAGGTATGATGAGTATAGCAGCAAATTTTCCCTCAGTTAAGAAACCAAGGTTTAATCGTTCTTGGAGAGGAGAGACAGACGACTGAAGGTGATGCAGACTGGCTTAGTAACACTCCAACAAGGGTGCCGTTTAACGATTCTTGTTGACTCGTCTTCGGCCAGAAGCAACGTGGAACCTACACACAACACAACCAAGTACTTCGTTCCCAACTTGCGATGAGGTTGTCAATCTCACCGGTTTGCTTGAAACAAAGGTTATGAGCGTATCGAGTGGAAAACAATAGAGTATGCGAGTAAAGTAAACAGTGCGAGTAAACTAAACAGGTGATAGCAATATGATGGAAATAGGACCGGGGTCCAAAGTTCACTAGTGGTGTCTCTCCATAAGATAAATAACACATGCTGGGTAAACAAATTACAGTTGGGCCATTGATAGAATAAAGATAAACGTGATATGTCAAGAAGATCACTATGAGATTTACTCTGGGCATTACAACAAGATACATAGACCACCATCCAACTGCATCTATGACTAATAATCCACTTGTGGCGAATCAATCCGAGAACTCCACAAGTATTAAGTTGCGAACAACAGATAATTGCATTAAGCAAAGTGTGTAATGTAAACAAAGCATATGCCCTTGAGCATATGAATGTTGCTTTCTCCCTAGTAGCAATAGCACATCTACAACCTTAGAGGTTTTTGTCACTCCCCCAGATTAAATAGAGGCATGAACCCACTATCGAGCATAAATATCCCCTCTTGGAGTCACTTGCAACTACTCGGCCAAGATAGCTACTAACAACGGAGAGCATGCAAGATCATAAACAACATAGAGATAACAAAAGATAATATTCAGTACAGCAACTCAATCATAAACACCAATATTCATCGGATCCCAACAAACCAAACATGTAGAATTACATAACGGTGATCTCAATCATGTAGGGCAGCTCATGAGATCTAAACATGAAGCACATGGTGGAGAAGACAACCATCTAGCTACTGCTATGGACCCATAGTCCAAGGTAGACTACTCACTCATCGCTCCGGAGGCAAGCATGGCGATGAAGAAGACCTCCGGTGGCGATTCCCCTCTCCGGCAGGGTGCCGGGAAGAGCTTCTGGACCCTCCCGATCTTCGGGTCGACGGCGGCGGCGGATCGCGATGTGTTCTGGAAAACTGATCAGGTACTTAGGTTTTTTCCGTCGGGGGGTCTTTATAGGCGAAGGGGCGATGTCAGAGGAGGGGCCAGGTGCCCTCACGCCAGGGTGGCGCGGCCCAGGCCCTGGCTGCGCCAGCCCTGTGTGTGTGGCCCTGGTGGCCCCCCTCCTACTCTCCTTCGGATCTCTGGAAGCTTCCGGGTAAAATAAGACTTCAGGAACTTGTTTCGTCCAACTCCGAGAATATTTCCTATGTATCACTTCTGAAACACAAAAACAGCAGAAAACAGGGAACTGGCACTGTGGCAACTCGTTAATAGGTTAGTTCCGGAAAATGCATAAAAGTGCCACGAATTGTAACGAAACATTAGGCAAATGGTGTAAAAACAAGCATGGAGCATCAAAAATTATAGATACGTTGGAGACATATCAAGCATCCCCAAGCTTAACTCCTGCTCGTCCTCGAGTAGGTAAGTGATAACAAAAGAATAATTTTTGAGGTGACATGCACCTACACAATCTTGATCATATATGTAAGCATTTGTGAGCTGGGATCAAAAGAACTTAAAACATGGGCATGAAGATATAATCTTGACAATAAGAACTTAGCAACCATGTTGTAAACATGCAAATGAACACAAACAAAAGATCATGAAAATGAAACAATGAAAGTCAAACGTGTGTTCAAATCATAAGGAAAAACATACAAATGGTTTTCAGCTTGTCCTTCAAAGAGAGCAAAACATAAATGCATAGGACACCTTCAAGTTTAAGAGGGCGACTAGATACAAATAATTTAAGAACAAGTGAAACCAACAATATGAATCAATCAATGAACTTTGGGACAATGCATATTACACTAAGAATGACAACTATGCTCTCTTAATGGTGCATAAAGAAAGAACGTGGTGACTCAACATAAAAGTAGAAGAAAGGCCCTTTGCAGAGGGAAGCAGTGATTGCAAGTTTTATAACCTTAAAAAATTATGGTACTTACCGGCTTTGAGCTCTCATTGCCCCCATCATAAGCATCTTGAATGGTTAAAGTTAATGCGAGAATAATTATGATGCATATGCTTGACAAATCATAAGTTGAAAACCTCGTGCCCCGTGAATACGAGTACCCAAACCTCATGCTACTTTACTTAGAGTCCCAAGCAAGGCTCTTGTCATTGTAAGTATATGCATATCATTGAGAACCGCCAATGGGGTACCTCCGTGCCCGATGACATGGAACAAGCCCACACCAAAATGACAGGACAAGCAAACAATGAACACCTTGACATCTCTTTTATTTGCCATTTGTTTAGCTTTTTATTGTGAGATGCGTCGTCGAATGTTCACCATGGGTATGCTGCAAATTTCCACCATGAATTATGCATGGCTTAGATTAGCGGCCCGGTGTTTCCCTAACACATATACAAACTCCATGATCCCCACAAGATTCCCAATTCATTTCACACTGCGGGCATCCATAAACAAAAGATCACGATATCAACTCAAATAAGAAGTGCAATGTTGAAAGCTTGCCCATGACTGCATGGCTAGGCTAGTCTCCAACTTACAACTTGCAAGCATAACAACTCAACATAAGAGACCACAATGTCAAATTTTTAAGAACAGGAATAAGTAAAGTGTGCCTTCTGGTTCATGAGAGCTTTACTGACCGAATTTCGCATAACACTGGTAAGAGTTTAATTTGAAGAGAAAATAAAAGCAAGTCAAATTTACTTGGAATAGCAAATTGCTAGTAGGTATGTATGGTGGACACTTTGGAAAACTTTGGCTTTTATGAGTTGGATGCATGAGTAGAGCTCATACTCAGTACAAGGCGAGGGCTAGCAAAAGACTGGGAGCGACCAACTAAGAGAGCAATAATGGCCATAATCATGCAAAGCGACAAAGCGACATTAAAAGAAGCATAAGATGGCATCAAAAGTCAAAAAATAAATAATCATAGAGGCTATTGGCGACTTTGTAAGAGTCTAACATGTGTGAGCATGCGCCAAGTCAACCCAAATAAAGCATCAAGGAGAAAACCAAAATAATGCTTCCATACAATAAAAACAACGCATGATTTTTTCAAATGCTCATTAAGCAATCTTAGTTTTTTGAGACAAGTCATGCTACAGAAAAACCACTAAGCATACTATCAAAAAGACATCAAGCATGACATGAAAAAGCCTAAGCCGCAGTCTACAGAAGCTCCTTCTTGTACCACTATTTTGCACAAAGCTTTTTCTCTTTTCCAACACCATTTGAAATTTTTATAAACACCTCTTTTGATGAAAACCAATAAAGATCAGAGGCAAAAATACACCTTGATGAAAAGATATAAGAAGATCTGAACGCAAATCAAGGCGAAAACGAAAACCAAAAGCAGTAGCGGAAAAAGAAGAACATCCGGTGAAATTGTAAGAATGAAAAACGGAGTGTTCTTTGCAAATGAAAACGAGTACATCTCCTCCAAAAGAAATTTGTTGGGGTCCAACCATTTATTGCAGCAAACGAACAAACTAACTAACTCAGAAAACTAAAATAACTGACGCTCCAAGAAAAACACATAGTGCATGAAGCAATAAAAATATAGTGTCTTGAAAGGTGACCTGATTTTTGCCGATGAAGAAGGGGTGCCTCGGGGGCATCCCCAAGCTTTGATGCTTGTACTTCTTGGATATTTCTTCGGGTGATACATGGGCATCCCCAAGCTTGAGCTTTTGTCCATTCTTCAACTCATCTCATCATTCTCCAATCCCTACACTTGAAAACTTCCTTCATACAAAACTAAACACAATTCTATTAGCAACATTAGTGCAAGCATAACATATAATCAACCTCTTTTTGCTTCAGGTTTCAACTCAAAACCACCACATATATAGCAAAAACTACTGTAGCAACTTCTCAAAAAGTTCCATGATCAAAAGAACTCAAAAGAAAGCGATATAGTGGCAAACACAAATATTGGCAGAAATCTGTCAAAACTGAACAGCTGACAGAGGTCGCATTTTTGAGGGGTTTTCTTTTGCACAAATCAAAAAGTGTTCAACTAACAAACGTTTGGATATAACCTGGGGCATATGTACAAGAAATCGCAGGTCCAAAAGATATACAGAGAATTTATACAAATTTTTACGGTGTAGCACCGAAAACAGTTTCAGGACAGCAACATCCCCAAATCTTTACCTCACTCAAATTAGAGGCTTCTCTTGGCACAAAAACGAAATAAACAAGATAAGGAGCGGTCATTACAGTAGTAATGACTTCCAAGACTCAAATAAAAGAAAAAGTACTGAAAGTAAAACATTGGGTTATCTCCCAAGAGTGCTTTTCTTTAACGCCTTTGAGCTAGGCGCAGAAAATTGCGAACCAAGTATTTTCAGAAGAAGCATTAAGATCAACTGCAGAGGTCTTGTCAATAAGGCATTGTATTTCATCCACATAAGTTTTAGAAGACCCTTTGTGATCATGCTTTGGTTCACTCAAATCACAAAAAAAAATTTTGGGACAGATCCAGTCAAAATTATTTTTGAAAGCTTCACACAATCCCAAAAGCTTGCTAGGTATAGGTATTTCGGCTCCTTCATCGTTAGTACAAATAACCTTTATAGGTGAACCTAGTTTATTAAACCGTTTAAGAACTTCTTAGCTTCAATAGCGACATCTTTAAATTCTAGGCGCAAAGCTTCCAAAATAAAAGCTTTCTTTTTAGGATCTTCAATTTCATGAAGCTTAAGGAACATGTATTGCATAAAAGGATTAAGACTAGCAAACCTAGTTTCCAACATGTGAATCAAATAAGTAGAAGCAACTTCAATACTAGGAGCTAGCTCAACCAAAGATTTCTTCTCAACTTCCTCATGCATACTAATGTGATTAAAGAACTCCTCAATGTTACTTTTGCCAATAATCGAACCACTACCTACTGAGAGGTCCTCCAGAACGTACTTAGGGATCAACATGATGAACTAAAAGTAAAGAAATAACAACTACCAAGGATTCTAAATTTTTTTGGGTTTTTGATGTAAAATGATGCAGGTAAAATAAATAAAGTAAAGCAAAGCAATAACAAAGTAAAGGATGTGTGTAAGAAAACTCCCCTCGCAGAAGTCTTCTACTTCCTCCCCGGCAACGGCGCCAGAAAATTAGCTGCTGGCGCGTGGGTGATGGCACCAGAAGATTCCTTGTGCGTGGTGAATGACCAGCCAGTTGGGAACCCCAAGAGGAAGGTATGATGAGTATAGCAGCAAATTTTCCCTCAGTTAAGAAACCAAGGTTTAATCGTTCTTGGAGAGGAGAGACAGACGACTGAAGGTGATGCAGACTGGCTTAGTAACACTCCAACAAGGGCGCCGTTTAACGATTCTTGTTGACTCGTCTTCGGCCAGAAGCAACGTGGAACCTACACACAACACAACCAAGTACTTCGTTCCCAACTTGCGATGAGGTTGTCAATCTCACCGGTTTGCTTGAAACAAAGGTTATGAGCGTATCGAGTGGAAATCCTCTTGGCTTCCACTGCATCTTTGATATAGAACCACTTGGTTCTCCACCCCTGGACAGATGCGGCAAAGGAAAACTTGAGGTACTGCGCTTCGGGGCGCACAGAGACAACGGCTCCGCCCAATTCAGGCTTTCTAGCCAAGGAAACATTGGGGCGAAGCCGGAAGATTGACCTCCAGAGAAGAAAGTGGGGCTCAATGCCCAAGAATGACTCGCAGAGAGTCACGAAACAAGCAATATGAAGAAGGGAGTTTGGTGTGAGCTGGTGGAGCTGCACACCGTAGACAAAGAGGAGCCCACGGAGAAACTCGTGGGAAGGAAGAGAAAGACCGCGGAGGAGGAAAGCAAGAAACATTACCTGATAGCCGCTCGGGGGCTGCGGGATCCGCTCAGTACTGGGAAACTTGATGGAATCCTGGGTGGAGATGAGGCCATCCGCCCTGGCCTTTTCCACCTCCTTCGGCGTGATGGCAGAGCGTACAAAGTTGGTTGTAGAGGAATTCTTTGCCATGATGTTCTTGGTGGCTAGGTGCTTCACGCGCATCTATCGCACCGCGCTTGGGGGCTATGCACGAACAGAGAGAGGAGAAGATATCGGCAATGGAGGCGGCGGAGGGAACGAGCTGGTAAACAGTAAAATCCCCCACTACGCCCCTTATATACCTTCTGGGAGAAGGATCGTGGGCTGAGACGTGGCGCAAAGAGCGGAAAAGGCAGCCCACTAACGGTCAAAAATCACAAAAATTACAGTACTGCCCATAAAATGGTTCGCACTCATACAGAGTGATGTGTTCATTGACGTCATAAAGAAGATGATATAAGAAAGAAGAAGGATGGCGCCGACAGGTACAAAATTTATAGACAAGATTATATGTGAAGGATTTTCGATTATAACCTTGGGGGCTACTATTATCAAAGATATTGAAAGTATCTCGAGTTGAAGTATGATGGACCACACTATATTTTGAGCCTATACTCGAAAAAGTGTTTTTTCGACTATAGCCTCGGGGGCTACTCCCATCGGGAGCGCTGAGCGCGCACCCGACGATATTTCTTGGTAAAGCATTGTGCAGAAGTGTTACTCCCATCGGGAGCGAGTTTTATGGTTGTTGAAACCTGAATATTTTCAATCAAAGTTTGACTGCGACATAAGATTCTCGAGTTGCGTTATCGCAACGAAACTCGAATGCCGTGATTTATCACGAAGGTAAGACCCCGGGATCCGTCCTATGCGGCCTGGTATACGCACATGGATGCGCTCTGTTGGTATGTATCCGTGTCTACGACGCGAAGAAAATCCTGGTGGACGCACTGGGTACCCTGAGAATCACTGGGATTCATTCTTTGTAAGTCCTAAATGCGGCAAAAGAGTGGGTTTGACCGGTATCCCGAATTCAAGTCCAAGGGGATTGAATTTGAAGTAGGTGACAAGTACCTGTTCCGGCAGTTAACTGACCTCTTGATCCGTCAGAGATGTCAGGCTTGTTCATCAAAACCCCTTGCGAAATATTATCATGAAAATAAGTCAAAAGACCAAGTCGAAGATTTGAAGATAAGAAGAAGTCGAAGAATTGATCAAGTCGAAGATTTGAAGATTAGAGAATCAACCCGAGTCTACAATTCTGGTAGAATCTTAGGGGCTACTGACAAGGGTATAGTTAATAGAGCCCGTATGTTGAGTACCCCTGAGGCCCGTTAAGCTAGGCCCAACTGTAATGATAGTCGAGTACGAGTTCTTACCGTATGTCGATATTGTATTCTGTATCAGACCCTACCCGATCCTCGAGACCTGGCCATCTATATATAGGGGCCAGGAGGGAACGGTGTAGGGCAGATTAAAAGAAAGCCAGGTTGAATACCCAAGTTTACTTTCGATATACACTTATTCCGACTAACCTTTATCTTCGAGTTCATCCGACGCCCTATTCCCCCGATCCTAAATCCTTCATCTAGGACATTTGCCGAGTTAACCCCTCGTCAACAGGTGATAGCAATATGATGGAAATAGGACCAGGGTCCACAGTTCACTAGTGGTGTCTCTCCATAAGATAAATAACACATGCTGGGTAAACAAATTACAGTTGGGCAATTGATAGAATAAAGATAAACGTGATATGTCAAGAAGATCACTATGAGATTTACTCTGGGCATTACAACAAGATACATAGACCGCCATCCAACTGCATCTATGACTAATAATCCACTTGTGGCGAATCAATCCGAGAACTCCACAAGTATTAAGTTGCGAACAACAGATAATTGCATTAAGCAAAGTGTGTAATGTAAACAAAGCATATGCCCTTGAGCATATGAATGTTGTTTTCTCCCTAGTAGCAACAACACATCTACAACCTTAGAGGTTTCTGTCACTCCCCCAGATTAAATAGAGGCATGAACCCACTATCGAGCATAAATACCCCCTCTTGGAGTCACTAGCAACTACTCGGCCAAGATAGCTACTAACAACGGAGAGCATGCAAGATCATAAACAACATAGAGATAACAAAAGATAATATTCAGTACAAAAACTCAATCATAAACACCAATATTCATCGGATCCCAACAAACCAAACATGTAGAATTACATAACGGTGATCTCAATCATGTAGGGCAGCTCATGAGATCTAAACATGAAGCACATGGTGGAGAAGACAACCATCTAGCTACTGCTATGGACCCATAGTCCAAGGTAGACTACTCACTCATCGCTCCGGAGGCAAGCATGGCGATGAAGAAGACCTCCGGTGGTGATTCCTCTCTCCGGCAGGGTGCCGAGAAGAGCTTCTGGACCCTCCCGATCTTCGAGTCGACGGCGGCGGCGGATCGTGATGTGTTCTTGAAAAGTGATCGGGTACTTAGGTTTTTTCCGTCGGGGGGTCTTTATAGGTGAAGGGGCGATGTCAGAGGAGGGGCCAGGTGCCCTCACGCTAGGGTGGCGCGGCCCAGGCCCTGTCCGCGCCAGCCCTGCGTGTGGGGCCCTGGTGGCCCTCCTCCTACTCTCCTTCGGATCTCTGGAAGCTTCCGGGTAAAATAAGACTTTAGGAACTTGTTTCGTCCAATTCCAAGAATATTTCCTGTGTATCACTTCTGAAACACAAAAACAGCAGAAAACAGGGAACTGGCACTGTGGCAACTCATTAATAGGTTAGTTCCGGAAAATGCACAAAAGTGCCACGAAGTGTAACGAAACATTAGGCAAATGGTGTAAAACAAGCATGGAGCATCAAAAATTATAGATACGTTGGAGACGTATCAGGCATCCCCAAGCTTTGACGCTTGTACCTCTTGGATATTTCTTGGGGTGAATGGGCATCCCCAAGCTTGAGCTTTTGTCCATTCTTCAACTCATCTCATCATTCTCCAATCCCTACACTTGAGAACTTCCTTCATACAAAAGTAAACACAGTTCTATTAGCAACATTAGTGTAAGCATAATAATTAATCAACCCCTTTTTGCTTCAGGTTTAAACTCAAAACCACCACATATAAAGCATATACTACTATAGAAACTTCCCCAAAAGTTCCGTGATCAAAAGAACTAAAAAAGAAAGCGATAAAGAGGCAAACACAAATAGTGGCAGAAATCTGTCAAAACAGAACAGCTGACAAAGGTTGATTTTTTAGAGGGTTTTCTGTTGCTCAAATCAAAAAGTGTATAACTAATGAAAGTTTGGATATAACCTAGGGCATATGCACAAGAAATCGCAGGTCGAAAAGATATTCTGAGAATTTTCACGAATGTTTACGGTGCAGCACCGAAATCTGTTTCGGGACAACAACATCCCCAAATCTTACCTCACTCAAATTAGAGGTTTCTCTTGGAACAAAAATGAAATAAAAATGATAAGGAGCGGTTATTACAGTAGTAATAACTTCCAAGACTCAAATAAAAGAAAAATAACTGAAACTAAAACATTGGGTTATCTACCAAGAGTGCTTTTCTTTAACGCCTTTGAGCTAGGCGCAGAAAGTGCAAATCAAGTAATATCAAGTGATGAAACATCAAGTTCATAATTTGCTCTAAGAATAGAGTCAAAAAGCAATTTCTTTCTCTTTCTAGGGAAGTGTTCCATACCTTTCTTGACTGGGAATTGATATTTGATGGTGCCTTCCCTCATATCAATGATGGCACCTACAGTTCAAAGAAAGGGTCTTCCCAAAATAATAGGACATGAAGCATTGCATTCAATATCTATAACAAGAAAATCAATGGGAACAAGGTTATTGTTAACCATAATAAGAACATCATTAATCCTTCCCAAAGATTTCTTCTTAGCAACATCAGCCATAGGAACATCATAATAACACTTTTCAAGCGGTGGTAAATCAAGCATGTCATAAATTTTTCTAGGCATAATAGAAATACTAGCACCTAGATCACATAAAGCATGGCAATCAAAACCATTAACATGCATATCAATGATGGGTTCCCAACCATCTTCTAACTTCTTGGGAATAGAAGCTCTTTGCTTCAACTTTTCATCCCTAATTTTCATGAGAGCATTGGTAATATGCTTAGTAAAAGCAACATTTATAGGACTAGCATTAGGAGTCAAAGCAAGCTTTTGCAAGAACAAAATAACTTCAGATATATTGCAGCCATTGATACGTCTCCAACGTATCTATAATTTTTGATGCTCCATGCTTGTTTTTACACCATTTGCCTATTGTTTCATTACACTTCGTGGCACTTTTATGCATTTTTCAGAACTAACCTATTAACGAGTTGCCACAGTGCCAGTTTCCTGTTTTCTGCTGTTTTTGTGTTTCAGAAGTGATACACAGGAAATATTCTTGGAATTGGACGAAACAAGTTCCTGAAGTCTTATTTTACCCGGAAGCTTCCAGAGATCCGAAGAAGAGTCAGAGGGGGGCCACCAAGGCCCCACACGCAGGGTGGCGCGGCCAGGCCCCTGGCTATGTAGGCCCCACGTGAGGGCACCTGGCTCCTCCTCTGACGACGCCCCTTCGCCTATAAAGACCCCCCGACGGAAAAAACCTAAGTACCCGATCAGATTTCCAGAACACATCGCGATCCGCCGCTACCGTCGACCCGAAGATCGGGAGGGTCCAGAAGCTCTTCCCGGCACCCTGCCGGAGAGGGGAATCGCCACCGGAGGTCTTCTTCATCGCCATGCTTGCCTCCGGAGCGATGAGTGTGTAGTCTACCTTGGACTATGGGTCGATAGCAGTAGCTAGATAGTTGTCTTCTCCACCATGTGCTTCATGTTTAGATCTCATGAGCTGCCCTACATGATTGAGATCACCGTTATGTAATTCTACATGTTTGGTTTGTTGGGATCCGATGAATATTTGTGTTTATGATTAAGTTGATGTACTGAATATTATCTTTTGTTATCTCTATGTTGTTTATGATCTTGCATGCTCTCCGTTGTTAGTAGCTATCTTGGCCGAGTAGTTGCTAGTGACTCCAAGAGGGGGTATTTATGCTCGATAGTGGGTTCATGCCTCTATTTCACCTGGGGGAGTGACAGAAACCTCTAAGGTGGTAGATGTGCTGTTGCTACTAGGGAGAAAACAACATTCATATGCTCAAGGGCATATGCTTTGTTTACATTACACACTTTGCTTAATGCAATTATCTGTTGTTCGCAACTTAATACTACTGGGGTGTTCGGATTGATATCCCTGGGAGTGGATTATTAGTCATAGATGCAGTTGGATGGCGGTCTATGTATTTTGTTGTAATGCCCAGAGTAAATCTCATAGTGATCTTCTTGACATATCACGTTTATCTTTATTCTATCAATTGCCCAACTGTAATTTGTTTACCCAGCATGTGTTATTTATCTTATGGAGAGACACCACTAGTGAACTATGGACCCCGGTCCTGTTTCCATCATATTGCTATCACTTGTTTACTTTACTCGCACTGTTTAATTTACTAGCACTGTTTACTTTACTCGCACTGTTTACTTTACTCGCATACTATATTGTTTTCCACTCGATACGCTCATAATCTTTGTTTCAAGCAAACCGGTGAGATTGACAACCTCATCGCAAGTTGGGAACAAAGTATTTGTTTGTGTGTGTGCAGGTTCCGCATCACCTTCAGTCGTTTGTCTCTCCTCTCCTGATCGATAAACCTTGGTTTCTTAAACTGAGGGAAAACTAGCTGCTATACTCATCATACCTTCCTCTTGGGGTTCCCAACGGGCTGGTTATTCACCATGCACAAGGACATTCTGCTCCCACGTCAACCAGTAGCAGCCATCAACATCAAAATCATTAAAAGAAATAGAGCTATCATCTCCTACACTCCGAAAAATTTCAGCATTCTTTTGAAAAAAAGTTTTTGCTGTTTTGGGCTTTTTAACACTAGGAGTGGGAGTTTTCTCTACACAAATCAAATTAAGAGGATTGCTAGCATTTGGAACAACATCATTAGGGGTAGTAATGCAATTATCAAATTAAGAGGATTGCTTAATGCAATTATCTGTTGTTCGCAACTTAATACTTGTGGAGTTCTCGGATTGATTCGCCACAAGTGGATTATTAGTCATAGATGCAGTTGGATGGCGGTCTATGTATCTTGTTGTAATGCCCAGAGTAAATCTCATAGTGATCTTCTTGACATATCACGTTTATCTTTATTCTATCAATTGCCCAACTGTAATTTGTTTACCCAGCATGTGTTATTTATCTTATGGAGAGACACCACTAGTGAACTGTGGACCCCGGTCCTATTTCCATCATATTGCTATCACCTGTTTACATTACTCGCACTGTTTACTTTACTCGCACTGTTTACTTTACTCGCATACTATATTGTTTTCCACTCGATACGCTCATAATATTTGTTTCAAGCAAACCGGTGAGATTGACAACCTCATCGCAAGTTGGGAACAAAGTATTTATTTGTGTGTGTGCAGGTTCCGCATCACCTTCAGTCGTTTGTCTCTCCTCTCCTGATCAATAAACCTTGGTTTCTTAAACTGAGGGAAAACTAGCTGCTATACTCATCATACCTTCCTCTTGGGGTTCCCAACGGGCTGGTTATTCACCACGCACAAGGACATTCTGCTCCCACGTCAACCAGTAGCAGCTTCTTTTCTGGCGCCGTTGCCGGGGAGGAAGAGAAGACTTCTGCGAGGGGAGTTTTTCGCACACACATCCTTTACTTTGTTATTGTTTTGCTTTACTTTATTTATTTTACCTGCATTGCTTTTTATCAAAAACCCAAAAAAATTAGAATCCTTGGTAGTTGTTTTTACTTGTTTACTTTCGTTTTGCTGAAATGGCCAATCCTGAAAACACCAAGTTGTGTGACTTTACTAGCACAAACAATAGTGATTTTATCTGTACTCCTATTGCACCACCTGCTCCTGCTGCAAACTTTTATGAGATTAAGCCTACTTTGTTAAACCTTGTTATGAAAGAGCAATTCTCTGGTGCTAGTACTGAAGATGCTGTAGCTCATCTGAACAATTTTGTTGAGCTATGTGAGATGCAGAAATATAAGGATGTTGATAGTGATATTATTAAGCTCAAGTTGTTTCCTTTTTCTTTGAGAGGAAAAGCTAAAGATTGGTTGCTGTCTTTGACTAAAAATAGTATTGATTCATGGGCTAAGTGTAAGGATGCTTTTATTGGTAGATACTATCCTCCTGCTAAGATTATATCCTTGCGTAGCAATATTATGAAGTTTACTCAGTTTGATAATGAACATGTTGCTCAAGCTTGGGAAAGAATGAAATCTATGATCAAGAATTGCCCCACTCATGGACTGACTACTTGGATGATTATCCAAACTTTTTATGCAGGACTGAATTTTTCTTCAAGGAACCTACTTGATTCAGCTGCTGGAGGCACTTTTATGTCCCTTACCTTGGGCGCCGCATCAAAGCTACTGGATAACATGATGGTAAATTATTCCGAATGGCACACCGAGAGAGCTCCACAAGGTAAGAAGGTAAATTCTGTTGAGGAAACCTCTTTGTTGAATGATAAGATTGATACCATTATGGCTATGCTTGCTAATGATAGGACTCATGTTGATCCTAATAATGTTCCTTTGGCCTCTCTGGTTGCTCAAGAAGAGCATGTTGATGTGAATTTCATTAGAAACAATAATTTTAACAACAATGCTTATAGGAACAATTTTGCTAGTAACAATTATAGGCCGTATCCTTCTACCAATGGTAATGGTTATGGTAACTCTTATGGTAATTCCTACAACAACACTAGGGCCGCGCCCTCCGAGCTTGAGGTAATGCTCAAGGACTTCATCGGTAAGCAAACTACTTTTAACAAGTCTGTTGAGGAAAAGTTAGGCAAAATTGATATTCTTGCTTCTAAAGTTGATAGCCTTGCTCATGATGTTGAAATTCTGAAATTAAAAGTGTTGCCTAATGATGTGAAAGAGAACAATGTTTTTGCTACCGCTAATGCTATTCAAGTTGGAATTGATGAAAATATTAGATTGTTAGCGGAATTGCATGCCAGGTGGGAAAGAGAATATGAGATGGCTAGAGAGATGAAGGTATGTACTATTACTACCTCTAATGATGATGCTCCCAATGCTAGCAATCTTCTTACTTTGATAGGTGTAGATAAAACTCCCACTCCTTGTGTTAAAAAGCCTAAAACTGCCAAAACTTTTTCTCAAAAGAGTGCTGAAATTTTTTGGAATGTGGGAGATGATAGCTCTATTTCTTTTAATGATTTTGATATTGATGGCTGCAATATATCTGAAGTAATTTTGTTCTTGCAAAAGCTTGCTTTGACTCCCAATGCTAGTTCTCTAAATATTGCTTTTACTAAGCATATTACCAATGCTCTTATAAAAATTAGGGATGAAAAGTTGAAGCAAAAAGCCTCTGTTCCCAAGAAGTTAGAAGATGGCTGGGAACCCATCATTGATATGCATGTTATTGGTTATGATTGCCATGCTCTATGTGATCTAGGTGCTAGTATTTCTATCATGCCTAGAAAGATTTATGACATGCTTGATTTACCACCGCTTGAAAAATGTTATTTTGATGTTCCTATTGCTGATGTTGCTAAGAAGAAACCTTTGGGAAGAATTAATGATGTTCTTATTGTGGTTAACAATAACCTTGTTCCCGTTGATTTTCTTGTTATGGACGTTGAATGCCATGCTTCATGTCCTATTATTTTGGGAAGACCTTTTCTTCGAACTGTAGGTGCCATCATTGATATGAGGGAAGGCACCATCAAATATCAATTCCCACTAAAGAAAGGTATGGAACACTTCCCTAGGAAAAGAAAGAAATTACTTTTTGACTCTATTCTTAGAGCAAATTATGAGCTTGATGCTTCATCACTTGATGTTACTTGATTCGCAATTTTCTGCGCCTAGCTCAAAGGCGTTAAAGAAAAGCACTCTTGGGAGATAACCCAATGTTTCTTTTCAGTACTTTTTCTTTTATTTGAGTCTTGGAAGTCATTACTACTGTAATGACCTCTCCTTATCTTGTTTATTTCGTTTTTGTGCCAAGAGAAGCCTCTAATTTGAGTGAGGTAAAGATTTGGGGATGTTGCTGTCCTGAAACTGTTTTCGGTGCTGCACCGTAAAAATTCGTATAAATTCTCTGTATATCTTTTGGACCTGAAATTTCTTGTGCATATGCCCCAGGTTATATCCAAACTTTTGTTAGTTGAACACTTTTTGATTTGAGCAACATAAAACCCCTCAAAAATTCGACCTTTGTCAGCTGTTCAGTTTTGACAGATTTCTGCCAATATTTGTGTTTGCCACTTTATCGCTTCCTTTTGAGTTCTTTTGATCACGGAACTTTTAGAGAGGTTGCTACAGTAGTATCTACTATATATGTGGTGGTTTTGAGTTGAAACCTGAAGCAAAAAGAGGTTGATTATATGTTATGCTTGCACTAATGTAGCTAATAGAATTGTGTTTAGTTTTGTATGAAGGAAGTTTTCAAGTGTAGGGATTGGAGAATGATGAGATGAGTTGAAGAATGGACAAAAGCTCAAGCTTGGGGATGCCCATGCATCACCCCAAGAAATATCCAAGAAGTACAAGTGTCAAAGCTTGGGGATTGTCGTGGTTTTGTCAACAGATCTGCCATAGAGGTAGGGGTATGGCGGTTTGTGGAAGGGGGTGAACACGGAGGAGCGATCCGGGACGGTGGTAGCACGAGTTTACCCAGCTTCAGATCCCGCAACGGTGGCGAGACCCTACGTGCTGCTATAATTCACTATATGGCAACAAGTGCTCGATTACAATGATGAGGTTGGCTGCTTCGCTATGCGATTGGCCGTATGACTCTAATCTCTAACTTCTGCCCTCTAACCTCTGCCTCAAGGGCTGCTCCACGCCGGGCTTATAAAGGCGCCTGGCGTGGGCTACACGTTGGTACCGGAGCGGATACAACTTGGAGTCCTAGACTAAGTCCTCTGCGTGTGCTACAGGGAAATCCGCCATGGGCCGTCTCCGAACCCGCCATGGGCCTGTTGTCAGCAATCCGCCATGGGCCTGTCTCCGGATCCACCATAAGCGCCTGCGTCCAGTACCGCCGTGGCAACTTCAGCAACTGGGCCGCCCGGTATAGCGAATCCGCCATACCACCCCTGATGGGCCACCCTGGCATGCTGATTTAGGACTACGTCGCTGGTATACCCATTTGGTATATCCCCAACAGTAGCCCCCAGGGAACTTCAAGATCACCATCTACATCCGCCATGCTTGTCCTTGATAAGTCATTTCCGCCATAGCTCTTCTTTGCTGGGATGGCGGTCATCTTGATGTTCCTTCTTCCATCTATCAATCCGCCGTAAATAACGGATCAAGCGACGTAGTCATCTTAGCGAGATTTTCGGGATCCAGTGGATCATACCGTTGAAATCCGCCGTAAATTTCGGCACACAGTTCCTTCTAGGGCAAGATTCACAGTGCACGCACTGTTTTTACCAAGTTACTTTTCTGCCCTTGGACACGTGTCACCAGATTAGGGTTGCTGCGATCAGGATGAGCGGTAGCGATGGCGGGCACGAATCTCGAGGCCCGGGGTCTATATATAGCCCGGCCTCTCACCCCCGGCCAGTTACCTCTCATTCACCCCCGTCGCATTCTCTCTCCTTAGCGCCGCCATGAGAGCTTCGCGATCTCCGATGAGCCGCCACGGAAAACCTCGCCGCCGGTGGCATTTCCCGCCGAACCATCTCGCTCAAGTTATTCAAGCATTTCATAGCGAAACCTTCCTTCCGCCCGACGCCATGAACTCCGGATCACCGGCCCGCCACCATTCCGATGCTGAGGAGGAAGATTCCCCTCTGCAACAGTCAGTTCATGGAGAACATCCTGGGATGGCGGATTTGGACCCGGAGGACAACATGTCCGAAGCTGAAGAGGAGATGGCGGGTGCAAACCCAGATGATCCCGCAGCGGATGGCGAGGCTGAGGAGGAAGAAGCTGAGGATGAAGAAGAGCAGATCCCCCAGAACCTCCATGGGTACTGGCAGAAATCCAGCATTAAGGATTCTGACATCCAAATTATGGAAGGCGAGGGCACTGTGGCTCCTCAAGCTGAATCCGGATGGCGGACTGACTTCAAGGCCCTAGTGCCTCTACCTAACCCCTCCGAGATCGTGATGCTCAAATTTCACGTGGAGAGGGGTCTCAGTATGCCTCCATCCCTTTTCTTCACTAATCTTCTGAAGTTCTACGGGCTGCAGCTCCACCATATATCACCAAACAGCTTGGTGTCTGTGGCGGGCTATGCAGCTTTGTGCGAGGGATACCTCGGGATCCGCCCCAGGGTAGACCTCTTCCAACTCTTTTTCTCCATGCGTGCCAACTATGAAGACGACGAATCCCTTCGAACCTGCGGAACTGTTTGCGTCCTTCCACGCAGGTCGAAAGAATACCCTTTCATCATGCCACTGGACTCCGCCATCGGATGGAGAGGGTCCTGGTTCTATATGGCGGACAAGCCTGCGCCATCTCAAGCCCGTGGCCTTCCTCCATTCAAGAACGTAGCTGCTGAGTCCCGCGACTCCTGGACGGCCATCAACGACGAATCCGCCACTCCCTATGTCAAGCTCCTGGCTCGGCGGATCGCCAAGCTATCTGTGGATGGCTTGAAGGGAATCGACACTATCAATTGCTGGATATCCTGGCGGATTCAGCCGCTGCAACACCGCGATCACCTGATGCACGAGTATACTGGTGCAAATGATGGCATGCGTTGTTCAGACCAGGAGCTAGACCCTAAAATTGTCGAGAAGCGAATTCGTTCCTTGATGAAGTCTCCTAGGAAGAAGCCCTTGAAATTTGGCATGGCTATGTTTGAGAATGGCAGCTACCCTTTGGTAAGTTCCCATTCCGCCATCATATCTTCTGATACTTTGACATTTCATAATATTTTTCTTCTTATCAGCTCAAATCGCTTGGTCCTGCTCACTTTACTCATCCCCTTCGCCGTTCCAACCTCAAATCTGCCGCTAAGGAAGAAGTAGTTCATTCTAGCGGAAACAAAGAGGAGATGGCGGGAATGTTGATGACACAGCCCAAACGACCCAGGAGAAGGTGGTTCCCAAGAAACGGGCTGGTAGCGGAAAAACTCGCGGTGGTGGCGGGAAATCTGCTGATTCTCGTCGTTTCGAAGCTCAACGCAGGGCGGAGTTAGAAACGCCATCCGAGAGTACCGCTACCATCAATTTGCCTAAGTCAAGGTAATCTTTGGACACCCTTTTTCATTGTTTTTGCTGCTTTCCATCTCTAATCCTTTTTTCTCAGAAGAAAGAAGCCTACTGTCAAGGAGCCGTCATCCAAGCGAGCTAAGCCCTCCCCAGCCGCTATCCCGCTCACCCCTGACGCACCAGCCCCCTCCTCTGCTCGTATCGATATTGATATGGAGGATGCTGGTGGTCAGTTTGACCCAATGCCAGAAATCAACCCAACGACTGAAGCTGCGGCTAATGATGTCGTCCAAAGCGAAAAGGCTTCTGGCTCTCAGGGTCAAGTGGCGGATACTCCGTCTGGGGGCAGCTTATACTGGAGACAAAAGCAACTTGAGGTCGTCAATCTTATTTCTAGCCAGGAAGATGCCAGCAACCAGCTGTCCAGCGGCATTGCCGCTTTTGTTGAGAAAACATCGACTATGAAGAAGGTATGTACTCCCAGTAGCCCCCGAGCGCCATGGCGGATTGTAGACTCGATCTGCCATGGTGCTTCAAGATTGACTTCTGCAAGTTTTTGAATAACTTAGCCCTCGAGCGCTGGTAGTTCACAGTGCTCTATAGAGAACTTTTAATTTTCATACTGAGTAGCCCCCGAGCGTTATGGCGAATAATTATCCGGCATAAAGCTCTTAGGAAGACAAAATCAGCATAAGTAGCCCCCCAGCGTTATGGCGGATTCCATCCATCATGATGCTCTAAGAGTGACCAAAAAATCATCGTGAGTAGCCCCCGAGCGTTATGGCGGATATGTATCCGGCATGAAGCTCTAAGAGTAACTAACACTTCAACTTTGCTTTGCCAGAATTACAAGAAGGCAGTGGAAGACCTGGTCCAGGTTGTCAGCTCGCAAGAGAAGGAGCTGGCAGCAAAAAGCGCTCGTGTGGCGGATTTGCAGCAGCAGCTTGAGAATAGCGGTACTTAACCTTAGGTTTCCTTTCCTCTATGCTTATTCAATCAAACGCTGAGCTGACAAAATTCCGCCATGCAGATGCTGCTAAGCTCAAGTCCACACTTGAGGGGATGAAGAAAGGCCACGCCATTGCGATGGATGGGCTGAATGAGCAGCTCCGGAAATCGCTGGCTGAAAACGCCACCCTGGAGAGACAGCTGAAGGACCAGGAGAACCAAGGCAAGAAGAAGGACAAAGAGATAGCGGATCTCCGCAAAGCCGCCGCTGATTTTGAGAAGCGGCGTGAAGGCTTTAACGAGCTCCTCCATCACTTCCAGGACAACTTGCTAGGTACCGTTATTCGTATAACATAAAGTTTTTCAATTTCTATTACGCCGTCCGTGACGCATCTTCTTCTTTCCGCCATGCAGCTTCCTTGGGGCAAAGCGAGGTGGACACCGCTGAGGGCTTGCGCATGGCCACCGACGCAGCGAGGAAGGAGCTTGATGGCCTTCTCAGCGCTGGTCGCCAAGCGTGCGGGAGCCTGCAGATAGCGGGTTCTTCCAACCTCTCCGCCATCGCGCTCACACAGAAGCTGCTGCTGGTGCCAGGGCTGGTGGCGGACTGGAAGCTGTCCTCCGCTCGGGGTGGTGCCAGGACGGCATTGACCATGGCAAAGGCCCACTATCCCGAGATGGACCTGGACCAGCTTACCTCCGGCATCCCTGAGAGCGGCGAGGACGGCGCGCCGGTGGACAAGGCCACCATCCGGCAGAGCGTGCTTGGATACGATCAACTGTGTGCCCTTGGCACTCAGTTGAACGTATACTATGAAGCATATGAGCTGCCAGGGTCACCAAGCCAAGCTTCGGCATCCGCCTCTGCGGCAACTGCAGGTGGTGATGGCAGGTGACGAGGTGTCCTCCAAGGTTCCGCCATCTTCTTGAGATGTGCCCTGCGATATGGCAGGAAAAATACTTTGCATTAATTCGGCCCCTGAGTGGGTCTGTAATCTTAAACTTAAACTGCGTGTGATGTCTCTGCACTATGACTGATCTGCTTGTGGCGGATCAGTGGAATGCTTGTGAACTTTGCAGTTTGTTTTTTATGAAGTGGTTTGATTGTGCGAGAAAACTGCCAGGCCTAATTTTATGCAACTTGCAGTTTTTTGTCATGCCCAAAAACAACACTTTGAAATTTTTTCACGCGTAGGATTATGCGATCCGCCATCCGGCTCTCTGTGCTTGACTTTTCGTGAGATGGCGAAATCTTCGCACGAACAATCCGCTAGGGCGACGATACTTAATAGCAACCGTCCAAAACCCTAGGCAGATGGCGGCTCAGATCCACTACAAGAAATCTGTTGACTAGTGACCCTTCATTTTGGTCACTAGATGGTCATTGTTGCTCAACTTATGACCCTCTTCTGACCAAAAACAGTTGGTCGGCAGTTGAGCGTCACTGACGGCTTACGATGACCAATTTTTCTAATTGGTCATAAGCGATTATGACCAAAATAGATGGTCATAAGCATTATGACCAAAAAATTGGTCACGAGCAATTTGGCCAGGCCACGTCGGATCCTACGTGGCAAATCCTACGTGGCAGAATTGTGACCAAACGAAATGGTCGTAATTTGAATTTAGCCCAGTCCAGTCGTGTTGCTCTAGATGGGCCAAGCCCAGTAACTCGGCCTTTCAATTCTGAGTCTCGGCCTTTTTGTGATCAACTTTTTTTTACAATAGACTATTTGCAAGCTTTTTCGTTTGGGCCTTGGCCTTTCTGCAGCCCTTTTGCTGTCTTGTTCCTTTGGGCCTTGGTCTTTTTGCAATACATTTTGTTCTGGGCTTTTGATATTTGACAGTCCAATTCATTTGAAATTTGAATTCATATTTCATAATATTAGTTGGGCTGAGGCCTTGCAGAAGCCCAGATATTTCATGCAATAATATTGGGCCAAACCTTTTACAATCTGACGATTTTTGGGCCAAGGCCTTACAATTCATTCATATTTTTTCACAGCACAGCAAATTATAAATTTCACAGCACAGCAAATTATAAATTTCACAGGCACAGCAAATTATCAAACAACAGGAAATTATTTCAACACAGATCACATCTTCATATCAACCAACATTCCCAGCACACATAGCACATAACACATATCATCTCACAGGTTTCATAGTTTGCGAGGACAAGTACAACTCTCAGATCAAAGTAGATCAGACAAGTACCAAAATATGGAGCAAAAATGGTGCATCATCTCCAGTTCTCTCCCAGAAGCAAACTCATCTGACTCCAGGACACTACTTACCTATACCAGTTGTTTTACTGGCTAACAGCCCCAGCAAATTATTGAACCTCTCATCATTTTCTTCCAGCCTCTTGACCAACAGATCATGCTCTTCATCTCGTTTAGCTTGGGCGGCTTCAGCATCTTGAGACTTCTTCTTGAGCACAACCAATTCTTCTCGCATAGCTTCTCCTTGTAGTTCTGACCTCTCCAGCTTCTCCTGCAGGTCAGTCACTTGGGCTGCTACAACAGCACCTGATCTGGTTGTCTTGTTCCTAGATGAGCTCTTCTCGAGGCCGACATTCTGGAGGAATGTGCTTGAAGGGCATTCCTTTGTAAGCACTTCAGCAACAATCTGTGCAGCAGACTTTGGCTGCTCACCTTCTTCTACAGGCACAGCCATCAGTTCTTCCATTTCAACCTGCCAAACACAAGAGTAAAACGCAAGCAGCAACAAGAAAGATGAATCATGATCAACAGATCAGGGGCAACAGCAACAATTAACAAGCAGCTGATGTAGCTTTTGACTACAACCCACCAGATTGCAAACTATGTGTTAAAGTAGCATTTGACAGGGGACATTTGGTCACCTCGTAGCAAGAACAACAACAGCAGAACAAGCAATTTTGGACAAGTGTAGCTGATGTAGCTTGTGATTACAACCCACCAGATTGCAAACTAAGTGCTAAGGCCACTTGGTCACCTCAAGAGGAAGAACAACAGCAGAACAAGCAAAGCTAGACAAGTGACTTACTATCGCTTGCTTG
Organism: Dactylis glomerata; assembly: GCA_007115705.1. NCBI lineage: Eukaryota > Viridiplantae > Streptophyta > Magnoliopsida > Poales > Poaceae > Dactylis > Dactylis glomerata. The sequence continues at coordinate 685,232 of QXEO01000762.1, forward strand.
ACCGGCTCCGAAAAAGTGCCCTTCTTGCCCACATGTGTGGCCTTGAACATGTCAACAGCAGTTAGCTCCTCACCCTTGCGTTCCTCCTTCTGAAATGATATTCAACGAGAATCAAAATGTTATTCAACAAGAATCAAACCATGAGCTTCTGATACAAAAGTTACTTGGTCCAAAATGAAAACTAGCTCTTACAATAGCATATATGTGTGCACTATAGGACCTTGAACCAGTTCTCTGCTGGAACTTGACTTTTTCTCGATTAAGCTTGTTTGCCTCGCAAGCTTTCTAAACAAATTGGCAGATTTGAGAATTGGTTATACAGCAATAAATGAAGATGCATGTCATTAATATAGATACATATGTGTGTATACTCTGTTGAAGAGCTAATCTTGTGCAGCAGATAAATGATGAAGTATATATGCATAGCAGCTAACTATAACCATTGACTAGCATGTCACAGCAGCAAACACACCAAAGCAAGCACATATAAAGAAGACCCAGGGGCACATGTACAGGCATACCTTATGTTTTGCGGTAGACCACACGGCCACTAGCCCTTGCCACTCTTCATCAGTTAAGTCATCGACAAGAGACTTGATGCTCACTTGATTCGCTGGTACGCTGTCAAAGTACTTCTTCTTGATGTAGTGGCGTCTGTTCTTTGATCATTTCTGCAGCATGTCAGTGCACGCCGCCTTTACAACCTCAGAATCAGTGTCCATATCAAAGTTTGCCTTCCAGGAGATAGCAAACAAGGAGAAGATCAGTATCACATAACAGGTGTAACAGTTAGAAAAAAACATGCAAGGCTAGTAAACAAGGAGCTTACAGCAACTTTCCCGATGTAGTTCTTGATCAGGTTGGGGTTCTTCTTGTACTCCTTGAAATGCGGAAGCACCGGAGTATGGGTCCTTGCAATGAGGCCACCCTCTGTTGCAAGTTTTGCAGCCTGCAAAGTGTTTTCTGGACGCTTCATCCCATCAGCGATTCGGATTCTAACCTTGGTACCCAGCGACTTTGTCATCCTTTCTAGCCCTGCACCCTTTCTTTTATTGTTAACCACAATCACTGTCCCTGAAAATGATACATACAAACACAGAGTGAGTAATGATTTATTATCCGTTTGCTACCAAAAATATACAATACAGAACAGTATTAGATGAACTTGCCTTCAGCATGATCATCATCATGGGTAGGCTCAGAGCCGAACACTTGATCACTGGCTCGAGTAGGTGCAACAGGGGAGAGCTCCATGCGCATGGTGCTTTCTTCACCCATGGTATGCAAAGTATCATTGATCTGCGGCGAGGCTATTTCATTGTTGTTCACCAGGTTTTCTTCATTGTTGATCACGTTCCCTGCTGCCTTAGACCTAGTGACACGAGCAACAGCGGGCTCATCTTGTAACGACCCGCCTTTTACTAAAGGCAAATCTCCTGTGTATCTGTGCCATTCCCTGGATCAGTAGATAGCACCACAGTACAAAATATAGTAATCATTGCAATAGCATCAATATTACATCGTAAATCCAGTTACATAGGTCTTCTACCTTATGAGTACACAGCATAAAGCATAGTTGCAGTGAGCTTCCATCTTCATCAAGTGCCACAGGCAGACGTGTTGGAATGTAAGCTCGAGATCCTACTCCTGGTTCCTTACTCAAAATAAAACCTGCACGTTTGAATATGCAGCCCCAAAGGGGTCAGTACAATGATGTACTGGCAAATGACACATATTTGGTGGCATTTTTGTGGAAAGCCTATACTACATGACATTTGGCTGGTAGATCTCATAGGCTGATTTGCATAAAGCCAATTTTATCCTATAAATCCATTTTAATACTTTCTTTCAACAAATTTTATTTTTCAAGGGTCAAGACAACCCCCATACACTACATACTGGCCGGTATGTAGTTCTGGGCGCAACTCAACAAAGTTTGGAACCTCAGGCACCACCACCCCTTGGAGTGTATGGTCCTTAGTTCCTACCTAGAGGTTTCTAGACAGATTTTAATAATTCAGAAAGAGATGATGAGATTATTCCGTACATTCCATGTATAGAGACTCAATTGTCCATAACCGAGGACACGGCTAATCGATTAGATTTAAACACCTTGCAAGGGTTGTGCACTTTCACCTTACGATTCATTTCATGCCCATACATGAATTGAAACGAGACCTTTTAGAAGGAGAGGACAACTAACTTGGCAAGCACCGTTCCCAACCTATAATTTGACTACCACCACTTCTTGCCGACAAGTTGTACTCCCACATTCTAATCAGTCAAGACAGAGCCCATAATGTCATAAGGCTGCACTGGAAGTACACTAAGCATGGAAGACATAGCCATCTCTTTATTCCTAGGTGGCCATCCCGAGCGGCATTCGGTTCCCACATCCTCTTATGAGGCTTGCGTCCCCGAACCCACCTACCTCGCCTCATCTTATCAAACCATTCTACCCAGGTGTTTCATTTTAGTTGAAGTTCTTAACTTTTCACAAAACACTTTTCAAGTGATCTTAGCATGGCATCAATATTAACAAAGTACTTAGCATCCTAACAGGTGGGGTTTGAGGGGTAGCTACACACTACTAGGATCTAAGCATTGATAAAACAGTTGAGTAAAACACCTATCATGCAATACTACAAGAGGTGAGTATACTAATGCATAAGTAAAATGGGTAAGGGACATGTGTGTCACTTGCCTTTTGAAGATCACGACGTTTCGCTTCTCTCAACTAAGCTCGTAGCTCTTCGCACAAACTATAGCACAAGAAATATCATACCATAAACAATCCATACAAACACAATCAAACAAATCAAACAATTGAAAGGTGTTTGTTTAACAGTTTAGATTTATTGAGATGTTATGATAGAAAGATATGGCAAAGGAATTATGAATTGTGAGATATGGGTTTCAGAGCTCAGCTGGGGAAGATCAATGTGATTTGAGAGAGAATTGGTCTAGGCAAATATAATTGATGAAGTTTTTATGCTTTATCAAAGCATAAGAGTTTTAGGAAATGCTCATGTGAAATAAAATACACAAGAGTCAATTTGTGCAACAACAACACTATTGAGCAAATGTGACAGTAATTACTCTTGAATAGCTTCTATTGCACTTAGGAACTAGGCTAGGTTTTAAGAATGCTTGAAGTACTCAATTTGCACATTTGTAATTTGAATAGTTCAATACATGTGAACACAAACTAGGTAGGCATTGGATTGGGATGGTCAAGTGATTGGAAAAGATTGATCCTCCAAGATTACGATGTAAGGATAATAATCCTGGGCTTTGTATAGGCATGAATAGAGTTTAGAATAACTCATGTGAATATATTCACATAGGTATAGGATAGTGTAACAGAACACTACTGAATAAAGTGTGACAACACTTATTCATAATAGTATAAGTTACACATAGAATTGGGTGTGAATGATTGATATTTGAGGACATGGCTCAAATGGTTCATTGATCAACATGGTGTATAACACATGCTACGGTATGGGTTATAACAACTCCACATTAATAGAACCTAAGTTTGAGATGAATTCATATTCTACTCAGGTAGCATAATTGCAATTTGAGTGCATATATGAATTAGGCAAAACATAATGAGTGAGATCTTTATGCTTTATCAAAGCATATTGAATCTTGGAATATCTCATATGGGTAAATCACATAAGAGACAAAATAGTGCAATAGCAATACTATTGAATAAGTGTGATAACAATTATTCTTAAATAGTATATATTACACTTAAGCAATGGGCTAGGATTCATGAAGCATTGAGTTACTCAATTAACTCATTTGTTAATTGAATAGTTCTACACATGAAGTCAGGATCAAGTGGACAGAGGATTGAGTATGGGTAGATAACATTTGGGATTATGGTTTAAGGTTTCTATTGGGTACATGGAGTATTGGATAGATGCTATAATGTTGATTAGATCAACACCACAAAGATAGCAAGAATAGAATTCTATGATTGAGATGTATCACACTTTACTCAAACAACACAATTGTAATTTGAATATGTGTGAACTAGATAAGATAGGTCTAAGTAGATATGATCTTGATCAAGATGTTATTTGATAGCTAGGTATGAGTATAGGATTCACTAAAGTAGAAAGGAACATTGCTACAAGAAATAGTTTTATTCCTATAGTGGAAATTACTCAAATTCTCATGTTAGAATTTGAATAATTGTGACATGGTTCAAGAAATTATGGGAGTGATGCTACTAGATGGCTTGCAGTAATACAAAGTCACTGCAATTGGAATCACTCAAAAATAAGTTATAGAAAGTGAATTATCACCGAAATAGTGATTTGGACAAATTTGAATGCACAAAGTGTGTGCACGTATCAAATTTGAATTTTCTTGATTCTATGATGTTCTACAAGTTGAGAGGATTCCAGAGACTACAAATTTGTAATTTTTGGATTAACAGAACTAAAGATATGAATTAATCAAGCTAATAGAAGGTTTGATTCCAATTTGAAAATAGTTTCAAATTGAACCCATAAAATATAGTATTTTATGGTACTTCTGGATTCTAGATGTTCTAAGGATTCCAACGATACCAAATTTGTAATTTTTCGAGTTACAGATCAAAAGTTATGATTTTTCAAAGATTTGGATCAAATCAGGTTTCAAACTTCTATTAGATTTTTCGTTTTAACCAGAAGCTGACATGTGGCTGATTCTGGTTGGTTGATAACGATTCGGCTAGATCTAGGTTCTGGTCCGTCCGATTTAAAGGAGATCGGGCGATCCAAATCGCTCCGTACCCGTTCGGTAAGTGACTTGTTCTGGGCCACAAGATCTCGATCTGACGGTCCTCAGAGAAAGGAGAGAGAGAGAGCTTACAGAGAGGCTAGGGTTCCGGCAAGGGTTCGCCGGCGATGTGTGCAGGGTGGATCTCCGGCGAACTTCTGGCGGCTCCTGGTCGATGGCAGGGTTACGACGAGGTGCAGAAATGGGTGGCGAGTTCGAGAGTTTGGTCGGTGACGATAGAGGTGCCCTGTGGTGGCGGGGAACGGCGGCCGGAGAAGCTTCTCGTGGTGGTGGTCTTCGGGTGGCATCGCTTGCTTCGATTTGCTGCGAGTTAGAACCAATAGAGGGCATCAGGGGATGCGCCGGAGCTGAAGGAAGAGGATGGGGCCAGAGGGAGGAGTCGGGGTACCGTTGGCTCGTCGGATTTGACGGATTTCCGGGGCAGTCACTGCGGACTCCGGCGAGCTATTCCGGCAGCCTGGCGGCATGATCTAGCAGGGGAAAGAAGGGGAAATGGAGAGGGAGGCGGGGGCTACTTATAGGCTTGGCCGGGCGTCGAATTAAGCCGGCATTTAACCGAATTGAAGCGGAGAAATCAGTGGAGGTTCGGTTACTGGCGTGAAATTCGGACCGAGGTGGAAGATGGGTCTGGCCGGTGGGGTCCACGCGTCAGCGGGGAGGAGAGAAGCTGGGTACCGGTTCGGGTTTTAATCCCGGGTGGGCCGTGGGCCTTTTCTGCAACTAGGCCGAAAGGGTTCCCCCGAGCCTTTTTCTATTTTTTTTGTTCTTTCTTCTTTTCTATTTCTGTTTTCCTATTTGATTCATAACTTTTGCAAAATTCATCCAAATCAATTCAAACAAACTTTGTAAAGTTTCTAAAATTCAAGGTATCAAAGTGGGACAGTAAGAAACAGGTTTTTAATATAAAATAAGACTTTCCAATAAAACTTTATGAACTTGGCAAAAAGGACTTTGCTTGCATAACAAAAATAGAACTAGGGTTTGAGAATAAATCTTTTGAAAATAGGAGAAAAATATTTTATAAGATAATGTTTGAAATTATCTTTCAAACTTTGTTTCTTAAAATACAATCTTTACTAAATAAAACACATTTGTGATTCACTACTTTGTAAGCAAGTTTGCATAGGTTTGAACAAAGGAGGGAAAATAGTATTTTGATACTTGATCTTTCTAAAATAAGTTCTTCAAGAAAATAATAGAAAGTTTAAGATAGTTTTCTAATAAAACTTTCAAATAGACTCAAAAAGTTTTAAATCCCTGTGAATTTTCAATCAACACAAGCAAAATAAAAACGAAAATTTTCCCCCAAAATTTGATAAAATCTTGGGTCGTTACAGACTACCACCCTTAAAGAAATCTCGTCCCCGAGATTGGAGAGGCTAGAAAGAAAGTAGGTATTAGGTTATCTGGGTTTAGGTACTTGGGTGGCTACCACCCTTAAAAGAAAATTCCTCTTGGTGGTATCTTGATGCTTCCTTGGGCACTTGCATTTTGTTCCCAGCTTGCATTCACTGTTGTGTCATTTTCCATGAATCGTCCTTCTCAGAAATTTTGATGTTCACAAATATGTTCAAAAGTGGGCACACCAAGGGTTCCATCCAATTCTGGTGACAAGCGGATATCATCCATCGCGTTGTCATCAACAAGGTAGTCCACATATTCATTTACAATAGGTGGGTGTCTATTTACAAATCCGGGCACCAACTTTCCTTATGGGGCTGCTTGAGGTAATCCTTACTCTATTGTAGAGCTTTCTATCCAACGGGGTAGTTGTTGAACTACTTTGGACACTAAGGAGTCACTCTTTGGTTCAATCAGAGGACCAAGCTGAGTTGTCTTCTTTGGATCATTCAGAAGACCAAGCTGAGAGGGTATCCTCTCATCATCTCAACTTTCTTATCATCATCCTTAGAGGTTCTTTATCTTATGGTTGCTTCCTTATACCATTCTGATCTTCAATTTTCCACGATACCATTCTGTTCTGGTAAACTTCCTGGTTGTTGTACATCTTCCAAGAATGTGTATCTAGCCTTTTCTTGGTCTGTCCTCACCAAGGCCAAGATTGCATACAGGCTATCGCCATACTCCTTGTTGCTTTTTAGCTGATTTTCATTGCAGAATCTCAAAAGATAACTCAGTGTCAAGTGCGGCATGCTTGCCCCTCGAACATGATGAGACCACACATCCCAAGGAATTAGGATGGCATCTCTCTGTAGTCTTCTCAAGCATTTCATAGGGGTAAACAAGGTGGACTCTGTAAGAGGTACTGGCACCTTTAAGGGACGGAAGGTCACCTTATAACCAGCATTGTTGAACTCATTCAAGTTACCGGAGCAAGTCGTGCTACTTGCCATAGGTACCAGATGGTCCTTAAGAATTCCTTTAGCAACCGTCTTCATAGTTGTTGAAAGGCGCTAACAACTTGATCATATCTCGAAGATGAACTCCTTCACAAGCAAAGGGGATCTAACGAAGCTCTCATGGGTAGGAAAATAGTTCCATGGATTTGGAGAGTTGCCTCATAACATCTCAGGCCGGGATAGGGTAGACTTCGGTGGCGTAGTGCTTTGGAGTCAGGAGGTAATCTCATAGGTAGTGGTTGTTGTCTCTGTTGTGACTCTCTGGAGAGGAGTGACTTCTCTTTTATAGGCTCAGGGAGGTAGCCAAAACGAAGAGTCGAGAAGGTGGATCAAACAGGCAGCAGCCAAGTTGAACAGTCTTCATATTCAAGGTCCACTGAGCAAAACGTTTCTGATTTGTGTAGTCATTCAAAAGTCCAATTTCTCACCGTATTCCTACGTTTTGGCCACACTGGCTCACTATAAGGGTTGTAACATATTATCCTCCTAAGGTTATGGTTTAACAATGTCGTCTCTCTTGTAGGTATGTCTCTCTAGATTTACCATTCCTCATACAAGAGCGAACAATATGAGTAGTCGTCATGGGCGCGAATCCATGTCGCACTCAATCATTACCTCGTATTTGGTTTGGTGCATCTCGCATTCTAACTCTTGTTCAACCTCACTAGCTTTTAAACAAAAGTTTTGTTGTAATTGGAACCAAGTTCCCAAATCTATTTTGAAATTTGAAAACAAAATCTATCGTTCCTAGCTAGAGGTTTTTAACAAAGTTCATGGCAATAATCCTTAAGTTGCAGATCCTTTGGTTTGCCACTCAAAAGGAATTAAAATCCTTTCCATTGCTTTGTTTACTCTTTCCATTGCTTTGTTTGTCCTTTCCACCTTTTATGAGGTGGTTGAATAGTATTACTTCCACATTAGTTACACCTTGGGGTGTCTTCTTATTGTTTGCGAGGTATCCTTCAGCCATCCTAGCTTATTGGAGTCTTGGGTATCATCCTTTGTGCAACCTCTTGCGTAATGTTCCAGTTTTTTTTTGTACTTGAAATACTACCTCTTGTTGTTGTACTCTGTATCCTTATCTCCAACTGAGGGTCATTGCAGTTGTTCTGTCATTGAGAAAACTTTGGTTTGGGTTTTGGGACAAGTTTAGGTCTTGGCATAGATGAGAAATAGATAGAAGAGATCTAAAGAAGAAAATCTTACCCAAAACAAAAAAGATCAAAACAACTTATCCTACCAGCAATATCTAACAAACATTCAACACATCAAGCAAACTAGCTCTAAAACACACGTAAGGTACGATCATCCACAAGTCGGTATGACCATAACGTTTATTACACGTTGTTGCTTATTAAAATTTCCTAAATGGAAGTCCAACTAAGGTTTCTTGGTACTCTTCTAAGCAGATCCATTGTTCTGGTCCAGCTGCTTTAGTAGATTGGCAATCTGTTCATCCTTGGTTTTGATGAGGTCTCCTTGATCACCAAGTTCAGATACCATCTTTTCCATGTCACCTTGAAGTTGACTTATGGTTTTCTTCAATGCAGTAGGGTCTTCCTTTTCTTCTTTGAGGTCTTGCTGAGTATTATGAAGTCTCCACTTAAGTCTTCCTCCAAGTTCCTTTATTGCTGACCAAGCAGCACATCTTGCTGAGTCAAGAAATGATGGATACATCTCGGAGTTGGTGAACATCCAAGGTCCCATCTTCTTGTGGTCATCTTCTTTATTCTTTGTATAAGTGAAGCTGCACCCACCAATATTCTTCACCGTCATCTATCATGGGAAATCCTTTATAAACAGCTTCTCCTTGCATTCCCATACTTAACATGAGGTTCTTTAAGGCTTTGGGAAACTCAGTCTCACACTTCAGAGTCATGGTCATCACTGGGCTTTTAGTAGTTGACATCGAATCCAATTGATCTCAAGATGATATTTGTTGAAGGGGTATGATCATCCTTTGTCCTTTCTTGATGGATTCGGTGAGTGGGTCATCTAGGGAAATCATTTGAAATGAAGTAGGGGAGAAATACAAGGAGTTTTCAAGAGGTAAACAATCCATTAATTTTTTTTTAAATAGAAGCAAGATGAGATAGAGATTTTTATCCTAGGGTCTTCCTATTTCTAATTCCAAACCTAGGGTCTCGATCCTACAGGCAACACTATGCTCTGATACCATTCTGTAACGACCCGCCTTTTACTAAAGGCAAATCTCCTGTGTATTTGTGCCATTCCCTGGATCAGTAGATAGCACCACAGTACAAAATATAGTAATCATTGCAATAGCATCAATATTACATCGTAAATCCAGTTACATAGGTCTTCTACCTTATGAGTACACAGCATAAAGCATAGTTGCAGTGAGCTTCCATCTTCATCAAGTGCCACAGGCAGACGTGTTGGAATGTAAGCTCGAGATCCTACTCCTGGTTCCTTACTCGAAATAAAACCTGCACGTTTAAATATGCAGCCCCAAAGGGGTCAGTACAATGATGTACTGGCAAATGACACATATTTGGTGGCATTTTTGTGGAAAGCCTATACTACATGACATTTGGCTGGTAGATCTCATAGGCTGATTTGCATAAAGCCAATTTTATCCTATAAATCCATTTTAATACTTTCTTTCAACAAATTTTATTTTTCAAGGGTCAAGACAACCCCCATACACTACATACTGGCCGGTATGTAGTTCTGGGCGCAACTCAACAAAGTTTGGAACCTCAGGCACCACCACCCCTTGGAGTGTATGGTCCTTAGTTCCTACCTAGAGGTTTCTAGACAGATTTTAATAATTCAGAAAGAGATGATGAGATTATTCCGTACATTCCATGTATAGAGACTCAATTGTCCATAACCGAGGACACGGCTAATCGATTAGATTTAAACACCTTGCAAGGGTTGTGCACTTTCACCTTACGATTCATTTCATGCCCATACATGAATTGAAACGAGACCTTTTAGAAGGAGAGGACAACTAACTTGGCAAGCACCGTTCCCAACCTATAATTTGACTACCACCACTTCTTGCCGACAAGTTGTACTCCCACATTCTAATCAGTCAAGACAGAGCCCATAATGTCATAAGGCTGCACTGGAAGTACACTAAGCATGGAAGACATAGCCATCTCTTTATTCCTGGGTGGCCATCCCGAGCGGCATTCGGTTCCCACATCCTCTTATGAGGCTTGCGTCCCCGAACCCACCTACCTCGCCTCATCTTATCAAACCATTCCACCCAGGTGTTTCATTTTAGTTGAAGTTCTTAACTTTTCACAAAACACTTTTCAAGTGATCTTAGCATGGCATCAATATTAACAAAGTACTTAGCATCCTAATAGGTGGGGTTTGAGGGGTAGCTACACACTACTAGGATCTAAGCATTGATAAAACAGTTGAGTAAAACACCTATCATGCAATACTACAAGAGGTGAGTATACTAATGCATAAGTAAAATGGGTAAGGGACATGTGTGTCACTTGCCTTTTTGAAGATCACGACGTTTCGCTTCTCTCAACTAAGCTCGTAGCTCTTCGCACAAACTATAGCACAAGAAATATCATACCATAAACAATCCATACAAACACAATCAAACAAATCAAACAATTGAAAGGTGTTTGTTTAACAGTTTAGATTTATTGAGATGTTATGATAGAAAGATATGGCAAAGGAATTATGAATTGTGAGATATGGGTTTCAGAGCTCAGCTGGGGAAGATCAATGTGATTTGAGAGAGAATTGGTCTAGGCAAATATAATTGATGAAGTTTTTATGCTTTATCAAAGCATAAGAGTTTTAGGAAATGCTCATGTGAAATAAAATACACAAGAGTCAATTTGTGCAACAACAACACTATTGAGCAAATGTGACAGTAATTACTCTTGAATAGCTTCTATTGCACTTAGGAACTAGGCTAGGTTTTAAGAATGCTTGAAGTACTCAATTTGCACATTTGTAATTTGAATAGTTCAATACATGTGAACACAAACTAGGTAGGCATTGGATTGGGATGGTCAAGTGATTGGAAAAGATTGATCCTCCAAGATTACGATGTAAGGATAATAATCCTGGGCTTTGTATAGGCATGAATAGAGTTTAGAATAACTCATGTGAATATATTCACATAGGTATAGGATAGTGTAACAGAACACTACTGAATAAAGTGTGACAACACTTATTCATAATAGTATAAGTTACACATAGAATTGGGTGTGAATGATTGATATTTGAGGACATGGCTCAAATGGTTCATTGATCAACATGGTGTATAACACATGCTACGGTATGGGTTATAACAACTCCACATTAATAGAACCTAAGTTTGAGATGAATTCATATTCTACTCAGGTAGCATAATTGCAATTTGAGTACATATATGAATTAGGCAAAACATAATGAGTGAGATCTTTATGCTTTATCAAAGCATATTGAATCTTGGAATATCTCATATGGGTAAATCACATAAGAGACAAAATAGTGCAATAGCAATACTATTGAATAAGTGTGATAACAATTATTCTTAAGTAGTATATATTACACTTAAGCAATGGGCTAGGATTCATGAAGCATTGAGTTACTCAATTAACTCATTTGTTAATTGAATAGTTCTACACATGAAGTCAGGATCAAGTGGACAGAGGATTGAGTATGGGTAGATAACATTTGGGATTATGGTTTAAGGTTTCTATTGGGTACATGGAGTATTGGATAGATGCTATAATGTTGATTAGATCAACACCACAAAGATAGCAAGAATAGAATTCTATGATTGAGATGTATCACACTTTACTCAAACAACACAATTGTAATTTGAATATGTGTGAACTAGATAAGATAGGTCTAATAGATATGATCTTGATCAAGATGTTATTTGATAGCTAGGTATGAGTATAGGATTCACTAAAGTAGAAAGGAACATTGCTACAAGAAATAGTTTTATTCCTATAGTGGAAATTACTCAAATTCTCATGTTAGAATTTGAATAATTGTGACATGGTTCAAGAAATTATGGGAGTGATGCTACTGGATGGCTTGCAGTAATACAAAGTCACTGCAATTGGAATCACTCAAAAATAAGTTATAGAAATTGAATTATCACCGAAATAGTGATTTGGACAAATTTGAATGCACAAAGTGTGTGCACGTATCAAATTTGAATTTTCTTGATTCTATGATGTTCTACAAGTTGAGAGGATTCTAGAGACTACAAATTTGTAATTTTTGGATTAATAGAACTAAAGATATGAATTAATCAAGCTAATAGAAGGTTTGATTCCAATTTGAAAATAGTTTCAAATTGAACCCATAAAATATAGTATTTTATGGTACTGCTGGATTCTAGATATTCTAAGGATTCCAACGATACCAAATTTGTAATTTTTCGAGTTACAGATCAAAAGTTATGATTTTTCAAAGATTTGGATCAAATCAGGTTTCAAACTTCTATTAGATTTTTCGTTTTAACCAGAAGCTGACATGTGGCTGATTCTGGTTGGTTGATAACGATTCGGCTGGATCTAGGTTCTGGTCCGTCCGATTTAAAGGAGATCGGGCGATCCAAATCGCTCCGTACCCGTTCGGTAAGTGACTTGTTCTGGGCCACAAGATCTCAATCTGACGGTCCTCAGAGAAAGGAGAGAGAGAGAGCTTACAGAGAGGCTAGGGTTCCGGCGAGGGTTCACCGGCGATGTGTGCAGGGTGGATCTCCGGTGAACTTCTGGCGGCTCCTGGTCGATGGCAGGGTTACGACGAGGTGCAGAAATGGGTGGCGAGTTCGAGAGTTTGGTCGGTGACGATAGAGGTGCCCTGTGGTGGCGGGGAACGGCGGCCGGAGAAGCTTCTCGTGGCGGTGGTCTTCGGGTGGCATCGCTTGCTTCGATTTGCTGCGAGTTAGAACCAATAGAGGGCATCAGGGGATGCGCCGGAGCTGAAGGAAGAGGATGGGGCCAGAGGGAGGAGTCGGGGTACCGTTGGCTCGTCGGATTTGACGGATTTCCGGGGCAGTCACTGCGGACTCCGGCGAGCTATTCCGGCAGCCTGGCGGCATGATCTGCAGGGGAAAGAAGGGGAAATGGAGAGGGAGGCGGGGGCTACTTATAGGCTTGGCCGGGCGTCGAATTAAGCCGGCATTTAACCGAATTGAAGCGGAGAAATCAGTGGAGGTTCGGTTACTGGCGTGAAATTCGGACCGAGGTGGAAGATGGGTCTGGCCGGTGGGGTCCACGCGTCAGCGGGGAGGAGAGAAGCTGGGTACCGGTTCGGGTTTTAATCCCGGGTGGGCCGTGGGCCTTTTCTGCAACTAGGCCGAAAGGGTTCCCTCGAGCCTTTTTCTATTTTTTTTTGTTCTTTCTTCTTTTCTATTTCTGTTTTCCTATTTGATTCATAACTTTTGCAAAATTCATCCAAATCAATTCAAACAAACTTTGTAAAGTTTCTAAAATTCAAGGTGTCAAAGTGGGACAGTAAGAAACAGGTTTTTAATATAAAATAAGACTTTCCAATAAAACTTTATGAACTTGGCAAAAAGGACTTTGCTTGCATAACAAAAATAGAACTAGGGTTTGAGAATAAATCTTTTGAAAATAGGAGAAAAATATTTTATAAGATAATGTTTGAAATTATCTTTCAAACTTTGTTTCTTAAAATACAATCTTTACTAAATAAAACACATTTGTGATTCACTCCTTTGTAAGCAAGCTTGCATAGGTTTGAACAAAGGAGGGAAAATAGTATTTTGATACTTGATCTTTCTAAAATAAGTTCTTCAAGAAAATAATAGAAAGTTTAAGATAGTTTTCTAATAAAACTTTCAAATAGACTCAAAAAGTTTTAAATCCCTGTGAATTTTCAATCAACACAAGCAAAATAAAAACGAAAATTTTCCCCCAAAATTTGATAAAATCTTGGGTCGTTACACATCTGCTTGCATCATTCCCTCAGACGCTCCTGGCGCAACAGCGAACACTCTTACTGGAGCCATCGTGGAAGATGTTTGTGAACTCTTCCTCCTGCTGCTTGTCTTCTTAACAGCGCTCTTCTTTCTTCTAGAAACCTTCAGTGCCTCATACAAATAGAAAAGGACAAGTACATTAGATCAGGAGTTAGCAAATCATGTGCATAGCACGAAAGAAAAACAAGCTAGCATGCAGCACAAAAGTTCCCACCCCTCCAAAAAGATTAAAGAGAATGCACCTTAACTTTCTTCACTAAACTATCATCAACTTCATCATCGTCCATAACTTCGTCATCTTTAGGACAGTAGTCCGAGCTTCCGCCATGTGTTATGGCAGATGCCGGAGATGTTGATCCAGTTGTAATTGCACTATCTTCTTGCACCTCATTTGACTTCCTAAGCATTGCCACTATTGCAGGAAGTCCAAGAGACTGGAATATGTGGTTGTTCCTCATCATGGTCCTAGCTCTATCCTTCTCAATTTGAGTGAGGGTCTCTTCTACATGAGAAGAAAATCTAACCATTAGATGAATGGTTGAAATGCATAGGATGCAAGACAACACAAACAACTCAGGTAACCTAGCAGTATTTGTTTATTATATCCATTATTTATGGCACCCAATATTTTGGACAAAAGTAATACATTTTAATAACCAGATGACATGCACATAATAACCAGATGACAAGCACATGGATACACAATTATAGATAGAATAGTAGCATAAGAGTATAGGTTGCATACCAGCCGGCATCTTCTTCTCAGTCTTCCTTGTCATAGCTAACCTTAAGGGGTTGGAGCCGGTTAATGTTGACGGTGTCTAGTTACCCTAGTAGCTTGCAAAAAAAGAATGGAGAGCGATTAGCAAGAAACAAAGAAAACTTGCAGGTGCAAAATGCCCATCTTCAGTACAGCAACCCACCTATTTAGTCACCGCTTCCACTTGGTTGCAGAGATTCCTTCCCACTTTCCTGCAAGGAACATCTGGTTAGATACCAGTACCACAATAACGTGAAGTAAATAAAGCCAACCAACATGTTTAGAAGGTTGGTAATCAGAAAAGCACAGCAATGAAAACATGTATAAGGACAAACATCATGTGCAATTTTGTCAACAATATTATAAATAACATTAAATGATTGTTCCAAATCAAATTGCTAACTGGAAATATCTAAGAAACAAGAAAAGCATGCAGTGATATATACTTCAGATCAATCATTTTAATGAAGAAGTGAGACAGTGACTGTGGGACTACTACCCTAGAAGTGAAACATGTACTTCACAGTTTCTATTAATACTACTGCAGCAAGCAAGGACAGCAAGCAAGCAAGCAAGAACAGCAAGTGTAAATTGCTATTAAAAGTTCCTATTAATACTACTGCAGCAAGCAATGAAAGCAAGCAAGGACAGCAAGCAGTGAAAGCAAGTAAGGACAGCAAGCAAAAACTCTAAATTGCAATTGAAATTACAATGACCTAACCCTAGCACGCGCAGCAACCAATCAGACCCTAACCCTAGCCATGCAACGCCATGGAACCAAGCCCTAGCCTTGTAACGACATGGAAACAAGCCCTAACCCTAGCACGCGCAGCAACCAAGCAGACTTTAACCCTAGCCAGTGAGGGGAGCAGCACATGGACCAAAACTCGCCTGGCCGAGACGGTGGTGGAGACGCCGCCGAAGAAGAAGATCTTGCGAGCGCGGCGGTGGTCGAGACGCCGCCGAAGAAGGAGAAGAAGACCGAGCCTCCTCCCTGCCTTGACGCCGACGCAGCTACCCGCGCCTGGCCGCCGTCGTCGTCGCCGTCGTCGCGAGCGGGGGTGGCCTTCGTCGCCTCGAGCGGGGGTGGCCTTCGTCGCCTCGAGCGGGGGTGGGGATGGGTGGCCTTCGTCGCCACGAATGAGATGCGGATGGGGATGTGGGGAATGAGATGCGGATGGGGATGGGGATGGGGATGGGAGAGAAATGTCTGAATCGCCCCTGCTTTACTGTTTGGGGACTAAGGCTAGGGTTGGATATTTCCATAATTTCAGGTGGGAGGGGGTTTGGGAGCAGCAGCGCGGGAGATTGGGCGGGAGGGGAATATTTAGGGTTTTGGGAGGGAAAATTTTTAAGGCTTTTATTTTGAGTTTTAATTATATAAATAATGTAATTAAAATATGCAGCAATGTTGAAATAGGTTTAATAGTTTCTTAAAATTATCCCATATCGTGCAAAAGTGTTCGACTCTTAATCCCAAACAATATTAACCAAGGATGTTTTCATCGTATTTCTAAAAAAAGTTCATTTTCTATTTTCCGAAGAAGAGAGGGGGCTTACTTTTGTGAATAACCTACCGAACCCCCTTTTGAAAACCGCACCAACCAAATTTCTAAAAAAACTAGACCACTTATCTTAGGCATTTCACTAGTTTTTAGTGTGTTAATACTTTTCTATGTTTTTTCCCTTTTCGCGCTAGTTTCTGCCGATTTAGCAGGAAGTGGGCCCAATTTGAACTACGGCCGCTTCATAGTTTGCTCATAATTTTTTACAAAAATCATTTTTAGGTCCACAAGTTGCTATTTCATAGGAGATCCACAAAAAAAATTGCAAGGTTCAACCCCTAGCATAGAGCGGCAACGCCGGCCGTTTCGCCCTAATTTTGAAACAGGCATAGCGAACTCAAAAAAAAAATCAAAAAAATGCAAAACTTGCGCACCGCGTCATCTTACGTGGCCTAGTATCTAGGAAAAATATAAAACTTGGAATACCAACAAAATTTTAAAAAAGTGTTCTCAGAAAAGACCTACTATGTACGGAGTTTCATGACTTTCAACACAAATGACGGATGTTCTGACCATAATCGAGGTATAGTTTCTTAAAATTATCCCATATCGTGCAAAAGTGTTCGACTCTTAATCCCAAACAATGTTGACCAAGGATGTTTTCACCGTCTTTCTAAAAAAAGTTCATTTTCTATTTTCCGAAGAAGAGAGGGGGCTTACTTTTGTGAATAACCTACCGAACCCCCTTTTGAAAACCGCACCAACCAAATTTCTAAAAAAACTAGACCACTTATCTTAGGCAATTCACTAGTTTTTAGTGTGTTAATACTTTTCTATGTTTTTTCCCTTTTCGCGCTAGTTTCTGCCGATTTAGCAGGAAGTGGGCCCAATTTGAACTACGGCCGCTTCATAGTTTGCTCATAATTTTTTACAAAAATCATTTTTAGGTCCACAAGTTGCTATTTCATAGGAGATCCACACAAAAAAAATGCAAGGTTCAACCCCTAGCATAGAGCGGCAACGCCGGCCGTTTCGCCCACATTTTGAAACAGGCATAGCGAACTCAAAAAAAATCAAAAAAATGCAAAACTTGCGCACCGCGTCATCTTACGTGGCCTAGTATCTAGGAAAAATATAAAACTTGGAATACCAACAAAATTTTAAAAAAGTGTTCTCAGAAAAGACCTACTATGTACGGAGTTTCATGACTTTCAACACAAATGACGGATGTTCTGACCATAATCGAGGTATAGTTTCTTAAAATTATCCCATATCATGCAAAAGTGTTCGACTCTTAATCCCAAACAATGTTGACCAAGGATGTTTTCATCGTATTTCTAAAAAAAGTTCATTTTCTATTTTCCGAAGAAGAGAGGGGGCTTACTTTTGTGAATAACCTACCGAACCCCCTTTTGAAAACCGCACCAACCAAATTTCTAAAAAAACTAGACCACTTATCTTAGGCAATTCACTAGTTTTTAGTGTGTTAATACTTTTCTATGTTTTTTCCCTTTTCGCGCTAGTTTCTGCCGATTTAGCAGGAAGTGGGCCCAATTTGAACTACGGCCGCTTCATAGTTTGCTCATAATTTTTTACAAAAATCATTTTTAGGTCCACAAGTTGCTATTTCATAGGAGATCCACACAAAAAAATGCAAGGTTCAACCCCTAGCATAGAGCGGCAACGCCAGCCGTTTCACCCTCATTTTGAAACAGGCATAGCGAACTCAAAAAAAATCAAAAAAATGCAAAACTTGCGCACCACGTCATCTTACGTGGCCTAGTATCTAGGAAAAATATAAAACTTGGAATACCACAAAAAAATTAAAAAGCTTTATGAAAACATTCATTGTTATGATGTTTTATAGTTTTCTAAAAATAAAACTAAAACTAAATCTAAAATGACACCTGTCCGAAGCCCCCCTCCCTTATAACACTAACCCTAACCCCAGATCCCCTCCCTAACCTCCCCGGTCGCTCCGCCTCCCCGCTCGCTCCGCCTCCCCGCTGCTCCGCCGTCCCTCTGCTCGCTCCGCCGCGACCGACGTCTCCTTCCGTCGCCCCCCTGTGTAAGTTCCTCCGTTCCTCCGTTCCTCCGTTCATCCGTTCCTCCGTTCATCCGTTCCTCCGTTCCTCCGCGTGCTCGATCTGCTGGATAAAACGAGAGATGAAGAGATGCAGCGCGTAGTACGACGTAGTACGCCGTCCGCCTAGGATTGGGGCTGGTTGGTGCGCTGCGGTGGCGACGGAGGGCTTGATCTCGCAGCCGTTCGTCAGGTCCTTGATCTCGCTGCGGCGGCGACGGAGGGCATCACGGGATCACATTCGTCCTCTCCGTTCCGTTGTTTATGTCCGTCTTCCACACAATGCCACCCAATCTGATTCCTTCTGTAGAGGAAAGAACATTTTGTACGCATTTGCTCGGTTAGTTGGGCGCACCTGGCTGTGGAGCATGTGTCAATCTCCAAAAATATCAATGCATTCCCAGAAAGCTGAGCACTAGCTGCACTAGCATGCCTAAAATTAAAGATTGTGTTGCCATGTACGAGTACATGCGAGCATTAGCTAAGCTACTCGCAGTGATTGATAGGCAGAGAGTTGATCACTGGCTAGCTTATTAAAAAGAAAGGAAGCTAGCTCAGTAAAAAATCTGTATTCAGACTAATATTAAAGCTGTTATGAGATTAGAAGCTATACCAACCTGCCCAGCATTGTCAGATTATTATAGGAAGATGCTATTCATTTATTCTCCTTCATATGATATCCCTTTTTACGGCATAACTGCAGTTTAGTAAAATTTCAGCCAAAATACAGATCCTCAACTACTAATCATTGATGTGCTTGCTGTTTACTAGGTCACCATGGACGGCGATCTTGCCATCATGGCCAAGAAGCCAGTCGATGTTATCGACCTTACTGGCAATGATGATGATGCAAGGACTGAAGACCAAGCTGCTGCTAGGCGTGCTGCCGGTGCTGCTAGGCGTGCTGCTGCGCGTGCTGCTGCTGATGCTGCGCGTGCTGCTGATGCTGCTGCTACACGTGCTGCTGCGGCTGCTAGGCGTGCTGCCGATGGTAGGCGCCGTGCTCCTGTGCGTAGGCTTGCTGCTGCTAACCAAAATCCTGACCTTACATATCGAGGTAATTATTCTTTGCATGTCTTACATATTGTAGAATATACATCATAGCTTGCTCATGTCATTAGTTTCTTACATGTAGGTCCCAACATAGAGGGAGTGGACACATATGATGAGTACTGTGTGTTTCCCCACGTTGTTGCTTTAGATGATGATCAAGTTGGATATCTGGCATATCAAGCTCGCAGGCACAGACCGAGGAAACCTTTCTATGTATGTGAGCTGCAGGGTGCAAACATCGTTGAATAGAAAGCTAAGATGGTAAGCAAATTGCTTCTTTAACATCTCTTATTATTTTTACCTATGCACAAGGACTAACCTTGACAGTTGAAACTAATGGCTTCATTTTATTTCTATACCTATGCAGTACTTCTCCAAGAGCTTTACCAGGGCACACCTCAGCATGCATCTTGGCCGCTTTGGAAAATGGGTGCAGGTCTATAACAGGAACTTTGCTGATCTTCCTGAAGTCTGGATGAAGTTGGACAAGGGGAAGGGAGGACGTGCGATGATAACAAGGGGATGGACAGATGTGGTGGCCAAGTTTGGTATGAAGGCTGGTGACATCTACCTGTTCTGGTTCCGCCGCGGCCTTCATGGTGGTCTCAAGCTGGCTATCAAGAAAGTGTGGTGAATACCCAGCTGGTGATGGGCAAGGGGGTGTGGTTCCCGATGCCCAGTACATATGGGTGCTTTTGAATAGGAATCTGTAGTTGCTGCTAGGTTTGTTATTAGAACTTGTTTTTGCTGATGCCCAGTACATGTGGGCAGCTTTTGGTTAGGAGCCTGGGAGCTTTTGGTTAGGTTCCTGGGATGTGGTTGCTGATGAACAATCTTTTGATGCTTGTAAATAATGTGTTGATCCTGAACCTTGTTGATGGATGCTGGAAATGCACTCCCCTTTGGTGGTTTTCCCATTCCTTGAAGTTTCTGAATATTATTTGTTGAAAATCCTTTATTGTTTGTTAGAATTGTGTTGAACCTTGTGTCTGAGTAATATGTGGATGTTTGTAACTTCTACTGAAATGCAAAACAGGACAGATACAGACTTCTGTTGATGTTTGAATCAAAATGCAACTTCTGAAAATACTATAAAACATTCCAGAAACAGTCTTCAGACAACAGCACTAGCACAGCTCATTGGCAAGGCACTATGCACCTTTGTCTTGTGGTCCTGGGTTCGAGTCCCAGGCCACTCCATTTTTGCAACAATTCCTAGCTTCAGTAGAACCATCTGTATAAATTAACTAATAACTGTATCTTAACAAGATCACTTCTATAGCACAATGGCAACACACTGAAATCATGATCCTAGGGTTCCTGGGTTCGAGTCCCAGGCCACATCCTTATTTGCATGATTTTTTCTGAAATTTGCATCATTAATACTTCTGAACACTGCAATATTTAACAGGTTCAAATTTTTGCACTTCACTAATTATTTGAAGCAACACACTGAAATATTGCACTTCACTAATTATTTGAAGCAACACACTTTGCAACACTGCAAGATTTAACAGGTTCAATATTTGAGAAATATCTGAAATTTAACAACACACTGCTGAAATCTTGCTCCAGTAAGTTCATTACTACATCTACATTACAACACACTGCTGAAGCATGAAGATCTTTCTACTTCTTGCTGTTCCTCCTCTCTGGCTACCTCCTCCCTGGCTTCCTCCTCTGGTTCAATTCAGCATGATCAACACCTTAAACCACAGCAACAGACACAATGAGAATGCAAAACTCTGGAAACAAGTTAAGCTACCCTAGAAGAAGTGAGACAGTGGCTATGGCAAGGAAAACAAGCAAGGACAGCAAGGACACCTTAATATTCATCATCCTCGATATTAAAACGAGGAACTGGTCTCGCGGTACCGTTTTCTTCATTGTCACTACAATACTGGGTCATTGTAGGATCAGCCATGTTTTGTTCATCATCCTCGTTGTCATGTCCAGCTACCTCCGCCCTCCTTTTCTTAATTTTTTCTACAACAGCAGCATCAAGTAACACGCGTTTCCGGTCCCTTCGCAATCTGGTTTGCAGATCCACTTCTTTAGCTTGCACTGGAACCTCCGTAGAGTCTTCATCTTGGTAGGTTAGGCCACTACCACCGGGATGGTTTTCCGCATCGGTTTCAGTCACACTCCACAAATGCCTGTGCTGGAATTTCTGCACAACACGCCAGTTTCCACCGAAAGTTGTGTCTGGCACATAAAACACCTTTGTTGCTTGTGTTGTCAGTATAAATGGATCATTCTTGTACCAGTACCGTCCGGTGTTGATGCTTTCAAAGTGCCCGTCATCCCGGACTCCGGTCTTCTTCTTGCCACCAAGGTCAAACCAATCACATCTAAATAAGACGACCGACCGATCAACGCCTCCGCTGGAGTTGTACTGAAGCTTTATGATGCTTTTGAGTTGACCATAGAAGTTCGTGGGCTGACCATCATGTTCTCCCTCGGAAAGGATTCCACTATTCTGTGTTTTCCTATTCTTCTCGCGGTCAACAGTGTGGTACCGAACCCCGTCAGCATCACATGCAGAGTACAACCTCACTCTCTTGTCCGGTAGGCACGCCAAAGCAAATAGGTCAGCACCAACATCCTCCTCATTCCTTTTTGCAATCTACAAAAATACACAAAGGTTAACACACACATATAGAAAATCCCTTTGCAAGATACACAATTGAAAATACACAAAGGTTAACACACACAATTGAACCAATGTAGGAGATCTCACATGATTCTGAAACCAATTAGCAAATCCCTTTGCAAGCCATTTATCAACTTTGATATTACCATCTTGCTGCTTCAACTGTTCCTTGCACAGCCTGCAATGCCCCAAAAAAATGGTGAATCAAAAAACAGCCACAAAAAAAAGGTTCCTTCCAACATAATAAAATGCACACCATGGTCAGCACAAAAGAGATGACATACTCGATGTACGGCAGAACCTCAGGGCTACTTCTTAGCACATACCAAACCATCTTGTCATAGTCAGCACCAGCCTCTAAGTACTCTGACCCTCCAAGAAAATGCACACCATGGTTAAAAACCGAGACATTGCCAACATGGGAATCATCCCGCTCTCTATTTCTGCCCGACCGATTAAATCTCGTTTCCACATCGTCGAAGTACCTCGAGCAAAATGTCAAGCACTCATCAACTACATATGCTTCGGCAATCGATCCCTCGGGTCTGGCTGTGTTCCGCACATAACGCTTACATGTCAGTAACCTTCTTTCGACGGGGAACATCCAACCGTATTGTACAGGGCCTCTAAGCAGTGCTTCATCTGGTAAATGAACGGCTAAGTGAACCATCACATCAAAGAAAGAAGGGGGGAAATTTTTTTCAAGCTTGCAAAGGATAACTGGAATTTCAGCTTTGAGTCTTTCCACAACAGGTACATTCAGTGTTTTGCAGCACAGCTCTCGAAAGAAATTTCCTAGTTCAGCAACTGCTTCGTATATATCCTGATGCATCATTCCTCGGAGGCCTGCCGGTAAAATCCTTTGGAGAAGGATGTGGCAGTCATGTGTTTTGAGTCCTTGAAGCTTGCAACCATCAGCAGAAACACACTTTGCTAAGTTAGCGGCGTACCCATCCGGAAATTTCACCGCCCTTATAAATTCACAAAATGCAAGCTTTTCTTCTTTAGTCATCGTATACCATGCTTCAGGCATTTCATATGATTCTCCATCTCCAACAGGCTGTAGGTGCAGATCTTCTCTTATACCCATGTCTTCCAAATCAAGCCTAGAGTTAACCGTGTCCTTTGTCTTCCCTTCAATGTTGAGAAATGCCCCTAGCAGATTGTCACATATGTTTTTCTCGATGTGCATCACATCAAGATTATGCCTTAGCTTCAGATCTGACCAGTAAGGCAGGTCCCACAAACAAGACCTCCGGCTCCAACATTGACCTTCCTCATGCTTCCTTTTCTTTTCAAGCTTCCCTGGCCTCACATCCCTGACCTTCTCAAGCTGCTGCTCAAGCTCCATTTTAGTGAACTCCTCTGGCTTCTCGCGGATTTCACTTTCACCATTGAAGTCTTTGCTTTTTCGCCAACGATGGTTTTGAGGAAGAAAGCGGCGGTGCCCAATAAAGCATATCTTGTTCCTTATTCTCTTAGAGCAAGGGTTTTTGTCACACCGCACACACGCCTGATAACCCACTGTGATCCTCCTAGATAAAGTATGCAGTGCCGGGAAATCATGGATGCACCATATGATTGCAGCACGTAGATCAAACTTTGTGGGGCTGAGGGCATCGTATGTACTTACACCCCTCCAGAGCAAAAGCAGTTCTTCAACCAGGGGCTCCATAAACAGGTCAAAATCTTTTCCTGGAGAGGAAGGGCCCGGGATCAGTAAGGCCATCATGAAATTTGACTGATCCATACAAGCCCATGGTGGCAGGTTATAGGGCACCACAAAGACAGGCCACATGCTATAAGACGTGCTCATGTTTCCAAATGGATTAAAACCATCAGTGGCTACGCCAAGTCTGATGTTCCTAGCATCAGCCGCAAAATCTTCATGTTTCTCATCAAAGTCTTTCCATGCCTTTCCATCAGCTGGATGGCTGAGTTCATTCTCCACGGGTTGCCGCTTCAGCTTGTGCCACTGTACCTCCTCTGAAGATTTCTTCGAAAGAAACATCCTCTGCAGCCTTGGTATCAACGGGAAGTGCCGCAGTACCTTCTCCGGTATCTGTCTTTTTCCATCACCATCCTTCCACCTAGAGGCATTGCATCTTGGGCAGTTGTTATGCTTGGCAAAGTCCTTCCGAAACAGAACACAATTGTTCGGGCAGACATGGATGGACACATACCCAAGCCCCAACTTATGGATTATGCTCAATGCTTCATCATAGTGCTTGGGAACTGAGCCGTTGGGATATTGCAAGTTCAGAAGATGTAGTATCGCATTGAACGCAGCGTTGCTGATCCGGTAGTAAGACTTGATGTGGAGTAGCTTCACGGTAAAGGAAAATCTCGAAAATTTACCGCCATCATGAGCTGCGCGCTTCGCATCCTCTAACACCTCGGCAAACATTGACTTGCTTTCATCAACACGGTCTTCAGAGTCATATAGATCCTTTAATAGGTCAGGGATCCTATCATCTTCATAGCCATCCTCTTCCTCCAACCCAGCATTCTCTTGCAGAACTTTTTCCATGAACTCAATGCCATCATCACCATGGTGTCCATGTCCATCATCACCATGGTATGCATGTGCATCAGGTTCAGAATGCAGAGGCTCACCATGATGGATCCACCTATCATATGTGCTGGCCATCCCATTAAGAAGCAAATGATCTTCCACTGTTCCTTGAGCCCTTTCTGTAATGTTCAGACATGTGCTGCATGGGCAAAGTATGCGAGCATCCTTGGCAAATCTTCCGCGAACATGCTGCATGAATTGTTCAACTCCCTGGAGATGTTGCAGGGAAAGCTTTCGAACTCCTTTTGTGATCCAGGCTCTGTCCATCTGTCAAATAACAACATGATGCAATTTAGCTATCAATACAATTGCACAGACAATATCATACCAAACCTAGCTAAAGCTCAGAGAATATACTGGTGCAAATGAAGTATCATTCTAAAACAACTAGCATAACTATCAATGAGAATAGGACACTTTCTTCAAATGAAGTATCATTCTAAAATAGCAGTATAACTATCAAGCAGAACTATCAAACAGCCTAGAATGATACATAGTGAGCATGAAAATAGGACACTTTCTGCTGTCATTTCATCACAATACACCAAGAACAGCAAGAGTTGCATTGGAATGATTCAAAGCAGCACAAATAAAACCTAAGGATCTACTTCTCTGGGTTGAATTTGAATCAAAAGAACTAAACCCTAATCCACAACCTACAGCATACCTTGTCCAAACGAGATGGCGCTGCCCTTCTGCCGACGCCGGCTAACCAGCAACCAGAGGAGACCCCTCCCGATGCCGGCTATCCAAACGTGACGGCCGCGTCGCCGCTCCTTCACGCTGTCGCCGCGCCGCCGCTGTTGCCCGTCGCCTCCGCCTCTGCCCCCGCATGTCGCCTCCGCCTCTGCCCCCGCCGGTACCAACCGCCTCTGACCCCTCCACCGCCGGTCGCAACCGCCCCCTCCACCGCCGGTCGCCACCGCCAGATTCAATTTCTCTAACTCCCTCCCCCGACACCGATTCAATTTCTCAAGTCCCCTTTCTTTGTTAAGCAGCGAGATTCAGAATTAGAATATAACGAAGTAGTCCACCTACACAGACAAGATCTTCTAAATAGCTCAGTGGCAGGGAGACCCAGGTCTGGGCATGTGCGGCTTGGTCGTGGGTTCGAGTCCCAACAAGCAACACCAATTTTTGCAAATTAAACTTCAAGGGGACCCACATGGCAGCGATGTGTTGGTGTGGGTGGGACCCACATGACAGCTGGGTGGGGGTGGGGTGGGCTAGGGTGGGACCCACAGGGTAGCTGGGTGGGGATGGGGCGGGCTGGGCTGGGACCCACATGGCAGGTGGGTGGGGTGGGGTGGGGCTGGACCCACATGGCAGGTGGGTGGGGGTGGGGTGGGGCTGGACCCACAAGGCAGCTGGGTGGGGGTGGCAGGCGTTGGTGCTGACGGGTGGGACCCGCATGCCAGGTTTTGGTACTGACGGGTGGGACCCGCATGCCAGGTCGATTGCTTGACCCACCTGTCAGGGTGGTGGGGTTGCTTTGGCTGGAACCCACATGTCATATATTAGTCAAAGTCAATGGTTGTGTTCTCCTGTCAATGGGTCCTACTTGTCAGAGCACTGCTATGTAAGCATCGATGACACCTAGATGTTGACATGTAGGCAGAATTGCTGAGGTGGACATCTAGTCACACTGGTTATAGTGGTATGACCATTTAAATTGGTCGTAATCGGCATAAAATCAATTAAAAATAATCTGCTAAATTCAATTATATCGGTTATGACCATTTCGTGTCTGAGCATTATGACCTTTTGGACTAAATTGGTCATGAGGATTAAGACCTTGAACCCTCCAAAATGGCTTACGACCATTTGATTCGAGTTGGTCATAAATCTATGACCAATTTTTCTGTGGTCACTATGAGTTGGTCACTAGTCAACACATTTCTTGTAGTGATCGTCAAAAAGTCACTACTCTGGAATCCACACAGAAAACATCGGATGAAGATCAAAACACAAAAAAGCTACGCGGACCACTTATGGCGGATTTAAAAGGGACGCAAGTGCAAAGCACAATTGCGCAAAAAGGATCTATACGATCTAAATGAACAATAAAGGAGGTAAAAGACTCAGAAAAAATCAAGAGTGAACCAAATGCTTTATTTCATTGATCATATAGAGGTGCCTATTACATAGCTAGAGAAGTGCTAAGTGTAGAAAGGACGTAGCTGTGCGATGTTCCATGGACGATCTGTCTCGTCGTAGATATCGTCAGGGTCTCTTCGTTTGGGCTTCTTACTTGGTCGCTTATCTAGCTCGCGAATATCAACGAGGTAGTAGGAACCATTCAGTAGAGCTTTGCTGATGACGAAGGGTCCTTCCCAAGGCGGGGATAGCTTGTGGGACTTCTGCTGTTTCAGACGTAGCACCAGGTCACCTTCTTTAAACGAGCGTTGGCGAACTCGCCTGCTGTGATAGCGGAAGAGATTCTGCTGGTAGATGGCGGATCGCTGGGCTGCTAGGTCTCGTTCTTCTTCCAGCAGGTCCACAGATAGTTGTCTGGACGCTTCTGCATCTTCTTCCTTGTAGGCCTCTACCCTTGGAGAATCGTACTGAACATCACTTGGCAAGATTGCCTCTGCTCCATAGACTAAGAAGAAAGGGGTAAGGCCAGTTGATCTGTTTGGCGTGGTCCGTAGACTCCACAGCACAGATGGCAACTCCTCTGCCCAGGCTCCAGCTGCTCTGTGCAACGGTGCTTCTAGGCGTGGCTTGATCCCTGACATGATTAGTCCGTTGGTCCGCTCAACTTGGCCATTAGACTGTGGATGTGCCACAGATGCTAGGTCAAGGCGGATTCCATTGTGATGGCAGTATTCTTCAACTTCTCCTTGAGACAGATTAGTGCCATTGTTTGTGATGATGCTGTGTGGGATGCCGAATCTGACCACAATGTCCTTGACAAATTTGAGGGCAGTTTTGCCATCAAGTTTTCGGATGGGCTTAGCTTCTACCCACTTCGTGAATTTGTCTACCGCTACCAGGAGGTGCGTAAATCCCGAAGGTGCTATTTTTAGCGGACCCACCATGTCCAGCCCCCAGACTGCAAAAGGCCAAGTTATGTGGATTGTATGCAGTGTTGTGGCGGGCATATGGGTTTGCTTGGAGTACATCTGGCAACCGTGGCAGAGTTCCACAATGCGGTCTGCATCTGCCTTGGCTGTTGGCCAGTAGAATCCATGGCGGAATGCCTTAGCTACGAGGGATCTGGCGGCGGCATGATGCCCACATTCGCCTTCGTGGATCTCTTTTAGTATTTCGATTCCGTCCACTTGGGATATGCACTTCATGAAAACTCCCGAAGTGCTTCGTTTGTAGAGTTGGCCATCTATGATGGTGTACGCTTTGGCTCTACGCTCGATTTGTCTTTTCTGGACTTCGTCTTCAGGAAGCTTCTTGGTCGTCAGAAATTCCAGGTAAGGCTCTGCCCATGGCGGATTGCTTGGCAAAACCGCCATAACAGGGGAGCTTGCTAGCTCTGGATTTTCTGGATCCACCATCTTAACTGATGGTACGCGCAGATGCTCGAGGAATACGCCTGGCGGAACTGCCTTACGGCTGGATCCCAGTTTGGACAAGGTATCGGCCGCCATGTTATCTTCTCGCCGTACATGTTTTATGTCGTAGCCGAGGAAACTTTTGGCCATCTCGTCTACTTCATCTCTGTATGCCGCCATGACTTCGTTCCGAGCTTTATATGTGCCAGCCACCTGTTGAGCCACAAGGTCAGAGTCTCCACAGCACATGATGTGTTGCACGCCGATCTCCTTTGCGACACGTAGCCCGTGTAGTAGCGCTTCATATTCCGCGATGTTGTTGGTGGTGGGGAAGTGAATCTGGAGAACGTAGCTGAGCTCATCTCCCTTGGGAGATTTGAGTGTCACTCCAGCCCCCGAGCCGTGTAGCAATTTTGAGCCATCAAAGTGCATCACCCAATGCTCTGGTTCTGGGACGGGCGTAGTTTCCTGCGCTTCCTTCCAATCCGCCATAAACTCCGCCAAAGCCTGAGACTTGATGGCGGTGCGAGGCTTGTAGTCGATGTCGAAAGAGGCCAATTCAATGCCCCACTTCGCAACTCGTCCTGTTGCGTCGCTGTTGTTCATGATGTCCTTCAGTGGGGCTTTGCTCACCACTGTGATCTTATGGTCATAGAAGTAATGCCTTAACTTACGGGAAGCTAGGAAAACTCCGTATGCCAATTTCTGGTAGTGAGGGTAACGCTGCTTGGATTCCGTCAGGACCTCGCTGACATAGTAGACTGGTCTCTGTAAGCCATACTCCTGCGCTTCTTCCTTACGCTCTACCACCATGACGATGCTGACCACCCTATTGGTTGCCGCCATGTATAGTAACATGGGTTCCTGGTCTTCGGGAGCCGCTAGGACTGGTGCAGTGGATAACACTCTCTTCAGATCCTTGAGCGCAGCGTCTGCCTCGTCGGTCCAGACGAATTCATCTGATTTCTTCATCAGCTTGTAGAGTGGCAAAGCCTTCTCGCCAAGACGACTGATGAACCTGCTCACTGCTGCCACGCAGCCTGTGAGTCGCAGTACGTCTTTTAGGTCGATGGGCCGGGAGATGTCGAGGATTGCCTTGATCTTCTCCGGGTTAACCTCAATTCCGCGGTGGGAGACGATGAATCCTAGGAGTTGTCCAGCTGGGACCCCGAAGACGCACTTCGTTGGGTTAAGCATCATGTTGTACTTCCTGAGATTGTCAAAGGTCTCTTGCAAATCCGCTATAAGGCCATCTTGCTTCTTGGACATAACTGCGATGTCGTCCACGTATGCGTGGATGTTTCGTCCGATTTGATCCGCCAGGCACTTTTGCATAGTGCGCTGATACGTTGCTCCTGCGTTTTTCAGACCGAATGGCATTGTGACATAGCAATATGTGCCATAAGGTGTTACGAACGACGTAGCGAGCTGATTGGACTTTTTCATCTTGATCTGGTGGTATCCGGAGTAGGCATCTAAGAAACACAGTAGCTCCGATCCCGCCGCCGAGTCAATGACTTGGTCAATGCGAGGCAAGGGAAAAGGGTCTTTTGGACATGCTTTGTTCAGGCCAGTGTAATCTACACACATGCGTAGAACTTTTGTGTTTTTCTTAGGAACTAGCACCGGATTCGCCACCCACTTGGTATGTATCACTTCCTTGATGAAGCCTGCTTTCAACAGCTTGGAAATTTCCTTTGCTATGGCGCGGCGTTTTTCATCTCTGAAGCGTCTGATGGCTTGCCTTACTAGCTTTGAGCCAGGAATTATCTGCAGAGCGTGCTCAGCGAGTTCCCTGGGTACACCCGTCATGTCAGATGGCTGCCATGCGAAGATGTCCCGGTTCTCACGGAGGAACTCGACGAGCGCGCTTTCCTACTTGGGGGACAAATTTGTCCCAATGGCGGTGGTCTTGGCGGCATCGCCAGCGACAAGTTCCACCTGTTTTGTATCGACTGTCGGCTTGAAAGTGGGCGGGGAGGCGGAAACCTCCTGCTTGGATGCCGGCATCTCCGCGGGGTCCGTAGCGGCATGGATTTCTTTGAATTCCTCGCCGAAGAACACTGCTTCCGCGAAGGCGGCTTCTCCTTCCTCGCACTCCTTTGCCTTTCGGAAGCTGCCATAAACTGTGATTATGCCATCCGGTCCTGGCATCTTCAGCTGATTGTAGATGTAGCATGGCCTCGCGTGAAAGCTGTGGAAGGCTGGGCGCCCGAAGATCACGTGATAAGTGCTTTTGAACGGGACAACCTCAAAGGTTATGGGCTCTTCTCTGTAGTTTTCCTCACTACCGAAGGCAACCTTGAGCGTGATGGACCCGAGGGACTTGGCTTGGCGACCAGGAACCACCCCGTAAAAGGTGACCGCGCTATGGCGGAGTTGGGTCTTGGTAAGGCCGAGCTTTGTCAAAGTTTCTACGTACATGATGTTCAGGCTGCTGCCACCATCCATTAAGCATTTGGAGAACTCATAGCCATGGATTACAGGGCATACCACCATGGCGTAGTAACCATCTGGGATGTGCTCTGGATGATCATCGCGGCTCCAGTGCACCGGTACTTCGGACCATCTGACGTACTGGCGGATTTTTGGCACGGTGGCATTAAGTGAGCGCATAGCAGCTCTCTGTGCCTTAGCCGTGGGGGGTCCAAGGAATGTGTGAAAGGCACCTTTTATGTCCTTGATTGGGTTACCCTTGCCAGCACCACCCTCTGCCTTTTCGGCGGGTTTGGGCGCAGGGTCTTCATCCATATCGCTGCCATCTCTAGACTCCTTGTCTTTATCCGCTTTTCCTTTGCCACGAGGCCGTTGTCGCCGGCTGCGTTTGAAGCCAGCTTCTTGATCCGCCTTGAGGTCGTTGACAAACTTGCAGTTCCGATTCGTATGGTTGCACTTTCCCGACGCGTCACGATGGGCAAAACATGGCATATCGCGGTATTCATCGTAGGACACGGGGGCGGATGGCGCCGAAGTGGGAGTTGTGGAACTCCGTGGCTGGCCACCGCCACCTCCGCATCCCCTGCCGCGCTGGCTGCTTTGGCCCTTGTCAGCAAAGGTTGTGGCCACCATGTCCGGAGCCTGCGGCTCTTCTGGCGGATTCTTCCGTTTGTTGCTGCTATTCCGCTTTCTAGTGTTCTGGATGGCGGAAGCCTTCAGAGATTCGCGGGCGTCGTCGTCGGCGGCCGCGTAGTTGCTTGCGATGGTGATCATGGAATTTAGGGTTAGTTTCCCTTCGTTCCTTTCCCGCAACAGGCGATGGCGGAGCAGTTGGCCTCTCTCCAAACTGTCAATAAACGCGAGGATGGCGGATTCGTCAGTAACCCCTTCACAGGAGTTCTTCATATCCAGCCATCGTGCGAGGAAAGTTTGGGAGGTTTCGTCGTCGGCTCGTCGGCACCGTTGGAGGTCACCAATGTTATGGGGTCTCTTGTAAGTCCCCTCGAAATTTTCCGTGAACGCAGTTTGCATATCGAACCAGGTTTGGATGGAGTTTTCTGCCAAGTCATTGATCCACTGCCTCGCAGTGCCGGATAGCATCAGGGGCAAATAGCGGACAGCAACATTGGGTGACCCCCCCGGCGAACTGTACTGCGTTGAAGTAGTCTTGTAGCCAAGTCAAAGGCCTATCGACTCCATTGTACTGGCGGATATTTTTCTCGATTTTGAACCCATACGGGATGGGCTCATCACGAATCCATTGTCCAAAGCACTTTGGGCCGAGGAAGAAGGCCGTTTGAGACTTGGCAATCTCGTTTAGATGGGTACGGGCGTCGTAGGGCTTCTGATCCAGCGGATCCTTGCGAGAGTTGCGCGACCTTGCTGGCCCGCCGCCACCGCCGCCGCCGCCATGGGGGCTCCCTGGTGGGGATGGCGAAGGGTCACGTCGTCTTTTACTCTCGCCATCCTGCGACTGATCTTTGCAGCTACGACGGCTTCCTTCTGTTCTTTGTGGAGATGGATCGTCGTCATGGCGGCGGGAACCTTGCCCTTTGTCATCGTGACGGCGAGTGGAGCGATGCTTATCTTTATCGCCGCCGCGATGCGCATCATCGTCATGGCGAGACCGGTCCCTTCTCTTGGATCCGCCATCCCTGCTGTTTTCCCGTCGTGGCGGATCGTCTTTGCGTCCAGCGTCACTGCTTCGCCCTCGCTTGCCATCATTGTCGCGTATGACAATTCCCCCCTTTGGGGCTTCGAACGTCTTATGCTTTGGTGGCGGCATGTTGGTCTTATGGCGAGGGGCAGCATTGTCTTGTTGGTATCCGTAAGCAGGGTAATTCTTGCGGGGTGGCGATGGGTTTCTCTGCGGGCCTTTGCCATGTGGTTTGTCATCGGAGGATATTGGGATGGCGTGTCTCTTATTGCGAGCTTCTCTTCTTCGGATTTCTGAGGATCCGGTGTGAGATTCGCTATCTGGACGTTCACCATAGTTGCCAGCCCCCCGAGCTTTAGAGGCAGTGCTGGACCTGCATAGCGCAGGGTCAGACTCGAGCCGTCGCGATGACGTAGCCTTCTCTTGCTGCACTAGTGCTTTGGTCATCAGTTTCACCGCCGTCTCTAGGGCTGCTGGGCTCTTGTTATGCTCCAATAGCTCCTTTGCGGCCACGATGTTCTCGATGGGCGTAGCCCTAACTTCATTGTGGTTTTTGTCCACGTATGGCGGATTCTTGATGTACATCTTGGCCAGAGTTTCCGCTGTTGGTATGGTGAACTCAAGGTTTCGTACCAGCTGCGGGTCGCCTCCCTCGTTGATCTGGTTCTGGACGAGAGTAACATACTTTTCCTCCATGTCCCTTGCGCGCTTCAGCGTGTCCTGAGCTTTAGCAATGTCGTCATCAACCTGCTTGCCCATCTTCTCGACTCGCTTTGCTTCCTTGAGGAGTACTCGCCTCTTCTTCTCGAGATCGTTTACATCTCTGACATAGTCAGGGGTGATTGGATCTGCTAGAGTTCCATAGACGACTTTGTCCAGCGGGGTAGTGAAGTCTTCTGGGTGCTGGTCTTCGAGGATGGTGGGTAGTGGCGGCCTGGGTCCGCCCTGAATCTCTGGAAGTTGCTCCGCGGCGGGATCGGCGGCTGGTGGTGGGTTACCCTGCTCATTACCGGCATCTCCATCATGGACTGCCTGAGATGGCAGATCGCCGGTTGTCTGCCCGGCATCATCTCCTTTGCTGGTGACAAACACCTGCTTGGCCGCTGCTTGTTGCTCTTCAAGTGCCTGCTGCACCAATTCCGCCTCGAGTTTCCTCATGGCGGCATCGTAATGGTCAGAATCATAGCCTTTGCTGTCCCTGTCGGGGATATAACCCCGGGTATACCAAAGTACCCCTTTGTTATGACTAATACATATTAATATATTGGATTTTATGTGCAGAATAAATATAAAGAGACTAAACAGTATTATGGGCCGACATATTACAATGTCGGCCTGCTCAAGTTAATCCCAGGCCGGCATATCTGCTAACAGGCAGATGCTCTCAGGCCCAAGCCGGCATAAGAGCTTCCCAGCCGGAATATACCGGCCGCCCTCGTTGTTGGGCCGGCACATGCAGTCCCGGCCACCCTGTGCGCCAATCCCGGCCTGCTGCGCCCCGCGCTAGGCCTGGGCCGGCATTGCCCAGGTCCCCGCGCCCCGGTCCTCTCCTCGGCCCGGCAGGCCGGAGCTTCCCTGGGCCGAAGCAAGGCCTCCAAGCCGACATCGCCACGCTCGCCAGGCCAGCCACTCCCTCGATCGGTACGTGATGCCCCTGTCCTGGCCCTTGCAGGTAAAGGCACGAGGCCATGCCGCGCTGCCCCTATGATGGCATCCTTTCCATGTATCGGCTCACTCAGTGACCAGCTGCTTGTATGAGGATAAGGTCAATACTTTGGATCCTCTCCAGAGAACAACAAAGACAGTGACAAGATCACATGGCTATAGTGCCCTAGTACAAGAGACAAGACAGGAGGATAAGACTAGAGAAGACCACTATTGATGAATAGTATTATACCCTGTGTACTGTAGGAGACACATGGGGTATGTCCCATGTGTCCCCTCTCACTCTCTCTCACTCATTTGTATAAGAGGAGGGAGCACTCATACGTGAGGGAGGAAGGTCCTGGAGGCCATCGAGCCAGGCCCATGGCTGCCAGTAGCTAGCTCAGTTCTTCTTCTTCTTCCTTGAGACAAACAGCTCAAGGGGCACCATTGTAGCTACACTATCCGCAGATATACCGATCAGACAGGCAGGAGTAGGGGTTTTACCTCTTACGAGGGCCCCGAACCTGGGTAGCTCGCTGTGTTTGCAGTATCTTCCGTGCGCGGTCTTCACCGCGTTTTCCCTCTCCCGGATCCGACAGTGTCTATCGGCCCCAACTTTAGCCACCCTGTGGCATATGCTCGTTCACCACGACGACAGTCCCAGTCATCCGATTCACCACTTTCGTTAAGTGCCTCTAGGATGGATTCACCTGGGCTATCTTCTCCATTGGAGGTAGATCCCGAAGTGATACCTGCGAACGCAACAAGGCAGTACCGCGGTGTCTCTAACGCCAGATTACTCATGGCGGATTCACTGCGGTCTTCCACCACTTCCTCTACCTCTAGGGCGGGCTGGGTGGGATTATTTTTCAGATCCGATCTGGGCATCTTGGAAAGTTCCAGATCAGATGAGTCCTCCTCCGTATCCAGCTTGAAAGCGGTCCGTATGGGGATTTCGGCCATACCAATCCGCCGGAAATTGGTTTCCATGGCGGGGGTAGGGTTTGTCTCTCCGATGAAGATATGGATATCTCCAATCGGAACGACGGTGAATCGAGCGGGGTCTTCGGCACCCAGAGGTTATCCGCTGGGACGATGGGGAAGCCGGAATCGTAGAGGACGCGCCCGATGGCGACGGTGTCGCCGATGCCTGCAAAGGCGGATCCCGCCTGGATCCGCGCTCCAGACGCGCTAAGCCCCACGGTGGGCGCCAACTGTCGTGGTTTCGTCAACAGATCTGCCATAGAGGTAGGGGTATGGCGGTTTGTGGAAGGGGTGAACACGGAGGAGCGATCCAGGACGGTGGTAGCACGAGTTTACCCAGCTTCAGATCCCGCAACGGTGGCGAGACCCTACGTGCTGCTATAATTCACTATATGGCGACAAGTGCTCGATTACAATGATGAGGTTAGCTGTTTCGCTATGCGATTGGCCGTATGACTCTAATCTCTAACTTCTGCCTCTAGGGCTGCTCCACGTCGGGCTTATAAAGGCGCCTGGCGTGGGCTACACGTTGGTACCGGAGCGGATACACTTTGGAGTCCTAGACTAAGTCCTATGCGTGTGCTATAGGGCAATCTGCCATGGGCCGTCTCCGAACCCGCCATGGGCCTGCAATCAGCAATCCGCCATGGGCCTGTCTCCGGATCCGCCATAAGCGCATGCGTCCAGTACCGCCGTGGCAACTTCAGCAACTGGGCCGCCCGGTATAGCGAATCCGCCATACCACCCCTGATGGGCCACCCTGGCTTGCTGATTTAGGACTACGTCGCTGGTATACCCATTTGGTATATCCCCAACAGGTTGTGTACTTATAATAACCAAACGTTCTCGAGGACACACAGGAGTTTTCTGTCAAGAGCTTTCGCTTCATAGAGCCAATAGTATTTATTGGTTTGGTAAGTGTTATGGGGGTGAACCTGTGCTAGCGCACTACCCTTACTAGGATAAATACACACTTGTGATTATACCCCTTGCAAGCATCCGCAAATACAAGAAAGTAATTAAGATAAATCTAACCACAGCCTTAAACTCTAAGATCCTACGCTCCCTGGTGCAATGGTTTCCCAACGGAGGTTTAGGTTTCTGTCACTCCAGCAACCCCACAATCGGTAGCCAAATACACAATGCATCTCACTAGGCCCATAAATGGTGAAGTATCATGTAGTCGACGTTCACATGACACCACTAGTGAAATAGCACCACAACAATATCAAACCATTAAATATTTCTCAACAATAATTCACTACTAACATCTTGACTTCTCCCATGTCCTCAAGAACTAAACGAACTACTCACAAGACATCATATGGATCATGATCAGAGGTGAAATAATGGTAAATAACAATCTGAACATAAACCTTAATTCAATGGTTCCACTCAATAGCATCAACTACAAGAGTAATCAACACCGGGAAAGTTTCCCTTATGAATATAACAAGATCCAACTCAAGATGTTACAGCGGGATGGCATGGTGATGGTGGAGATGAAGGTGCTGGTGATGGAGATGATGATGATGATGATCCCGATGAAGTCCGGTGCGATGATGATGACGATGGCGACGATCTCCCCTCTCTGGGAAGGAATTTCCCCCGGCAGATTTCTCCCTACCGGAGAGCTTTTTCTCTCTGGTGTTCTCCGCCCCGCAGAGGCGGCTGTGTCTAACTCTGAGCCCCCCCTGACTTAGGTTTTCGGGGACGATGATGTACGCGGAGGGGCGAGACCAGAGGTGGGCCAGGGTGGCCTCACGCAGGGCCCGCGCGGCCAGGGGTGGGCCCGCGCCGCCCTGGCGTGTGGAGCCCCCCTGGCTCCCCTCGACTCCCCCTTCTGGCTTCCTGAGTCTTCTGGGAAAATATAATTTCTGGGTATTTTTCTGGAATTTTCCTGATCTTCAAAATATAGTCTCTTGATGGTCCTTTTTCCAGCAGAATCCTGACTCCGGCAGCAACTCCTCCGATGATCATCAAACATGTGAAAACAAAGAAAATAACATAAGTATCATATCTAAATATGAAATATATCAATGAATAACAGTAAATTATGATACAAAATAGTGATGCAAATTGGACGTATCAACCCCCCAAGCTTAGACCTCGCTTGTCCCCAAGCGAAAACTAAACTCGGTAAACATGACAACAGGTTTATGGAGTGAAGTGTCAATAATGAAAATACGGACAAGAAGCATCACATTTACTAAGGCACAAATTATAATAGACAGCAACTTCCCTTTATAAGATGTAGACTTGCAATAGGTAAAAGGGAATCACATGTAAAGATGCACAAGGTAAACTATAATTGGCAATGGCAAACCTTAGTTCTTGGTCAAAGGGTGGAGAACAAATTATTCTCTCTTTTAAACGGAGCCTTTTAAAACAGAGCTAATATAGCAAAGACTATATGCTCAACAAAGTAAACTTTTGCATTCATAGAAAGCTTCAAAGATATATTCCTTCAGATAAAAGCATTATACAAAACAAGGAAGATAATAAACATGATTAAACGGATCAACATATGGATGAGTGAAACATAACAACTCAAATGCTTGCTTTAGATAGAGGGAATTAGGTTGACTCAACATAAAAGTAAAAGATAGGCCCTTCGCAGAGGGAAGCAGGGATTAAACATGTGCTAGAGCTTTTCATTTGTAAAACAGAGGTAAAAAGTGTTTTGAGAGGTGGTTGCTTTTGTCAACGACTAGCAACGGAGTTCTTGATATCTTCCATACTAAACAAGTGAGAGCGGTTCCGAGATGTTTGATTAAATGGCACTTTAGTGCTCTTTTATAGCTTTGCACTCCTCCCCACCTTTTTCCTTTCTCAAACCATGGCTAACCGATTCCATCGGGTGCCGACCAACTTTCACGTTCCAATGGAGGAGTGCCTTTTTCTTTCTTTTCTTTTGAGATTATAATGGTCTGACCAGCTCCCTTGCAAAACTAATGACGAGCAGATGAAGCTGCCTAGTCGAGGGGTACTTAATTTAGTATGGAAGATAACAAACCCATCCACTATGTCCTCATGAGCTAAAAACAGTGGCACAAAATGAGAAGTGTTTGAAGGTTTTTGAAAGGTAGCACATGAAAATTTACTTGGAATGGCTTGAAGTACCATGCATAGGAATTTATAGTGGACTCTTTGGAAGTGACTTGGCTTTTGGGAATTGGATGCACGAGAAGTATTTTCTCTCAGTACAGGTTTTTGGCTAGCAAGGCTGGGTAGCAAGCATAAGAGTTGCATGAAACAAACAAACATACATATAATAAGAACAATCATGCAAACTCCCTTGAAGGTACAACGATTTTAACTTTAAGAATAACAATGCTTATAAGCCAAACATAAGGGAAAACTGAAGTGATGAAACTGCAAGCACTTCTTTATTCTTTTCTACTCAAACTTCAAGGTAAAGTTGCTACTGACCAAGCTAGGTTTGCCAAAACCAACTAAATCTACTCATGCTCCCAATGTGATACCAATACCAATCAACAAGACTAGTCACATAAGAGAGATTGCAGACTAACATAAAGTGTGCGAAAAGTAAACGATAAAAATTCTCATTAATATTTCATTACCGCAACTCACACCAAGGGATACATAGATAACTGACTAAGGAGGATACTTCCAACTGCAAACTATTCTATATGATAACTTCTCTATTCATGATACGACTCTACTTGAAAAGTAAATGAGCAAAAGGTAATGATGTGATACCGCGGCACTCCCCCAAGCTTGGAACAAGCCAAGGGGATGCCTATACCGACGACGAATTACTCCTTTGGTGGTGGCGGTGGGACTTCATCGTTGTCGTACTTCCAAGGCAGAGGTCCTCCATCAAAGAAGGATGTCTTGGTCTCCAAAATCCTGAAACTTGCAGCAGCACTCATTTGTTGAAATCTAGCTTCATACTCACAATTTTGGTTATGCACATCGTAGAGTTGTTCTTGTAATTGGCTAGTAGTCTCTTGGAGTGAGAGGACATCCTTCCAAAGCTCTGTAGTCTCTTTCTTGTACTTGGCGACAAGCTCTTGATTAATCCTGTAGATGATGTCCACCTCGCGTTCCGCCATCTTCTTGTATTTGAAAACTTCCTGTTCCAATGCTTCCATCCTTGATTCGAGACTCCCTTCTCCCTTGGGTCCTTGAACATCTTTAATCTGCAACTCCCCATCCTTGAGTGACAACTCCTTCAGATGCATCTTCAGCTCCCTCATATACGGATTGATGGAATCCGCAAAAGGGTTCTCCTTAGATGAACCGGACGAAGACATTATAACTCCCAAGCTGAAAGCAATCCCTGACAGAAATAGCTCGAAACAAACCACGAAGAGAAAACGATATACAGACCTCGGGGACTCCGGGGGGTTAAAAAGGCGAAAATTATACATCGAAACGAAGTCACAGGAGGAAACCGGGATAGAAACGAGTTCCGGTGTGTTCTCACACAGGGGTGGCGCGGCCAGGGGTGGGCCCGCGCCACCTGTGTGTGAGACACACACGGACTCTTTTTCCTCCCCGTTTTCGTCTCGTGATTTTTCATATTTAGTAAAAACAGCAAAAATATTAAAAGAAGAACTTTTCGCGAAACTTTTCTGACTAGAACTGTTACCTATTCGAAAGCGAACTCTGCAGGTTCCTGCAATTTGTCTTGGATGTAATCTTCTGGAGAAACTGTTTCAATAACATCAACATCTTCATTATAAGAATCTCCAGAAATATAATGTTTGAGTCTTTGCCCATTCACCACTTGTGTAGAATCATCTTTCAATGAAGCAATCTTAATAGCACCTGAGCGGTACACTTCCACAATAACATATGGTCCTTCCCATTTAGAAAGTAATTTTCCTGCAAAAAATCTAAGACGAGACCTATACAAAAGAACTTTCTCACCAACATGAAACTCTCTCTTAAGAATTCTCTTATCATGCCATTGCTTGACTTTCTCTTTGAAAAGTCTGGCATTCTCATACGCTTCGTTTCTCCACTCATCTAGAGAACTCAAATCTAACAACCTCTTCTTACCGGCTAGTTTAAAATCTCTATTAAGCTCTCTCACTGCCCAAAAAGCTTTGTGTTCTAATTCTAAGGGCAAGTGACACGCTTTTCCATAAACCATCTTATAAGGAGACATACCCATGGGATTCTTATAAGCAGTTCTATAGGCCCATAAAGCGTCGTTTAACTTACTAGCCCAGTTTTTCCTAGATCTATTAACAGTCTTCTGCAAGATAGACTTGATCTCCCTATTTAAAAGCTCTACCTGCCCACTAGTTTGGGGGTGATAAGCAGAAGCAATTCCATGATTGACATCATACTTAGCAAGAGTTTTTCTAAAACTACCGTGAATAAAATGAGAACCTCCGTCAGTCATAAGATATCTAGGCACTCCGAACCTAGGAAAAATAACATCCTTAAGCATTTTTAACGAAGTCTCACCATCGGCACTCTTTGTAGGTATGGCTTCTACCCATTTAGTAACATAATCAACAGCAACAAGTATATGGGTATAGCCTTTTGAAGGAGGAAAAGGACCCATAAAGTCAAATCCCCAACAATCAAACGGTTCAATAACAAGAGTGTAATTCATAGGCATTTCATTGCGTCTGGAAATATTACCAACTCTTTGACATTCATCACAAGATAAAACATACCTTCTGGCATCCTTAAAGAGGGTTGGCCAATAAAAACCTGATTGTAGAACCTTCTGCGCTGTTCTATCTCCAGCATGATGCCCTCCATAAGCACTGCTATGGCATTTTCTTAATATCTCTTGTTGCTCATATTCCGGTACGCATCTTCTCATAATTCCATCAACTCCTTCTTTATATAAATGTGGGTCATCCCAAAAATAATGCCTCAAATCATAGAAGAATTTTCTTCTTTGCTGAGCTGAAAAGGTCGGAGGCAAATACTTGGAAACAATAAAGTTAGCATAATCAGCATACCAAGGAAGGTCTCGTGAAGTTACATTAATTGCAACCAACTGTTCATTTGGAAAACTATCATTAACAGGAATAGGATCAAAAGAAATATTTTCCAATCTAGACAAGTTGTCAGCCACAGGATTTTCAGCACCTTTCCTATCTACGATATGCAAATCAAACTCTTGTAAAAGCAACACCCATCTAATAAGCCTAGGCTTAGCATCCTTCTTAGTCATGAGATATCTAATAGCAGCGTGATCAGTATGAATAGTAACTTTAGAATCAACAATGTAAGATCTAAACTTATCACATGCAAAAACAACAGCAAGAAACTCTTTCTCAGTAGTAGCATAATTCTTTTGAGCAGCATCAAGAGTCTTACTAGCATAATGAATAACATTCAACTTATTATCTATGCGCTGTCCAAGGACAGCACCAACAGCAAAATCACTAGCATCGCCCATAATTTCAAAAGGTAAATTCCAATCAGGTGGTTGAACAATAGGAGCAGTAGTTAAAGCCTTCTTAAGAGTTTCAAAAGCTTCCTTCAATCATCATCAAAGACAAATGGTACATCCTTTTGAAGAAGATTAGTAAGAGGCTTTGAAATCTTAGAGAAATCTTTAATAAACCTCCTACAGAAACCAGCATGACCAAGAACACTACGAATACCTTTAACATCTCTGGGATAGGGCATTTTCTCAATTGCCTCCACTTTTGCTCTGTCAACTTCAATACCTCTTTCGGAAATTTTATGTCTAAGGACAATTCCTTCATTTACCATAAAGTGGCATTTTCCCAATTAAGAACAAGGTTAGTTTCTTCGCACCTCTGCAAAACTTTATCAATGTTGTGCAAACAATTATCAAAAGAAGTTCCATAGACGGAGAAATCGTCCATGAAGACCTCCACAATTTCTTCACAAAAGCCATGAAAAATAGCAGACATGCATCTTTGAAAAGTAGCAGGAGCATTGCATAAACCAAACGGCATACGTCTATAAGCATAAGTTCCATAAGGGCAAGTAAAAGTATTTTTCTCTTGATCATCCTTCTTAACAGCAATTTGAGAAAAACCAGAATAACCATCAAGGAAACAAAAATGAGTCTTCTTAGACAACCTTTCTAGCATTTGATCTATAAACGGTAAAGGATAATGATCTTTCTTAGTAAC
Source organism: Dactylis glomerata (assembly GCA_007115705.1). Lineage (NCBI taxonomy): Eukaryota > Viridiplantae > Streptophyta > Magnoliopsida > Poales > Poaceae > Dactylis > Dactylis glomerata. The sequence goes on from QXEO01000762.1 coordinate 727,309, forward strand.
TTTGTTTACCTTCCTATAATCAATGCACATTCTATAACCAACTACTACCCTTTGAGGAATAAGCTCGTTATTCTCATTAGGCACAACAGTCATACCTCCTTTCTTAGGAACACAATGAACAAGACTAACCCATCTACTATCAGCAATAGGATAAATAATACCAGCATCAAGGAGTTTTAATACCTCATTCCTTACCACATCCTTCATCTTCGGAATTAGGCGGCGTTGATGCTCCACGACTGGCTTTGCATCTTTCTCCATATTAATGGCATGCTGACATAAAGTGGGAGAAATCCCTTTTAAATCATCCAGAGTATATCCCATAGCTCCTCGGTGTTTCCTCAATATCTCCAATAATCTTTCTTCTTCCTTTCCTGAAAGTTTAGAACTAATAATAACAGGATATATTTTCTTATCATCAATATAAGCATATTTGAGGTCATCAGGCAAAGGCTTTAATTCAAACACAGGATCTTCTTTAGGCGGCAAAGTGGTACCAAGATCCTCCACAGGTAGATTATGCTTGAGTAACGGTGGTTGACAAAGAAGAATATCGTCAATCTCTTCTCTTTCCTTGCTAAAAACATCACTTTCGTGATCTTCCATGAATTGCTGCAAGGCATTATTAGGAGCAAGAGCAATAGAAGCAAGCTGTTCAACTCGAAAATTTTCATTAGGCGTGTCATTTTCATAAGAAGTCTTAGCAAACTTGGAAAAATTAAACTCATAAGACTCTCCATTAAACTTAGTAAAAAAATTCTCCTTCTTACAATCTATCACGGCGCCACAAGTGTTCAAAAATGGTCTACCAAAAATAATAGGACAAGTTTTACTAGCCTCCTTACCAAGTACTAGAAAATCAGTAGGGTATTTAGTCTTACTGCATAGAACTTCCACATCTCGAACAATACCAAGAGGCCACACAGTCTCCCTATTAGCAAGCTGAACAACCACATCAATATCTTCAAGTTCGCAAGCGCCAATCTCGTGCATGATTTCTTTGTAAAGCTCTAAAGGAATAGCACTTGCACTAGCACCAATATCACATAAACCATAATAGCAATGATCTCCAATCTTGACAGAAATAACAGGAACACTTGCTTTCCTATGCTTTTTAGGATGTGAAAGAATGTTAGAAGCATCTTCACAAAAGAGAATATATTCATCTCCTACATCTTTAGTAACAAGATCCTTCAATATAGCTACAGGAGACTTAATAGTAATTTGCTCATCGGGTTCTGCAGCTTTCTTAGTGCTTTTATTAGACACACTTACCAAAGTAGAATACGTGTTTACCTTAGCAGGGAAAGGTGTCTTCTCAAAATAAGGTTCAGGCACAATGCTATCAACAATACAAACTTCAGTAGCTACAGCAGGAATATGACTAATAGAATCTTTATAAGGCGCATGATATTTGTTCCAACCTTTCTTTGGAACATCAATATAAGAGGCAAAGGCCTTAAGACAATTAGCAAGTATTTGTGAATCAAGACCATAAGCAGCGCTAACACTATGAAAGTCATCGGTTCCCATAAAAGATTTAATGCATTCATAATCATAGTTTATACCTGACTTCCTACCTTTGTCATTTTCCCAACCTTCAGCATTTTCTTGTATACGGTCAAGAAGTTTCCACTTAGCATCTTCTTTCATATGAGTAAATGATCCAAAGCAAGAAGCATCCAAATAATCCTTATCAGGAAGAGTAAGCCGCGCATAAAAATTATTAATAACAATATTATTGGGGAGCTCACACTACTAGAAAATAGCTTTTTAACGACAGAATATATGGTCGTTAAAAGTCATAATATGGTCGTTAAAAGTCATAATATGAATGGGGCATTTGAGCATTAGTAACTTCAATCTCCCCCACGCTTGGGCAATACTCTCTCCATCATGAGGCCAAAAATTATATATCCGGTTACGGTCTTTATGAATTTCACTTGGAGGATAAAACTTGGAATAAAAGAGAGCCACAATATCCTCCCATGCCATAGATGGACCATCTTGGAGTAGTCGATACCACTCTTCAGCTTTGCCTTTCAATGATAATGAGAATAATTTCTTCTTAACCTGGCTTGGTGAAATACCTGCACATCTGAGCAACTCACATAATTCATGTATAAATAATAAGTGATCACCCGGATGGACAGTTCCATCTCCTGAATAGCAGTTATCCATAATTCGCCCAACAATTTTCATAGGTATTTTAAAAGGATCAATTTCAGCAGGCGGTGGCGGTGGTGGTTCCTCCGCATGTGCAGCAGTAGTAGTAGATGTGTTTCCAAATAGGAAAGCAAATGGAGAGTTCTCCATAGCAGAGTAAAATAAAAGACAAAATAAAAACAATACTCACAGCGACGGTTACCTTTACCAATTCCACTCTTCAATAGCGCTACACTCCCCGGCAACAGCGCCAGAAAATAGTCTTGATGACCCACAAGTATAGGGGGTGTATCGTAGTACTTTCGATAAATAAGAGTGTCGAACCCAACGAGGGGCAGAAGGTGTTGATGAGCGGTTTTGATCAAGGAATCACTGTAAATACTAGCAAACAGGTTTTCAGGAGTATTTGGTAATACGAATAAATAAAGTGCGAGTAAATAAAAGACAATAGTAACAATTGCAGCAAGTGGCCCAATCCTTTCTTCAGCAAAGGACAAGCCGGTTGTGTACTTATAATAACCAAACATTCTCGAGGATACACGGGAGTTTTCTGTCAAGAGCTTTCGCTTCATAGAGCCAATAGTATTTATTGGTTTGGTAAGTGTTATGGGGGTGAACCTGTGCTAGCGCACTACCCTTACTAGGATAAATACACACTTGTGATTATACCCCTTGCAAGCATCCGCAAATACAAGAAAGTAATTAAGATAAATCTAACCACAGCCTTAAACTCTAAGATCCTACGCTCCCTGGTGCAATGGTTTCCCAACGGAGGTTTAGGTTTCTGTCACTCCAGCAACCCCACAATCGGTAGCCAAATACACAATGCATCTCACTAGGCCCATAAATGGTGAAGTATCATGTAGTCGACGTTCACATGACACCACTAGTGAAATAGCACCACAACAATATCAAACCATTAAATATTTCTCAACAATAATTCACTACTAACATCTTGACTTCTCCCATGTCCTCAAGAACTAAACGAACTACTCACAAGACATCATATGGATCATGATCAGAGGTGAAATAATGGTAAATAACAATCTGAACATAAACCTTAATTCAATGGTTCCACTCAATAGCATCAACTAAAAGAGTAATCAACACCGGGAAAGTTTCCCCTATGAATATAACAAGATCCAACTCAAGATGTTACAGCGGGATGGTGTGGTGATGGTGGAGATGAAGGTGCTGGTGATGGAGGTGATGATGATGATCCCGATGAAGTCCGGTGCGATGATGATGACGATGGTGACGATATCCCCTCTCCGGGAAGGAATTTCCCCCGGCAGATTTCTCCCTGCCGGAGAGCTTTTTCTCTCTGGTGTTCTCCGCCCCGCAGAGGCGGCTGTGTCTAACTCTGAGCCCCCCCTGACTTAGGTTTTCGGGGACGATGATGTACGCGGAGGGGCGAGACCAGAGGTGGGCCAGGGCGGCCTCACGCAGGGCCCGCGCGGCCAGGGGTGGGCCCGCGCCGCCCTGGCGTGTGGAGCCCCCTGGCTCTCCTCGAGTCCCCCTTCTGGCTTCCTGAGTCTTCTGGGAAAATATAATTTCTGGGTATTTTTCTGGAATTTTCCTGATCTTCAAAATATAGTCTCTTGATGGTCCTTTTTCTAGCAGAATCCTGACTCCGGCAGCAACTCCTCCGATGATCATCAAACATGTGAAAACAAAGAAAATAACGTAAGTATCATATCTAAATATGAAATATATCAATGAATAACAGTAAATTATGATACAAAATAGTGATGCAAATTGGACGTATCACCCACCCGCGGTACCCACAGCCGGCAAATACACAAACCCGTCGAAGCGGGGGCCGAAGCACTCGACAATGTCAAACGCATTTACAGAGTGGAGCTTGGACTCCGACACACACACTACGGATGCCCTCACGTCCCTGATGACCCACAAGTATAGGGGATCGCAACAGTCTTCGAGGGAAGTAAAACCCAAATTTATTGATTCGACACAAGGAGAGCCAAATAATATATGTAAGCCTTAACAGATGAGTCATCAATTCAGCTGCACCTGGAAACAGTCTTGCTCGCAGTGGTTTATCAGTAGCAACAGTCTTATAGTGGTGATAGTAGTGAAACAGTAACAGCAGTAGTAAAATAACAGCGGTAATAGTAGCAATAGTAAACAGTAGGAACAAATACTGTAAGCATAGGGATGGATGTACGGGCGTTGCATGGATAAGATAATTCATGAAATCAATGAGACATGGGCATTGCAGATAAATAATGGTAAAGCATCCTAGTACAAATAATCATAGGCATATGTTCCGTATATAGTCGTACGTGCTCACAAGGAGAAACTTGCATGACATCTTTTGTCCTACCAGCCTGTTGCAGCAGGGCCTCAAGGGAAACTACTGGTAATTAAGGTACTCCTTTTAATAAAGTACCAGAGCAAAGCATTAACACTCGGTGAACACATGTGATCCTCACATCGTAGCCATCCCCTCCGGTTATCCCAATTTCTGTCACTTTGGGGCCTCGGGTTCCGGACAACAATATGTGTATACAACTTGTAGGTAAGACCATAAACAACAAGTATCATCATAGAAATAATAATATGTTCAGATCTGAAATCATGGCACTCGGGCCCAAAGTGACAAGCATTAAGCATAACAAGTTGCAACAAAGTCATAAGCACTAATAGAAGATACTAGGCACTATGCCCTAACAATCTCATATCAAATTACATGAACAATCTCAACCAATCCCTACCATCCCCTCACCTACAGTGGGGGAATTACTCACACATGGATGGGGGAGTCATGGATGATCGATGGAGGGACGTCGGTGATGATGGTGATGAAGATCTCCTCCAAATCCCCGTCCCGGCAGGGTGCCAGAACAGAGTTTCTAGTTCCGAATCGCGGTTTCTGATGGCGGCGGCGCAGCGGAAGTCTATCTGGGAAAAACACCGTCTCCCCGATATTTTCAGGTAAAGGGGTTTATGTAGGCGGAAGGAGGGGTCGAGGAGATGGCCGAGCCATCCTCACACCAGGTGGGCACGGCCAGGCCTGGGCCGCGCCCCCTGTGTGTGAGGAGGCCTCGTGCCTCTCCTCCGTCTCGTCTTCTGGCTCCGTGGGTCTTCTGGTGAAATAGGATTTTTACTAATTTTTCTCGATTTTTTACTGAAAGTTGGATTTATGCACAAAAACGAGACACCAGAGCAATTCTGCTGAAAACAGCGTCAGTCCGCATTAGTTGCATTCAAAACACACAAATTAGAGGAGAAACAATATCAAAAGTATTCGGGAAAATAGATACGTTTTGGACGCATCAACTCCCCCCAAGCTTAGCTATTTGCTTATCCTCAAGCAATTCAGTTAACAACTGAGAGCGATAAAAGAAACTTTCACAAACACATTTGCTTCATATGATGTATATATACTAACTATGTGATCAAGTACTCAGGCAATTCATAATAAGGAATATGCAACTAATGTCACATCATAGTCAAACAAGCTATGAAAGAGTGCCAATGCACTAATAACAAGTAACATGTACATAAGAAGCTATAAGATTGTAATATGCATAAATGATATGAAAGAGTGGTATCCAGCTTGCCTTTATTCGTGGAGCAAAACATAAATGCTGAGGCACCTCTGAAGTCCAAGGGAAGACTAGAAGTAAAATTATCAAAGATACAAGCATCAAAGTTATACCACAATTAACCATGTTCTGGGACAAGCACATTACACTAAGAATAACAGCTATGCTCTCAAGAAGTGCTTTAAAGTTAGAAGATGATGACTCAACATAAAAGTAAAAGAATGACCCTTCGCAGAGGGAAGTAGTGATTTAACATGTGCTAGAGCTTTTCATTTGTAAAACAGAGATAAAAAATTTTATTTTGAGAGGTGGTTGTTTCATGTCAACGACTGGCAATGGGGACTTGCTATCTTCCATAATAAACAAGTGAGAGCGGTTCCGAGTTCTTTGAAATTTTGGCACATTGGTGCTCTTTTATAAAGCTTTGGCACTCCTCCCCACCTTTTTTCTTTTCTCAAACCATGGCTAACCGATTCCATCGGGTGCCCATCAACTTTCACATACCTTGGAGGAGTACCTTTTTTCTTTCTTTTTAGAATTAGATTATAATGGTCTGACTAGCTCTCATGCAAAATTAATGACGAGCAGATGAAGCTGCCTAGTCGAGGGGTACTTAATTTAATATGGAAGATAGCAATTCCGACCACTACGTCCCCATGAGCTAAAAATAGTGGCACAAAATGAGAAGTAGTTAAAAGTTTTGAAAGGTAGCACATGAAAATTTACTTGGAATGGCTTACAAATACCATGCCTAGGAATTTATAGTGGACTCTTTGGTAGACTTGGTTTTTGGTAATTGGATGCACGAGTAGAGCTCATACTCAGTACAAGTGAAGGCTAGCAAAAGACTAGGAAGCGACAATTGAGAGAGCAATAACTGTCATAATCATGCTTGTGACAAAACAAAATTAATATAGGCATAAAAATGATACAAGAACTCTGAGGCAAAGTAAATCATCAAGTCTTAATTGACTTTTTGTTCAGTCATATGCATACTTGAGCATGTGCCAAGTCGATTCAAATGAAGCTTTCAGAGGAGGATACCACAATAACATACCATATTATGAATAAAACAATGCATGCAAGCGTCTACATGACATGCTACAAACTATTAGTAAATTAAAACTAATCATATGAAAGCAAGAACTACAAAGCATCCATTAGATAACATATACCTTACATGAACCGACTAAGCATGTCCACATAGATGAGTATATGTACAAAAATGAAAACAAATAGAGTTCATACCAGCCTCTTACCACATCTCGGATTGTCATATATCGTCATTATTGCTCTTCACTTGTGTGGCTTGAATAATATAAAGTGAATACCAAGCTCCAATGGAGTAACGGGGGACTGAACTCTGCAACAAACTTTAGAAAACCGAAGAAGAACAACAAATATTTTTGGGTTTTCGATTTTTGAAACAAGAACAGAAGGAAATAGCAAACAAAGCGAAATATTTTTGGATTTTCAAATACCATACTGAAAATAGCAAGTAAAGCAAACCAAAGGTAGCAAACTAAAAAGGCAAACAAAGAGAAACAACAGAAATATTTTTGGTCTTTTTGTGTTTTGGAAAAGTGGAAATAAGAACGAGAGCAATAAAGAAAGCGAAATATGGATACACATAGGACCGACAAAAAATGATATGTAGATGAGTGAATCGTCGGCGTACCTCCCCCCAAGCTTAGGCTTTTTCCTAAGTGGAGATCAATTCCAGCCCTGGTAGCTGCTCCAGGCTGGTGGGTCATCATGGGTGTAATCATACCCCCGGCTCTCGCGAAGATGAAGCTGATGGCGCATAATCATAATAAGGTTGCTCGTATGGGAAATTCGCAATGTTGGAGGGCTGACCTGACTCCTCGGCGCCCTCCTCATTGTGCACAGGCGGCGGGTGCTCCTCTACGTACGCGTCGAGCTCATCCTCCGTGAGTGACCATCCATTCCTGCGATCAAGGTTAAACAAAAGAGGTGCAGGCAAACGGACCGATCGATCAGTCTTTACTACCTTCCAGGTAGTCTTCTTGAAAAAGGATAGCTCAAATGTTAAATTAATCAAACTAGCAGGAGGAGAAATAAACTTATGATAAATCATAGAAGTAAGATCAAGTTTCTCCTCGGGGAACTGTAGATCTAGAAAATGAGGCATTACACCATGCAAAGCTAACAGGCGTGAAGCTATAAGTCCCCCACAGATTCCCCCTTTCTCATGATTAACATCAAGACGGAAAGCTATTAAGGCACCCAAATGGTAAGTCCTATCACGCCTCAAAGCAGCAGCAATAAAAGCTAGATCATGGAGAGATAATTTACTTGCAGATTTCCTAGCAAGAACACATTTGGTAATAAAGAAGGCAAAATACCGAATGGATGGGAAATGAATATTTCGAGTTTTACCACCCTCTCCTGTGAAGCTCCTTCCTTGACTGGACCAACTAAATCTAAAATCCTGCACCACAGACATTGTTAGTTTAACATACTGGGGAGGTTCACCCTCAATAAAATGTTCCAATCCTGCATTAGAGAGTAAGGTTTGGAAATCCTGCAGAATTCCAGCAGTATTCATGAACTCTGAGCATGGATAGTGTGAGGGAAAGACCCTCTCTTCACGATGAACCCTCATGACTTCATGCACTTCTAGTTCATGTTGAAAAAGTTGATATGCATTCTCCTCCATTTCTGAAATTTTTAACAAACCTCATAAAATATGATTTTGAGACAAGCAAATGTAGGAAACTACTATAGTGAGTTACTAGGGAGCTAACATGCATCAAAATAGCATTTCTAAGCAATAGAACAAGCATGCATACTCATTTATCCTGCCACCTACAATGCTAAAATACTCAAGAAATACTTCACCAAAAGAAATTCTACTTGGACAAGCGGAGGAGTCACATACCGAAGAACAATTGCTCTAAATCTCAGCAGAAATGATGGGCTGAGCAAGGAGATCGAAAAATCGAGGTGAAGAACAGCAAGAACTCGGTTATGAGCTAGGTGTGTCATTGTTTTCGGGAGAGAGAAAGAGTAGGGGAGGAGGAGATAAGTGAGAGGCCAGGTGGGGCCCTCTCACACCAGGTGGGCACGGCCAGGGCTGGGCCGCGCCCCCTGTGTGTGAGGTGGCGTGGCAGCCCCTCCTGGTGTCTCCCAGGTGTCTCTCTGTCCCATTTTTGACATATAAATTTATAAAGAACTTTTTGGAATTTTTCGAGAAACTTTATTTTCGAGGATTTTTCAGAAATTGGCATATCGATAAAAACTCAGAAAAACGAAGATGAAATGATTTCAAGCAAATAAAAACCAAGCATGCAGCAGCTCTGAGATACTCTTAATCATGTAACTAAACTAAAGGAATAAAATTGAACAAGTAAATATAAGTGAGGTGGAGTGGATGCGGTGAAAACGAAGTTTCGTTCATATAAAATCACTTTGTTAACAAGGTTGATCAAGTCTTGTTCCCAAACTAACTTTATATGAGGCAAAACTTTGCACTTCTCTTAATGCTTATGTTACCTCAACTTTGATAGGCATAGTCCCAATCATAAAAATTTTATATTCTTCCTTGGGCTTTCGCTCTGAACAAATAATTTGACCAACTTTGATAGTCTCAACATTCTTGACGGAATTTAGAGCATTCTTTCTATCAATCTTCTTGGGAAAATAAACCGTGTACTCTTTATCATTGACATTAAAAGTTACTTTTCCTTGATTGCAATTAATAACAGCACCTGCAGTGTTTAGAAAAGGTCTCCCAGGAATAATAGACATATTATCATCTTCAGGCATTTCCAACACAATAAAATCAGTTAAAATCAAACAACTGTTAGCAACTTGAATAGGAACATTTTCACATATACCAATAGGAATAGTAGTAGACTTATCAGCCATCTGCAAAGATATATCAGTTGATACCAATTTTTCTAGATCAAGTCTCTTATAAAGAGAAAAAGGCATGACACTAACTCCAGCTCCCAAATCACATAAAGCAGTTCTAACATAGTTATTTTTAATGGAGCAAGGGATAGTTGGTATACCTGTATCTCCAAGCTTCTCCGGTACTTTACCATCAAAAGAATAATTAGCAAGTAAAGTGGAAATTTCCTCATTAGGAATCTTCCTTTTGTTAGTAACAATATCTTTCATATACTTTGCATAAGGAGGCATTCTAATAGCATCAGTCAAAGGAATTTGCAAAAATAAAGGTCTCATCCATTCACAAAACCTGTTGTAGTGTTCTTCTTCCTTGGACTTGTGTTTCTTACCAGGAAAAGGCATTAGTTTCTGCACCCAAGGTTCTCTCTCATTACCATGCTTGTTGGCAATGAAGTCTTCTTTAGTGTACTTTGCATTCTTATCAATCTTTTCTGGTTCCTCTTCAACTTCTTCTTTATCAGAAGCATCACCTGGTTCAGTTTCAGCATTAGAAATAGAAACACTGTTAGGATCTTTACCTGCATCAGACGATTCTGCAGTTGTTTTATGCTTCTTCTTCTTCTTCTTGGAAGGAATATCATCTCTTGAAGTGCATTGAGAATCTTCCTCGATCCTCTTAGGATGTCCTTCAGGATATAAGGGGTATTGAGTAGTAGCACCTCCTCTTGTGTGAATTTCACAAGCTTGCTTCTCTCTTGAAGCATTTACTAGCAAATCTTTTTGCACCTTGGTAAGCTGATCAATTTGTGTTAACAAATGATTCTGCACCATTCTATTAAAATTTTCTTGCTTAACAATAAAATTATCAAACTCATCTAAGCATTGATCAGGAGGTTTAGAATAAGGAATATCTCTATCATCAAAGCGTTGGAGAGAGTGTACCTCAATAGTAGATGAATGAGGGATTGGCTTACATAATTCTTCTATAGGAGGTAAATTCTTGACATCTTCAGCCTTAATACCTTTCTCCTTAAGAGATTTCTTAGCTTACTTCATAACTTCATCATTTAATTCAATCATCCCTCTCTTCTTCGGAGTAGGCTCTATAGATGGCGCAGGTGATGGTGCTGGTGTTGGCTCAATTAGAGTCCAATCATCATGATCCTGGCTTATTTTAGCCATTAATTCTCCAGCATCAGCTGGAGTTCTTTCCCTGAAAACACAATCAGCACAACTATCCAGATATGTCTTAGATTCATCGGTTAGTCCATTATAAAATATATCAAGGAGTTCAGTTTTAGGTAATGGCTCTTTAGGCAAAGCTCTAATTAAAGAACAAAACCTTGTCCATGATTCAGGCTGTATCTCTCATTTTCCCTGTTTAAAATCAAAGATTTTCTGCATAGCAGCATGTTGAGCACTAGCAGGAAAATATTTCTGAAAGAAAGCATTAACCAAAGCAATAGGACTATGAATAGATCCAGGAGACAAGCTATTAAACCAAGTTTTAGCTGCATCTTTCAACGAGAAAGGAAAAATCTTAGCAACAAAGTAAGTGCGGAGCTTAATATCATCAGAAAATAGATTAGTCAAAGTAGAAAGCTCATTCATGTGCTCCATAGCACTCTCATCTTTAGTACCACAAAAAGGAGTTTTCTTAACAATAGATATGTAAGATAAATCTAAAGAGAAATCATAATCCTTGTCTCTAATATCTATGGGAGAAGCAACAAACTTAGGATCAAGAGACAATTTATATCTAACAGCACGTCTCGCTAAAAGTTTCTTAACATCAACAGCATTACGAGTAGCACGAGCTTCAGCAATAAAATCATCGTTAAGCTCATTATAAGCATCATCAAAATCATCACTAGGACATTCCCTGGACTCAGGTGAACTAACATGTGTAACAGTGGTGTTTCCCAACATAGCTCTAGCAGTAGTAGCATCTAAAAAGGAACCTAGTGAACCACTCTTATCAAGCACAGTAGAAGCATCATCTAAATTATCAGTGGCATTTTCAAACTCAGAAGAAGTAGTAGCAGTAGCGTGTGCATGTGGTGGTATAAGCAACTTACTCATAACAGATGGTGAATCAAGAGCAGCAGAAGTGTTGAGAGTCGTACCTCTTCTTATAGTGGATGGCAATATTGGAACTTTTCCATCACGAGGTTTACCCATGATGAAAAGATTGCAGCGAACAATATGAATACCAAGTGAACTTACAAATAAAGCTATGCTCCCCGGCAACAGCGCCAGAAATTAGTCTTGATGACCCACAAGTATAGGGGATCGCAGTAGTCTTTGAGGGAAGTAAAACCCAAATTTATTGATTCGACACAAGGGGAGCCAAAGAATATATGTAAGCCTTAACAGATGAGTTGTCAATTCAGCTGCACTTGGAAATAGTCTTGCTCGTAGAGGTTTATCAGTAGCAACAGTCTTATAGTGGTGATAGTAGTGAAACAGTAACAGCAGTAGTAAAATAACAGCAGTAATAGTAGCAATAGTAAACAGTAGGAACAAATACTATAGGCATAGGGATAGATGTACGGGCGTTGCATGGATAAGATAATTCATGAAATCAATGAGACATGGGCATTGCAGATAAATAATGGTAAAGCATCCTAGTACAAATAATCATAGGCATATGTTCCGTATATAGTCGTACGTGCTCACAAGGAGAAACTTGCACGACATCTTTTGTCCTACCAGCCTGTTGCAGCAGGGCCTCAAGGGAAACTACTGGTAATTAAGGTACTCCTTTTAATAAAGTACCGGAGCAAAGCATTAATACTCAGTGAACACATGTGATCCTCACATCATAGCCATCCCCTCCAGTTATCCCAATTTCTGTCACTTTGGGGCCTCGGGTTCCGGACAACAATATGTGTATACAACTTGTAGGTAAGACCATAAACAACAAGTATCATCATAGAAATAATAACATGTTCAAATCTAAAATCATGGCACTTGGGCCCAAAGTGACAAGCATTAAGCATAACAAGTTGCAACAAAGTCATAAGCACTAATAGAAGATACTAGGCACTATGCCCTAACAATCTCATATCAAATTACATGAACAATCTCATCCAATCCCTACCATCCCCTCACCTACAGTGGGGGAATTACTCACACATGGATGGGGGAGTCATGGATGATCGATGGAGGGACATCGGTGATGATGGTGATGAAGATCTCCTCCAAATCCCTGTCCCGGCAGGGTGCCAGAACGGAGTTTCTAGTTCAGAATCGCGGTTTCTGATGGCGGCGGCGCAGCGGAAGTCTATCTGGGAAAAACGCCGTCTCCCCGATATTTTCAGGTAAAGGGGTATATGTAGGCGGAAGGAGGGGTCGAGGAGACGGCCGAGCCGTCCTCACACCAGGTGGGCGCGACCAGGCCTAGGCCGCGCCCCCTGTGTGTGAGGAGGCCTCGTGCCTCTCCTCCGTCTCGTCTTCTGGCTCCGTGGGTCTTCTGGTGAAATAGGATTTTTGCTATTTTTTCTCGAATTTTTACTGAAAGTTGGATTTCTGCACAAAAAGAGACACCAGAGCAATTCTGCTGAAAACAGCGTCAGTCCGCATTAGTTGCATTCAAAACACACAAATTAGAGGAGAAATAATAGCAAAAGTGTTCGGGAAAGTTGATACGTTTTAGACGTATCAGTCCCCGACGGTGACACACACGGCAATATGACGGGCCGGATTGTTGAGTCCACGTGTGTTCCAGACCACCACCTTGATGTTTGGCTCGTCTTCCATTGGACAGGCCTACCGATCGCCAGGAGACAGCGACCTAACCCGCCATCAACTCCACGAGGCTGGCCTCGTCTGCAGCCGGGCAGCTCAGCCCAAACAGCGCCGTTAGCGCGGCCACCTCCTCCTTGCCCAGCGGCAAAGTGAACATAGCAGCGTAGTCTTCTAGCTGCTTGGCCGAGAGGCGTTGCTGCTCATGACAAAGCCCCAACTTCTCCATCAGCTGTCACTGTGCACGCTTGACAACCGTGGACGATGCACCCCGCCTCAATGCGGCTAGATGCTTGCTCTTCCTCATGGAAGGGCGGGCTTGATGACCCACAAGTATAGGGGGTGTATCGTAGTGCTTTCGATAAATAAGAGTGTCGAACCCAACGAGGAGCAGAAGGTGTTGACAAGTGGTTTTGATCAAGGATTCACTGTAAATACTAGCAAACAGGTTTTCAGGGGTATTTGGTAATGCAAATAAATAAAGTGCGAGTAAATAAAAGATAGTAGTAATAATTGCAGCAAGTGGCCCAATCCTTTCTTTAGCAAAGGACAAGCCGGTTGTGTAACTTATGATGACCAAACGTTCTCGAGGACACACGGGAGTTTCTGTCAAGTGCTTTCGCTTCATACCGCTAAATAATCTTTACTGGTTTGATAGTGTTATGGGGGTGAACCTATGCTAGCGCACTACCCTTACTAGGATAAATACACACTTGTGATTATACCCCTTGCAAGCATCCGCAAATACAAGAAAGTAATTAAGATAAATCTAACCATAGCCTTAAACTCTAAGATCATATGCTCCCTGATGCAATGGTTTCCCAATGGAGGTTTAGGTTTCTGTCACTCCAGCAACCCCACAATTGGTAGCCAAATACACAATGCATCTCACTAGGCCCATAAATGGTGAAGTATCATGTAGTCGACATTCACATGACACCACTAGTAAAATAACACCACAACAAATAAATATCAAACCATTAAATATTACTCAACATAATTCCACTACTAACAACTTGACTTCTTCCATGTCCTCAAGAACTAAACGAACTACTCACAAGACATCATATGGGTCATGATCAGAGGTGAAATAATGGTAAATAACAATCTGAACATAAACCTTAATTCAACGGTTCCACTCAATAGCATCAACCACAAGAGTAATCAACACCGGGAAAATTTCCCCTAAGAATTTGACAAGATTCAACTCAAGATGTTACAGCGGGATGGCGAGGTGATGGTGGAGATGAAGGTGCTAGTGATGGAGATGATGATGATGATGATGATCCCGATGAAGTCCAGTGCGATGGTGATGATGATGGCGACGATCTCCCTTCTCTGGGAAGGAATTTCCCTGGCAGATTTCGCTCTGTCGGAGAGCTTTGCTCTCTCTGGTGTTTTCCGCCCCGCAGAGGCGGCGGTGTCTATCTCTGAGCCCCCCCTTGACTTAGGTTTTTGGGGACGATGAAGTACACGAAGGGGCGAGACCTGAGGTGGGCCAGGGTGGCCTCACACTAGGTCGGCGCGGCCAGGGGCTAGGCCGCACCCCCTATGTGTGAGCCTACCCCCTGGCTCCTCTCGACTCCTCCTTCTGGCTTCCTGAGTCTTTTGGTAAAATATAATTTTCTAGTATTTTTCTGGAATTTTCCTGATCTTCCGAAATATGGTGTCTTGATGGTACTTTTCCAGCAGAATCCTGACTCTGGCAGCAAATCCTCCAATGATCATCAAACATGTAAAAACAGAGGAAACAACATAAGTATCATCTCTAAATATGAAATATATCAATGAATAACAGTAAATTATGATACAAAATAGTTATGCAAAATGGACGTATCAACCCCCCCAAGCTTAGACCTTGCTTGTCCCCAAGCAAAAACTAAACTCGGTAAACATGACCACAGGTTTATGGAGTGAAGTGTCGATAATCAAAATACGAACAAGAAGTATCACATTCACCAAGGCACAAGTTATAATAGACAGCAACTTCCCTTTATATAGTATAGACTTGCAATAAGTAAAGGGAATCACATATAAAGATGCACAAAGTAAACTATAATTGGTGGTGGCAAACCTTAGTTCTTGGTCAGAGAACAATAAACAAACTATACTAGCCTTTGAATGGAGCCTTTTTTTTAAACAGAGCTAATATAGCAAAAAACATATGCTCAATGAGACAAACTTTTTGCATTCATAGAAAGCTTTCAGAGACATATTATTTCAGATAAAAGCATTATGCAAAGCAAGGAAGATAGTAAACATAATTAAATGGATCAACATATGGATGAGTAAAACATAACAACTCAAATGCTTGCTTGAGATAGAAGGGAATAGGTTGACTCAACATAAAAGTAAAAGACAGGCCCTTCGCAGAGGGAAGCAGGAATTAAACATGTGCTAGAGCTTTTCATTTGTAAAATAGAGGTAAAAAATGTTTTGAGAGGTGGTTGCTTTTGTCAACGACTAGCAATAGAGTTCTTGATATCTTCCATACTAAACAAGTGAGAGCGGTTCCGAGGTGTTTGATTAATTGGCACATTGGTGCTCTTTTATAGCTTGGCACTCCTCCCCACCTTTTCCTTTCTCAAACCATGGCTAACCGATTCCATCGGGTGCCGACCAACTTTCACATACCATGGAGGAGTGCCTTTTTTCTTTTCTTTTTGAGATTATAATGGTCTGACCAGCTCCCTTGCAAAATTAGTGACGAGCAGATGAAGCTGCCTAGTCGAGGGATACTTAATTTAGTATGGAAGATAACAAACCCATCCACTACGTCCTCATGAGCTAAAAATAGTGGCACAAAATAAGAAGTATTTGAAGGTTTTTTTTAAAGGTAGCACATGAAAATTTACTTGGAATGGCTTGAAATACCATGCATAGAAATTTATAGTGGACTCTTTGGAAGTAACTTGGTTTTTAGGAATTGGATGCACGAGAAGTATTTCCTCTCAGTACAGGTCTTTGGCTAGCAAGGCTGGGTAGCAAGCATAAGAGTTGCATGAAACAAACAAACATACATATAATAAGAACAATCATGCAAACTTCCTTGAAGGTACAACGATTTTAACTTTGAGAATAATAATGCTTATAAGCCAATCATAAGGAAAACTAAAGTGATATAACTACAAGCACTTCTTTGTTCTCTTCTACTCAAACCTCAAGGTAATGTTGCTACTGACCAAGCTAAGTTTGCCAAAACCAACTAAATTTACTCATCCTCCCAAAGTGATACTGATGCGTGGTGAATGACCAGCCCGTTGGGAACCCCAAGAGGAAGGTGTGATGAGTATAGCAGCTAGTTTTCCCTCAGTTAAGAAACCAAGGTTTATCGTTCTTCGAGAGGAGAGACAAACGACTGAAGGTGATGCTTGCTAGCTTGCGACAGTTTCGGACAATTTATATATGGCGCCTCGTCCAAGCTTTGCTTGCTAGCTGCAACGCGGAACCTGCACACAACACAACCAAGTACTTCGTTCCCAACTTGCGATGAGGTTGTCAATCTCACCGGTTTGCTTGAAACAAAGGTTATGAGCGTATCGAGTGGAAAACAATAGAGTATGCGAGTAAAGTAAACAGTGCGAGTAAAGTAAACAGGTGATAGCAATATGATGGAAATAGGACCGGGATCCACAGTTCACTAGTGGTGTCTCTCCATAGATAAATAACACATGCTGGGTAAACAAATTACAGTTGGGCAATTGATAGAATAAAGATAAACGTGATATGTCAAGAAGATCACTATGAGATTTACTCTGGGCATTACAACAAAATACATAGACCACCATCCAACTGCATCTATGACTAATAATCCACTTGTGGAGAATCAATCCGAGAACTCCACAAGTATTAAGTTGCGAACAACCGATAATTGCATTAAGCAAAGTGTGTAATATAAACAAAGCATATGCCCTTGAGCATATGAATGTTGTTTTCTCCCTAGTAGCAACAGCACATCTACAACCTTAGAGGTTTCTGTCACTCCCCCAGATTAAATAGAGGCATGAACCCACTATCAAGCATAAATACCCCCTCTTGGAGTCAGTAGCAACTACTTGGCCAAGATAGCTACTAACAACGGAGAGCATGCAAGATCATAAACAACATAGAGATAACAAAAGATAATATTCAGTATAGCAACTTAATCATAAACACCAATATTCATCGGATCCCAACAAACCAAACATGTAGAATTACATAACGGTGATCTCAATCATGTAGGGCAGCTCATGAGATCTAAACATGAAGCACATGGTGGAGGAGACAACCATCTAGCTACTGCTATGGACCCATAGTCCAAGGTAGACTACTCACTCATCGCTCCGGAGGCAAGCATGGCGATGAAGAAGACCTCCGGTGGCGATTCCCCTCTCCGGCAGGGTGCCGGGAAGAGCTTCTGGACCCTCCCGATTTTCGGGTCGACGGCGGCGGCGGATCGCGATGTGTTCTGGAAAAGTGATTGGGTACTTAGGTTTTTTCCGTCGGGGGGTCTTTATAGGCGAAGGGGCGATGTCAGAGGAGGGACCAGGCGGCCTCACGCTATGGTGGCGCGGGCCAGGGGCTGGCCGCGCCACCTATGCGTGTGGGCCCCTGGTGGCCCCTCTCCTTCTCTCCTTCGGACCTCTAGAAGCTTCCGGGTAAAATAAGACTTCAGGAACTCGTTTCGTCCAATTCCGAGAATATTTCCTATGTATCACTTCTGAAACACAAAAATAGCAGAAAACAGGGAACTGGCACTGTGGCAACTTGTTAATAGGTTAGTTCCAGAAAATGCATAAAAGTGCCACTAAGTGTAACGAAACAATAGGCAAATGGTGTAAAATCAAGCATGGAGCATCAAAAATTATAGATACGTTGGAGACGTATCAAGCATCCCCAAGCTTAACTCCTGCTCGTCCTCGAGTAGGTAAGTGATAACAAAAGAATAATTTTTGAGGCGACATGCACCTACGCAATCTTGATCATATATGTAAGCATTTGTGAGCTGGGATCAAAAGAACTTAAAACATGGGCATGAAGATATAATCTTGACAATAAGAACTTAGCAACCATGTTGTAAACATGCAAGTGAACACAAACAAAAGATCATGAAAATGAAACAATGAAAGTCAAACGTGTGTTCAAATCATAAGGAAAAACATACAAATGGTTTTCAGCTTGTCCTTCAAAGAGAGCAAACCATAAATGCATAGGACACATTCAAGTTTAAGAGGGCGACTAGATACAAATAATTTAAGAACAAGTGAAACCAACAATATGAATCAATCAATGAACTTTGGGACAATGCATATTACACTAAGAATGACAACTATGCTCTCTTAATGGTGCATAAAGAAAGAAGGTGGTGACTCAATATAAAAGTAAAAGAAAGGCCCTTCGCAGAGGGAAGCAGTGATTGCAAGTTTTATAACCTTCAAAAATTATGGTACTTACTGGCTTTGAGCTCTCATTGCCCCCATCATAAGCATCTTGAATGGTTAAAGTTAATGCGAGAACAATTATGATGCATATGCTTGACAAATCATAAGTTGAAAACCTCGTGCCCCGTGAATACGAGTACCCAAACCTCATGCTACTTTACTTAGAGTCCCAAGCAATGCTCTTGTCATTGTAAGTATATGCATATCATTGAGAACTGCCAATGGGGTACCTCCGTGCCCGATGACATGGAACAAGCCCACACCAAAATGATAGGACAAGCAGACAATGAACACCTTGACATCTCTTTTATTTGCCTTTTGTTTAGCTTTTTATTGTGAGATGCGTCATCAAATGTTCACCATGGGTATGCTGCAAATTTCCACCATGAATTATGCATGGATTAGATTAGCGGCTTGGCGTTTCCCTAACACATATACAAACTCCATGATCCCCACAAGATTCCCAATTCATTTCACACCGCGGGCATCCATAAACAAAAGATCACGATATCAACTCAAATAAGAAGTGCAATGTTGAAAGCTTGCCCCATGACAGCATGGCTGGGCTAGAATCCAACTTACAACTTGCAAGCATAACAATTCAACATAAGAGACCACAATGTCAAATTTTTAAGAACAGGAAAAAGTAAAGTGTGCCTTCCGGTTTGTGAGAGCATTACTGACCGAATTTCGCATAACACTGGTAAGAGTTTAATTTGAAGAGAAAATAAAAGCAAGTCAAATTTACTTGAAATAGCAAATTGCTAGTAGGTATGTATGGTGGACACTTTGGAAAACTTTGGCTTTTAGGAGTTGGATGCACGAGTAGAGCTCATACTCAGTACAAGGCGAGGGCTAGCAAAAGACTGGGAGCGACCAACTAAGAGAGCAATAATGGCCATAATCATGCAAAGCGACAAAGCGACATTAAAAAAAGCATAAGATGGCATCAAAAGTCAAAAACTAAATGATCATGAAGGCTATTGGTGACTTTGTAAGAGTCTAACATGTGTGAGCATGCGCCAAGTCAACCCAAATAAAGCATCAAGGAGAAAACCAAAATAATACTTCCATACAATAAAAACAACGCATGATTTTTTTCAAAGGCTCATTAAGCAATCTCAGTTATTTGAGACAAGTCATGCTACAGCAAAACCACTAAGCATACTATCAAAAATACATCAAGCATGACATGAAAAAGCCTAAGCCGCAGTCTACACAAGCTCCTTCTTGCACCACTATTTTGCACAAAGCTTTTTCTCTTTTCCAACACCATTTGAAAATTTTAAAGACACCTCTTTTGATGAAAACCAATAAAGATCAGAGGAAAAAATACACCTTGATGAAAAGATATGACAAGGTCTGAACGCAAATCAAGGCGAAAATGAAAACCAAAAGCAGTAGCAGAAAAAGAAGAACACTCGATGAACAATAAGAGTGAAAACGGAGTGTTCTTGGCAAATGAAAAAGAGTACATCTCCTCCAAAGGAAATTTGTTGGGGTCCAACCATTTATTGCAGCAAACAAACAAACTAAACTAACTAGGAAAACTAAAACAACTGACGCTCCAAGAAAAACACATAGTGCATGAAGCAATAAAAATATAGCGTCTTGAAAGGTGACCTGATTATTGCCGATGAAGAAGGGGTGCCTCGGGGGCATCCCCAAGCTTTGACGCTTGTACTTCTTGGATATTTCTTGGGGTGATGCATCGGCATCCCTAAGCTTGAGCTTTTGTCCATTCTTCAACTCATCTCATCATTCTCCAATCCCTACACTTGAAAACTTCCTTCATACAAAACTAAGCACAATTCTATTAGCAACATTAGTGCAAGCATAACATATAATCAACCTCTTTTTGCTTCAGGTTTCAACTCAAAACCACCACATATATAGCAAATACTACTGTAGCAGCTTCTCTAAAAGTTCCGTGATCAAAAGAACTCAAAAGAAAGCGATAAAGTGGCAAACACAAATATTGGCAGAAATCTGTCAAAACTGAACAGCTGACAAAGGTCAAATTTTTGAGAGGTTTTCTGTTGCTCAAATCAAAAAGTGTTCAACTAACAAAAGTTTGGATATAACCTGGGGCATATGCACAAGAAATCGCAGGTCCAAAAGATATACAGAGAATTTATACGAATTTTTACGGTGCAGCACCGAAAACTGTTTCAGGACAGCAACATCCCCAAATCTTTACCTCACTCGAATTAGAGGCTTCTCTTGGCACAAAAACGAAGTAAACAAGATAAGGAGCGGTCATTACAGTAGTAATGACTTCCAAGACTCAAATAAAAAAAGTACTGAAAAGAAAACATTGGGTTATCTCCCAAGAGTGCTTTTCTTTAACGCCTTTGAGCTAGGCGTAGAAAATTGCGAAGCAAGTAATATCAATAGATGAAGTGCTAGTTACCTCAGTAGGCTCTTTGAAGGTTCCCGAAGATGATTCAACCTGCAAGTCACCCTTAGTGGAGCTAAGAGTCTTACCAATTTTAAGAACATGTTGAGATTTAAGCGCAGAAACCTTGGGAACATACATAAATTTTTGCTCTTTTCCAACAAACACTTTCTCTTTCTTAAATTTAAGAGAAGAGAAGATTAAGCTAAGAGTTTCCATAGACTCATCTAATTTACCAATCCTTAAGTTTTGATTATCAAGAGAAGTGCTAGCCTCGAAAACGGTAATTCTCTTACCAATGTTTTCTATTAATTCACTAACTCGGCTAGCATTTTCTAGGATACTTGGCAAACTTTTCTCTAAAGAGCTGAGCCTTTCTACCACCTCCTCTAAGGTGGTCTTGGTTTTAGCAACATGAATAGGTGGTATTCCTACTAAACTTTCAATTATAGTGCATGCTTCTCCAGCGGGAGTACCCAGAAAATTACCTCCTGTAAGAGTATCGAGAACATACCTATTCCAACTAGATATACCCACATAAAAATTTCTAAGGAGGATCATGGTAGAGTGCTTTTTGGTACACCTATGATGAGCATTGTTAATACGATACCAAGCATCTTTTAAACTTTCTCCCCCTTGTTGCTTAAAACTACAAACTTCTACTTCAGGATTACTCATTTTAACAAAACTAAAAGCAAACAAATAAAAACAGCTACCAAAGATTCTAATTTTTTGGGTTTTTGATATAAAATGATGCAGGTAAAATAAATAAAGTAAAGCAAAACAATAAAACAAAGTAAAGGATGTGCGTGCGAAAACTCCCCTCGCAGAAGTCTTCTACTTTCTCCCCGACAACGGCGCCAGAAAATTAGCTTGATGCGTGGTGAATGACCAGCCCGTTGGGAACCCCAAGAGGAAGGTGTGATGAGTATAGCAGCTAGTTTTCCCTCAGTTAAGAAATCAAGGTTTATCGTTCTTGGAGAGGAGAGACAAACGACTGAAGGTGATGCTTGCTAGCTTGCGACAGCTTCGGACAATTTATATATGGCGCCTCGTCCAAGCTTTGCTTGCTAGCTGCAACGCGGAACCTGCACACAACACAACCAAGTACTTCGTTCCCAACTTGCGATGAGGTTGTCAATCTCACCGGTTTGCTTGAAACAAAGGTTATGAGCGTATCGAGTGGAAAACAATAGAGTATGCGAGTAAAGTAAACAGTGCGAGTAAAGTAAACAGGTGATAGCAATATGATGGAAATAGGACCGGGATCCATAGTTCACTAGTGGTGTCTCTCCATAGATAAATAACACATGCTGGGTACACAAATTACAGTTGGGCAATTGATAGAATAAAGATAAACGTGATATGTCAAGAAGATCACTATGAGATTTACTCTGGGCATTACAACAAAATAAATAGACCGCCATCCAACTTTATCTATGACTAATAATCCACTTGTGGTGAATCAATCCAAGAACTCCACAAGTATTAAGTTGCGAACAATAGATAATTGCATTAAGCAAAGTGTGTAATGTAAACAAAGCATATGCCCTTGAGCATATGAATGTTGTTTTCTCCCTAGTAGCAACAGCACATCTACAACCTTAGAGGTTTCTGTCACTCCCCCAGATTAAATAGAGGCATGAACCCAATATCGAGCATAAATACCCCCTCTTGGAGTCACTAGCAACTACTCGGCCAAGATAGCTACTAACAACGGAGAGCATGCAAGATCATAAACAACATAGAGATAACAAAAGATAATATTCAGTACATCAACTTAATCATAAACACCAATATTCATCGGATCCCAACAAACCAAACATGTACAATTACATAACGGTGATCTCAATCATGTAGGGCAGCTCATGAGATCTAAACATGAAGCACATGGTGGAGGAGACAACCATCTAGCTACTGCTATGGACCCATAGTCCAAGGTAGACTACTCACTCATCGCTCCGGAGGCAAGCATGGCGATGAAGAAGACCTTCGGTGGTGATTCCCCTCTCCGGCAGGGTGCCGAGAAGAGCTTCTGGACCCTCCCGATCTTCGGGTCGACGGCGGCGGTGGATCGCGATGTGTTCTGGAAAAGTGATCGGGTACTTAGGTTTTTTCTGTCGGGGGGTCTTTATAGGCGAAGGGGCGATGTCAGAGGAGGGACCAGGCGGCCTCACGCTATGGTGGCGCGGGCCAGGGGCTGGCCGCGCCACCTATGCGTGTGGGCCCCTGGTGGCCCCCTCTCCTTCTCTCCTTCGGATCTCTGGAAGCTTTCGGGTAAAATAAGACTTCAGGAACTTGTTTCGTCCAATTCCAAGAATATTTCCTGTGTATGACTTCTGAAACACAAAAACAGTAGAAAACAGGGAACTGGCACTGTGGCAACTTGTTAATAGTTTAGTTCCGGAAAATGCATAAAAGTGCCACTAAGTATAACGAAACAATAGGCAAATGGTGTAAAATCAAGCATGGAGCATCAAAAATTATAGATACGTTGGAGACGTATTAGATACCAATACTAATCAATAAGACTAAAATAAAGTGTGCAGAAAGTAAATGATAAAACTTCTCATTAATATTTAATTACCGTAACTCACACCAAGGGATACATAGATAACCAACTAAGGAGGATACTTCCATACTACAAACTATTCTATAGGATAATTTCTCTATTCATGATATGACTCTACTTGAAAAGTAAATGAGTAAAAATGTGATGATGTCATACCGCGGCACTCCCCCAAGCTTGGAACAAGCCAAGGGGATGCCTATACCGATGACGAATTACTCCTTCGGCGGCGGTGGGTAATCTTTAATAAGCTTCTCAATCAAATCTTTCAGATCATCAATCTTGTGACTGAGGTTACGAATCATCTCTGAATTGTGCTCAACACGGCTCATGAACCTGTCAGCAAGAGAATCCCAGCTCTTGGAATTATTTTCCCATCCTTCTTCACTCTTGGAACTTTCTTTTCCTGCACTGTTAGAACGATCTATATCCCAACCAGAGGGTAATCGTGATCTGGGCACCTTTTGAAACTGATGTTCATGAATTAGAGTATGGAAAGGATTATTGCCTGACAAAGATGCCCGAGGAGCTAAGATGTGGAGCGGCACACCCCCTCCGGTTCTTATACGTGTGTCGGGGGGATGACCCCCGGTAGGGTCAAGAGACTAGAAAGACTCATCTATGATTGACTTATGCCGGGTTATCAAGGAAAGGGCCTGGCCGGAATGTAAGAGCATCGGCCAGGCCGGCATATATGTATATCCCGGCTGATACTTGGATATGCCGGCATAGCCGGAATACTTATAAAAGTGTGCCGGCATATACTCAGATATGCCGGCCTAACCATTTTCTGTGTTGTGCAGGAGCAGGGGAGGCCGGATTACCCGACCTTCGTAGGTCGTTGGTCCGGCATATAAGTCCTGGGTATGGCCAACGGTCATATCCGGGATACTTAAGTCAACCAAGGTGTCACATCCCTACAATCAAGGAAGAAAACATGCAAGCATGGTAGCAGAGTAAGATGGCAGGGTGCACAGTGGAAGTTACCTACCCTCACTGTGCACCAGTACAAGCTTACCTCAGAGAGGTAAGGCCACAGTTCAAGAGGTACAAGGTACAGGGATATGGCGTCCCATCGAGAGCAATCAGGGGCGAAGTCAAGGGTCTCTGCCATCGCCACCAGCTCCTGTTTGGAGTGTAGCCCTTGTCTTGTGGTCTTGTATGACCGTTGTAACCCTGGCCACCACTATATAAGGTGGCACAGGGAGTCCTAGCAAAGGGTTGGCAGATAGAAGGTTAGAAGGTTGGTCATTGGTTGGCCACTCTGTGTTCCTACACTTAGCAGTTCATCTTCCTTCTCTAGCAGAGAGCTTGGAAGCACCGTTGTGGTGTACTACATCGACTCATATATACAATCAGTAGAGCAGGAGTAGGGGTGTTATCTCCTTACGAGAGCCCCGAACCTGGGTAGATCAGTGTCTCTTTCTGTCGTGCTTTTTAGTGCGTTCCCCTCTCCCGAATCCTCCAGCATCTAGTTCGACCCCCATTTAAGCCATCCTATGGCATATGTTGTTTCACCACGACGACATTTGGCGCCCACCGTGGGGCAGATCGATATGCTGGGCGGAGTGTTCATTCGGACGGGGTCTGTGATAGCAGCTTCGGGAGTGCGCGTGGTCTCTGGCCTCGTCCAGAGGCTAGGCTCGCTCAGTTTCGTCAGTGACAACGCTGGTTGTCTCGGTGGCCGGCCGTTCCCCAGGGATGGCCGGATTATGTCTTTCGGTTCCCACGAGGTGTACGTGGGAACTGAGAGAATTTGCAGGAAGGAGGTGCTGGTGGCGTCGGATCCTCCGTCACATCGGCTGGCTCACGCTGGGCGTAACGCTCGCTCAGTAGAGTCGGCTGAGGTGATGATGGCCGGCACATCCGTGCCGCCGGCGGAAGATGCCGGCAAAGCAGCAGCGGCCGGAGCTTCTCCTCCGGAGCCACCGAAGGTCAAGAGGTCGGCGCGTCCTCCGTTGGAGCGTGTGGAGAACCTGGCCGGCACTTCTGGTGTGCCGGCTAGAGGCGATGTTCTTCTTCCCATCATCGACTGGCTTCTCGAGCCGGTGCGATCCGGAGCAGATCCGGAGCAGACAAGGGAGGTCCTGGAGGGATCTCGTCAGGCCCTCGTCGACGAGGCCCTGGCCATGAACCAGGAGCGCGAACGGTTTAAACGGCAACTCCGTGAGTATGAAGCAGCCCATGGTTTTACCTCCTGTAGTAATCCGGCCTAGCCGGATAGAAGAGGTTAAAACTAGAGGCAGAAATCTTAATGCTGAGATAGGAAAAGGTGCTAGAGATAAGAGTCATACTGCAACTAGTACTGTGCCTAAGGTAGTCTATAGTTCGCCAGTAAAGAACCTTAGAGCAGCGGCCGAGGTAGCTAAGGATTTATCTTGTTTATCCGGCGAAGCACTGCGTGAGCAGCAAGCCCGGCTTAACCAACTTTTGTCTGAAGCTACAAAGCAGCAGGAGGCCTTTAAGAAGGCAAACCCAGGTGCCGGGGCATCCCAGTACATTGTATCGGCGGGAGGTGCCGGTGCGAGGTCGAGGGGCCAAGCCTCGTCCCCGCATCCTAGCGCCCGGCGTGCCGGAAGTGTGACCTCTGGCCGCCGGGACAAGCAGATCCAGGTGTACGATCCGGCTGCCGCCGGAAAGCAGGCGGTGGTGCAGAAGAGTGTCGGCCAGGCTGACAAGTATGTCGGCCAGGCTGACAAATATGTCGGCAGCAAGAAGCCCGGCCAGAGTATGCCGGCCGGGCATGAAGCAGCAGCGGCCGTTGGTGGCCGGAGTAACAGTGCAGTCCGGCGTCAGCAACAGGGCGCCGGAGGTGCAGCGCAGCAGCAGAATGCAGGCCATCCGGGACATCGAGAGGATGACGGCAATTCCGCCCTTGCCAGGGCGGGATATCAGCAGCAGCATCAGCAAGGCCGGCATAGTGAGCAGCATCAGTCGGAGCAGCAGCAGCAGATGATCGCAGGCCCAATAGCATCCCGGCTCGGACCTCGGTCCTTGGAAGCCAATGATGCACGTTTCAAGCTAGACAGGCTCCACCAATCAGAGTTGGTGGAGAGGCAAGGAGCTCCGGGCCCTATGTGTTTCGGACCCCGGATTATGGGAGAGCCGGTGCCTTACTACTTCCAGCTCGCGCGTGGCGCGAGGACATATAATGGCAGTACCAAGCCGGAAGATTGGTTGGAGGATTACTCCACAGCGGTGAACATCGCTGGAGGAAACCTCAGATGGGCGGTACGATATGTGCCGCAGATGTTGGAAGGTCCAGCCAGGATATGGCTGAATAATTTGCCGGCCGGGAGTATCAACGGCTGGATTGATTTGAAGAGCAGTTGTGTCGAACTTTACCAGCACATACAAGAGGCCCAACCGTCCGCACAGCTGGCTAACTGCCGGCAAGGAGTGAATGAGACTGACCGTGACTATCTGACCAGGTGGTGCACGTTGCGCAATTCATGCGAAGGAATCAATGAGCAGCAGGCCATCATGTGGTTCGCCCATGGGTGCCAACATGGCACCATGCTGTGGCAAAAGCTTCAGAGGCAAATGCCGGCCACGCTGGCCGAAACAATCAAGATCGCTGATAGTTATGCTCTGGGAGATCCCAGGCAGCCCAGTCTCGATTCACAAGGACAGGGGCAAACCCAGGGGAACACCAGCAATGCCGGGAGATCAGGGCAGTTCTATCGCCCGGATAACCGGAATAAGAGGAGAGATGAGCGGCCGGATTATCGGTACGGAGCAGCACAAGTTGCAGCTGTGGAGGAAGAGCAAGGGGGCGCCGACAGTAGCCAGCGTCCGAGATATGAGAACTATCAGCAGCCGCAGCAGCAAGCACAGACGTTCTAGAAGAGGAATGTCTGGGCCAACAAGAATGCCGGCGGAGCCGCCGGCCAGAAGAAGCAGTGGCCGAAGTATACTGTGGGTCTTGCCATGGACAAGCCTTGTGTGTTTCACACATTCCAGCCGGGAAAGCCGGCAAACCATTTGACAAGGAACTGTTCGTGGCTGGACGACATATTAGCAGGTCGTGCAGGTCCCTGGGGACCGGCTAGACCCTCTGTCCCGGCAGCTCCATCGCCGTTGACAGGGGCCAATACAATAGCAGTCCCGCCTAGGCCGGATAATCCTGGGAATCAGAGCAACGCCGGAAATGCCGGCGTAAATCAAGTTGACCAGAGCTATAATCCGGAATATAACGCCGGAGGCCCAGGAGCGGGCCGGAATGAGTACAAGGAGTATGATCAGAGCTATATGGTCTTGAGACCGAGAGAACAGACAAGCAGAGCTTGTACCGCCGGAGTCTGGAGGTGAATGCCGTTATGTCGGCTGTGCCAAGCTGATGTACTGGTCTGACCAGGCTGTTGGCTGGGACAGGCAGATCATCCCCGGATCATGCCAAATCCCGGCGGATATGCTCTGGTGATGGATCCGACATTCGTCGGGCCGGCTAATAACGTGAGATTCAGCAAGGTCCTCATTGATAATGGAAGCAGCATCAACATCATGTATCGAGATACGATGGAGAAGCTGGGAATCAAGGAAAATATGCTGGAGCCGAGCAAGACCACGTTCCACGGCATTGTGCCGGGACTTTCGTGTGCGCCGATGGGCAAGATCCGGATGGATGTCATGTTTGGCAGCCGGGATAACTGCAGGGTGGAAAACCTGATGTTTGAGGTGGTTGATCTGGAAAGCCCCTACCATGCTTTGCTGGGTAGGCCGGCACTGGCAAAGTTCATGGCCTCTACGCATGTGGCGTATCTGAAGATGAAGATGCCGGGACCCAAAGGAGTGATCACCATCATTGGTGATTACAAGCGTTCGATGGCATTGCCACCGCCGGATCCAATCTGGCCGAGACTCTGATCATTGCGGAGGAGAGGAAGAGGCTCAAGAGAGCAGTGGAGATTGCTGAGACGGTCGTGGCCGGCAAATATATGCCGGGGCATGGCAAATCCCGGTGGCAGTGCTGCTTTTCAAGCAGGCAAGGAGGTAAAAAAGGTGCCTCTGGATAAAGCTTTTTCCGGAGCGTCATGCACTGGTTGGGACAGTCTGGATCCCAAATAGGAAGCGAGCTCATCAGCTTCCCTCGTGAGAATCTGTGATATCTTTGCATGGTCTACTTCAGACTTGCAAGGTGTGCAGAGGGAGCGCGGAGCACGCATGCATGTGAGGCCGGATGCTAGCCAGTGAAGCAGCCGCTCCGCGGAAGATGCGGCGATAGGAGGAAGCCAATATGGGAGGGAAGTGGCCAGGCTCTTAGCCTCTGGCTTTATCAAGGAAGTGGGCTTCATCCGGATTGGGTGTCTAATCCGGTTTTGGTGGAAGAAGAAAAGACGAGCCCGCCATAGTG